>BCLK01000107.1:0-212943 GCA_001748405.1 Paraphoma sp. B47-9
CTCGCCGGTACCTATGACGTTGGCACCATGAATTCAGCCAGCAGTTATGTCTACACTGCTCTGAATGAGCCAGACAGGACTATCCGAATGATTTAAATCCTCTCCACTGAGCCACATTTGGCCTGCGAGCTTCCCGTCGTTTCCGTCGAGACTGCATCGATCTTTAGCGCCCTATCATACGTATGGGACGACGCGAATATTAGAGACACCATTTACCGCCATGTTTGCTCCATTCAAGTGACGACCAACATTATGAATGCACTGCGATATGTCACTCGTCATTGTGTGGGGGTCAAATGTGTTGAAATTGACCACGAGCAATGGCTCTGCGCAGACGCTATCGGCATCTAAGGCTATCGACCCGTGTGCAACAACTGAAAAAGATGATGCTTATGCCTTTATAATGTTAGTCGATTGTACGTAGTATATTTACTTATTCATTTGTCGAAAGATTCCTTCTCGATCGCCTGCCGCCTCAACCCACATGGACAGTCATGTCATGACGTTCAATCTCACGTTAAACTAATGCTAAACAGGTTTGTGAGAGCGCGGTCGCGGCTGGACCATGCCTTCCGTTGCTTAAGATGGCAGTAGCGTATCCTGTTCAGGTCGAGCAGTGGGGTCGGCCCCCATATGCTATAGTCTATTATTGGATAGATAGGAACAACGGGGATACCTGATTGGTTCCGCGGAGACTCAGATAGACCGACGCGGTTTCTAATGTAACGCGAAACCGGTGGGAATATTGATGGCGCAAGCCTCTTAGGCTCTCAAGGCTTCACGACCTATCAGTCTGCCGAATTGCGAATTATGAGTCAGGGGGTATGTGCTGCGAAGCATGAAAAGGCTTCCCAGGCGCATTCCTCGGTCTCGTCCTTTAGTCACCGATATCTCTTGTATCACTCCCTTCAGCTAAATGGCTGGCGAAGGCGTAATTCATAGGACTCGGTGGGTTTGCGTTATCAACATCTCTTCCGTGCTAGCGTGGCACGTAAGCCCGCTGTGAAGATAAATAGCGGCCATCCACCGGCTGTGTATTCAGTCAACCTCGTAGAACCCGTCAGCAATATCTGATGAGCAAATTAGTGGTCGTTACACTATCCGTTAGTCGAAGGATTCTTCAGAATGTCACATTCTCCTCCCGCGCACGTCGGTCAGGCTGTCGGAGACGCCCCTTCCAATGAATCGACAACGGCGGTTTTGAACGGAGACCAAAGTGACCAGACTAGAGACCGCGATATCTTGGCCATGTCCACAAGGGAAGACCAGTCGTATCTCACGGGGACTACAATAGCTGAAACAGAGAATCTTAAGACTGATCCACCTTCAGTGCACGATTTCTCGGCGGCCGACCACGAGGTTCAGAATACAGATCAAGAAATCGCTGGCTCATCCGCAAACGAAAACCAGCATTGTCCTACTGAGAGCACCACAGTTGATGACAAAGGTATGGAAACTGATCCACCCAAGATCCCGCGTGCTCCACCTGTGGATGATTTGTCGACCGTCAAGCAAGACGCAACGACGGATAACACGCGGAATGCGTCTCGTGACTCAGGTCAGTCAATTATGGGAGGGCCAAGATTACCAATACTGACTATGTAGACTCTCAAATTCCCGGAAACAGTACCCCAAAAGAGCCTTCAATAGACGTCGATCAAGTTCAGCCTGAGCAAACGCTCAAAATCACTCTAAGTGCACAAGATTTCGACGGGAATAGTCTCTGGGGTGATGCGCGCCCCCCAGACGATCAACTTTATCTTGTTGAAATTCTCAAGCTTTTTCCGCACGACGCAGAGAAAGGAATCAACAGGTTATCCAGTCGTCGCGCACTAATCAACAAAGAACCTATCTCGGCCATCGAACAGGCCAAACCGAATCGAGTTCGCATCAGATCAGCAATCCTAACGGGAATGCTTGACCACATTGCTGAGGTGTGCTGTCGCAAGCCTCGGGAAGGGGATGCACAAGAGACAAGATCAATCAACGCGGCAGAACAAGGCGGAAACACATCGACAGTCTATCTATACCCCTTCAAGCTCTTTATATTGTTCGAGCAGGACATCCGAGAGTATGCAGAATGGTTGAAGAATCCAGAACGTAACTTGGTGAGACACGCAAAGTTCGCGAATTTTCCGGACACATTCCAGACTTCGGAGGCACGCCAACATTTGGATATTCTGATCGGAGTCTTCGACGAGCAGCTGAAAAGCGTATTCCAGCTGAGAAGAGATCTCTTGAAAGGAGCGGAGGGCAATCAAACCATGATCGAATTTGGAGATTTGTGGCTGTTGTTCAAGCCCGGTCAACTGCTCTATGAGCGCGAGCCTGGCGAAAATGATCGTTTCACGCTACCACGTTTATGGCGAGTATTGCAATACTCTGGCGCCAGACGCATTCTGAACAGCGATTCGAACACAACATTGGATCCCCTCTACCGCGATACAGCTGGGAACAACAAGAAAGACTGGGAAAATCGTTTCGTTATCAAAGGTTTCTCCCATGATGCTGAGCAGCGGTTCGGTACATCCATACCTGTGCTAGAAGGCCTGAGCATGCCTCACTGGGACGGGCCTCGGGAGATCCGACATTTGAAAGCCTTTCCACTGAATTTTTGCGAACCCAAGACAGATTTTTCGGACGCATCACGAGAAGAGTATCTAAAACGACTTTGCACCGAAGGCCGGCGCTTTTGTGCTTTGAAGCAGGGCATGATCCAAAGCTACAAGGGCCCTGGTATTGATAGTGCAGATACGACATGGCAGGTAAGACAACCATTCTGTGTCTAAGGTTTGGCCTTTGCATCTAATGCTCTACGATCTAGTACGATTCTGAGATCGTGATTGATTCCGAGCGCGCACGCCAAGAAGCCCCGGGATTAGTCAAAGCGTCATACAGTCAATCACAGGAATCTAATCCCTATTTGAAACTCATATCGTCTTTGCTTGGTCCTCCCGGAATCACTCCGAACATACATATACGCCCCGGAGACACCCGAGAAGTCATGGAAAGCCCACAGAAGCAATCCATCGCAGGACCGATCGTGTTGTATGACTCCAATCACAATGACATCATAATGGAATGGAATTACTTCAAGTACATCAGAGAAACAAAGAAACTGGCTACTTCGCTCTGGGAGTTAGCGGAGTATAGTAAGCTGGAAGATCAGGACGAGAACCTCGCAATTTTTCCCAGATTCATCACTGGATTCGTCTTATCAGCAAGAGCCTGGGCAAATCTTAACATTCAAAATCTCAGCGAGCATAAATTCGATCGAACCTTGTGGGATGATGTCATGCTCCCTGAGGGTTACAAAGATATGCTCCTTGCTGTGGCAAACAACGCCAACAGAGTTGACTTCGATCAGCGAGTACCAGTTCAAGGAAAAGGTTCAGGAGTTATTGTTCTACTGCAGGGGTATCCTGGCACTGGTAAGACGTTCACCGCAAAAGCGCTCGCAGCCAAAATGGAACGACCGCTTTATGCGGTAGATTCTGCCGAGCTGGGAGATAATGCATCGCAAGTGGAGAAAAACTTAACTACCATATTACAGCGCAGTCGCAGATGGGACTGCGTCGTGCTAATGGACGAAGGTGACGTCTACCTGTCCGCCAGAAGGCGTGACGGCAATCCAGGTCACAACAACATCGTTAGCGTCTTTCTGCGCCACCTCGAGAGCTACACAGGACTGATCATCATAACCACAAATTTGGCAACTCGACTTGACATTGCTGTGCGAGATCGCGTAACCCTACCATTGATATATCCCTGTCTCAATGGCGAAGCGGTCAGGGAATTGTGGAAGCGCTACACCTACAAAGCCCAGGGCTTTGTGTGCGACAGAGGTGATGGAAAACCCCGAATTGAAGTCGCGGAGAAGACTGTGGACTGGGCCTTCGAGCAGTATAAAGCCTCGATGTTGGAAATCAATGCAGATAAGAGACCGCTCGTCGAATCTCCGTGGACAAGTGGTCGTCAGATACGAACGGCATTTCGACTTGCTATATCCCTAGCAATGCAAGAGGAGATCACCAAAAAATACAAAATTGAAAAAAGAAAAGCGAGGTATAACGGCGAAGGACCGAAAGTAGTCGTCGAGAGGGGACATCTGAACAGTGGCGATGTGGTCAGCGTCACCCAAAAGAATTTCGAGAAAGTGTTCAAGCTTTTCGAAAAATTCACGTGGGGTAGAAAAAAGCTCGAAAATTTGGAAGACCCAAAAGCTCTCCCCAAAGACATTCTCCCTGACGAATCTCAAAAATACGATGAGATGACCAGTGGAGACGAGGATGACAGGGAAGTTGGTCATTGAGTTACAGAGGCTTCAAAAGACTTGCATTTCCCCGGAGCCTATGATTAGTAGGTCAAGAAAGGATGAAGAACTATTTGACGATAGCGACGAATATGAATCCGGTGTAAATTTGGTTCTACGTGACGAAACGAGCCCACTTTCCTACAAGCAACACTAAGAAGGCAATCTCGTATATAGGCTTCCTATTGTACCCATGAATTCTTTTTGCCTAGCATGCCTAGACGTTCCAGTCGATAGGCGGTGCCAGTTGTTCCCATATCGTATCGTCATCCCCACGGTCTGGAACCATGTTGTACAATACCTCGCTGGACTTGATTGCAAATTCTCTCTGCAATTGGCGGCCACCCGAAGAGTCATTTGTAGATACGAACAATTTCAAAGTCATTGTATCAGTACCTTTATCAATGCGAACCGTCTGCATCAGCGGGTTGATAATTTTCTGCCAGTGTTGGCAGCAATCGATCTTATCGATGAAGACCAGGATCTGCTGGCCTTCACAAAATTCGCAGAGGAGCCGGGTAAATAGCGCCATGATCTGAGAGGCATCTAGAGATGCATTATCTGTCTCATCCTCCGTTGTGACGTGTACAAAACATTGTAGCTGAGCTAGAAGGCTTCTCGCCAGTGTCACAGCCGTACTCTTTGAGTCGCAGTGGTAGAAGATCTTGCAAATTTTCGAATCTGGAGGTTCCTCTTGACAGATCATACAGTTCATCACGTATGTGATCAACGTCTTGTTATCAGGCTCGGACGAGGCGGGTGTATCATAAGCCAAAAGGACGGCCGGAGATCGTGACTTTACCCAAGATTCTACCTCAAAAGATGTCCAAAGTGCGTTCGCTCGATTTTTATCTTTCTGCATCTCTGGATACACAATATTTGGGAGCCGATACCGAGCTCGCTTAGACGGGTTTTGTGTATAGAGTTGAGCCGTAGCACGAGCAGTTTGACCAGAGTGGACCGAAAATCCGGATGGTGGAACGACTCTAGTGGTCCCATTAGATATGACGCTATAGGTAGAGTCAGGATTGGAGGAGTCGGCGCTATAGGACGTGGCATGGTCTACGGCAGCGCTTGGGAGATTGGAAGCAGATGATGCTGGAGCGGTGAGAGGTAGCTTTGACCGTACGGGAAGGATTTCTTTTGGTTTGGGTTCAAGATTCGGCTGGATGCGGTCTTCTTCCATTGCGTCTCGCTCCCTGGCAGCGTCGCTTCTTCCCAACTTTCCCTGGGCCGCACGACCCATCCTGGCTGGATCCTGTTCTATGTCCTTGGGTACTACAGAAGTCTCGGGGCTTACCGAATTTAGAATGGTTTTGAGCGCTTCTGCCGCGTCTTTAGCTTCTGGCCGATTTTTGGGATTGCACTCGAGTAAGATATTGTTGACATATTCGGCGGTTTTCGCAAAAGTTTTGTCGTTACCATTGTCGATCAAATTCAGGAGTTGTTCTCGCACAACACGGTTGATTTCCCTTTTGTCGGTATTTGGAGATCTCAGTGAATGAAACCAACAGTTTGAATGATGATTTTCTGTTTGCTTCCGGTCTGTGCGAAACTGTTTTAGGCTCAAACTTTGTGGCCCAGTGCACACAAGAATTTCGGTCAGAATGCATCCAAGCACCCAAACATCCCGTTTTCGACTGGAAAATGTCTCGTCTTCGTTCGCATTCGTGATCTCTGGAGGGGCGTATGCTCTCTTGAAGTCGTCATCTGCCGCAGGGTTTCTCGAGGTGTCCACTGGGTCTTTGATCTCGGCAAAACCAAAGTCAATGATGACAAAATGCTTGCGCTGTATCGTACTCCCTTCTATGCTCATATCTACCATGATGTTCTGAGTAGAGAGGTCATTGTGACTTCCGATCCTTGTAAACTCAGATTGACCAGGACTTTCCAGCGTGTGAAGCTTTTGTAAGCCATCCCAAAGCTCAGCCATTGCAGTTATGTATTCGACCGATGACCAAGCATATTGACTAGATTGAACCAAAAAGTCGTGTAGTGATATTCGGTACCTTGGAAAGACAAGGGTGACATCGTCTTCTGTCTCATAGGAGAACAAGAGAGGCACAATGGAGTTGTGAGCCTTCAAACTTCGAAGTGCGTCGATCTCCTTTTTGATGTTGATAAGGGCATTGGTACCATCATTTGTGTTTTGTGTATGACCTTTGGATAATGACTTCTGCACCATCTCAACGGTCGGTGTAATCATGGTTCTATCGTGACGCAAGGTGACCTTTCCTTTTTTGTAAGTTTCGCCGATGGCGGGAACTTTGCGGAAGTCCTCAATAGGTTTGAGATAATCAGCACAGACTGTTACCACCGACATTTTGCCGTAGCTGCCGGAGAAATCCTTTCCCAATGGCTTCTCGAAAAGGAAAGGTAGTGGAAAATTGTGCCGTTTCAACACAATGCATTCGGCCTCGTCATAGTGAATTTCTAAAGCAAACAGGCACCGCAACTCGTCGAACACATGAATAACCTCATGCTCCGCGAAAGACTGTTCCGACAGAACATTCCTGACTGGGGAACCTGATAGTGATGTCGGTGATAACGCGGAACGAAAAAGAGAAGCTTCTTTCAGTGGCTTCACCATCTCAGGTTTACCCGCCAGGATGAGCGCAGCGAATAGGTTTAATCCTTGACTGTAGACCTGCTGTACAAACTGTTCCGGTGGGTTGGATGGCGGCGCGGCTATCAGCAATTGTCTGACAGTATCGATGTTAAGAATCTCGTTGATTGCGCTACGTGGTATGAACTCTCCGGTTCGAGGCGTTGGCACTTTGGCATTGTGCAATTTAGACGAAATTTTTCCCCATGGACTTGAGGAAGGCGTCATTGTCGCTACCGTGCTCTGCGTACAGATTCTTTTTCGGCCTGTAAGTAGCATCAGCTAGACTAGCTTCGAGCAGGTGACGGGCGTCATACATTAGTGAGTAGCCTAGGAACGAAAACTTCGCGGTCGCCGTCTTCGTCCTCAGGGTTCTCGTCCGCCTAGCGTTGAAGTCACCAATGCATATTCTCTCAAAGCTGAAGGCCTGATTGAAAAAGAGAAAAAGTCAACTAACTGGAAACCGCCAGTCATCCCCGAATTCCTGGCTCAGAAGTTCTTCTAATTTCTTTGAGTCAAGGTACCTCTTCGAAATCGTATCCCGAACCAGATTCGAAGCCATGGAATATTGAATGCGCTGTCTTAGAACAGATTGTAAGCGAATTGCGCTTCCTGAATTGTGAAGGGGAAGTCTCTGGTGGCCTTACTATTTATGCCGGTGAATGAGGTGGCGAGAAACCGCGGCTTGGTTCCGCAGACGATGTGTATCGGTTGCGTTTGTGATGCAAGCGAGATTATAAGGTGGGGAGGAGATGACACGGGGAGCAGGTTCTGAGGTCCGCGGGCAACGCGAGACTGGTCACCGGTCGCAGCTAGACCACGCAGCCCGCTTGCATATCGAATCAGCCCAACCACATTCACACCGGTGCGCATATCACCGAGTTACATGACATGATCAGGCCTCTATGACGTCCTATTCTTAGCTTTATGGCGCGGGAGCGACGATAACATGCGCTGCTGCCCAGGCTAGGTGGCAGTGTGTAACCGCACCTTATCTTGCCTACGCCACGACCCGTGCGATTTGCTACACCAGGGTCTCACCAGCTCCAGCTTACAATTGTCGGAACCGTCTGTATCCTCGAGATCATTTTCCAAACGCAATAGCATTGGAGAATACTGTGGAAGCCTATGGCCAAACCGATTTTCGATCCTGTGTGTGATACTGTTTCACGAGACGAACGCTTACACTTGGTCTCGGCCGATGTTTTCCAACTCCAGGGCGAGAGTCGAGTCCGAGTACTGACTGTTGAGTCGAACAATTTAGCCCCCACTGATAGGCTCCTGTCTGACATACAACCCGCAGACATAGCTGTGAGTCCTCTTAGTTTCAAGCGCCATATCCAGTCACATAGTAATCAGACTATGTATATCTAGGGTCTATGGGAGGCTGCCAAAGAGGTCTACCTGTCAGATAAGAGCATCTATCTCAATGCCTTGTACTGATCATATTCAGCATCTTCGAGCAAAGTTACAGCTGGGGCTACGTTCGCATGAGCAGTGATGTCTTCAAAGAGTTGGTCTCGATTATGAATCCCTACACATCCTTTGTGGATCTGGTACATTCATTCGGCGCCCGAAAAAATCATGATGAACGAACCTTTCTTGGTTACAGATGGTACATTGGTATCGATACGGCCTGTGATGGTATGATGCACTCATCGGAGTGTGCCGTGATGATGCTAACAGTTCTGGCTACAAAGAAATAAGTTACACGGTCAAATATTTCGCAACACATGGTCGCAAAGAGGAGATGGATCCTTGGTCACTGCGACAGACTGGGATATACGAGAGATATAGTAAGTCGGACAAGGCTTCGAAGTGGGTGTTCCTACAGGCATCGGAGCAAGTGGTCGCACGCGTAAAGACCGGAATTGGTGCACGAAACCATGCAGCTCGACCATCAATGTTACAGTCCACCGAAGTCCACACCATCATCTTGTATACATTGGTGGGGACTACATCCGCTTACATTGATTATCTCCGAACACGAGTGGAGCATTATGTAAAGCAATCTACTCAGTAAATGGCTCAATAGTAATCTATCAATAGGAGAAGCATTCCTGCCACGAGGATATGGGCAAAACCGCATCGACACAACCGGAAATAAAACAGAGTATCAACACGAGTAACGGTAGCGAAAAATCACCTGCTGTGGTAAGGAGCTTTGTGTACAAAGATCTGCAAAGAATACACCAACTGCAACGTAAATTGATGCGCGCCAAACAAGCTATTGGCTCAAATTCGGACGTTGCGAAAGGTTGTCATGATCGGCTTGTAAGGCATGTTCGTTCCACAACAAGCACCGAAATGGAAGTGGTATGTCACAATCTCAAAATGCTGCAGCAAGAGTATGTGGGATATATCAAAGCACTGCAAGATATGCTTGAGTGCTTGGGAAGTGTCTCAACTCTGGTAAAGAAGGTCCCAAAGCCTCTCGATCCTGTTTTAATCGTTTGAAAAGTTAAAAACGGTGCTTAGTACACGCCACGACGAGACCGTCCGACATCAGAATGAGCTTCAAAAGACTGCTATTGGTGATATGGCTCGGCTCCAGGCTCAGACATCGACAGACTCAAAGCTGCTCAAGTCACTAACGGTTCTGGCAACGATTTACCTGCCAATCAACTTGATTGTGGTGAGCCAGAGTTACTTGCTTATCAGTTCTCCATTAATGCAAATAGGCATTCTTCAGTTCAAACCTAGTCCAAGTCGCTGAGAAGGGAGCTTCAAGAGAGGAACTGCGAGTATGGGTGATGAAAGACACCTGGCTTCTCGTCGCCGTGTCAGCACCTGTCGTGTTTTTAACCCTTCTTGGTATATGGTATATGGTCAGGAAGACCTCTTCCGCAGGAGTGAAGTCCTCGAAAAATGGTTCTAGGAACGGCGAGTATCATCCATGAGCTGTCATTGGTATTGAGGACTTACTAGCGTTATTAAATGTATCGTTGCTTGTAAGACGAATCCTGTATTAGGCGTTTCCTCCTGCGCTGCGTGTCTTAATTGCTGTTGTGCTAGGCAAGGAATAACAGGGATTTCCGAAGATTATAGTCTTACGCCTGTTTCCTCGTAAAGACATGCTGCTGTTGGGACGCCCAATCTAATCCATAAAGCTTACGAACTTTAATGCACCGGTACCCCGGAGAGTTGTAATGTGGACGTAAGTAGACCAAACGAATACGCTTGAGAGAATCAATATTATATGAGTGGAGTGCACTTCGGTGCTCTGTTGATGCTTCAACGAGCGGATGTTGATACATCGCATCAAACAGCGGCATTCTAATGAATACCCTTCCACAAATAACTAGGCCACGGTGACAAAAATAACGTCTCGTCTTGTGAGGTGATGGTAATGGCTTAAAAAGGTTTATTCAACACGCCTGAGCCGCTGGACGTACACAGCGCATTCGTCATTTTCAGGGTACATCAATCTATGCTCTCGCTCAAGAAGCACACGCAACTCCTCATGCATGCACCCACCCACTCAGCTGCCGCACCTCGCTCCAAAAGAACACATGTCCGGCATATCCCATCTCCTCTACTTGAACACCCTCAACAATTCCAACCCCCATCAATGCTAATCGCATTACCCGTCATAAAACTCGCCCCATCACCCAACAAATACACAATCAAATCCGCACACTCCTCCGCCCTCCCACCCCTCCCCAACGCCACGCTCTTAATCCGCTTTTCCTTCCGCGCTTCATCGTCTACGCCGGCGTCTTTCATGGTTTGAGTACTCTGGTGCTGCATGGGCGTGTCGATGAAGCCGCTGTGTATCGCGCATCAGTCTATATGTCCCACGCATATGTTCGTCGAAGCAAGAAAAGGGGAGGGTTATAGACTTACGGACAAATCGCATTCACGCGTATACCGCGTGCTCCAACTTCTTTTGCCGCACTTCTCGTCAATCCAATAACACCATGTTTACTCGCCGTATACGCCGCATTATTCGCCTACGCACATCACATCAGTACAAAGCCCTTCTCCCTTGCATTACCTTACCCTCCAACCAACCAAGCAAGAAAACAAAACTCCGACTCACCATGCCCATAACCCCAGCCACACTACTCGCATTAACCACACTCCCCCTCCCCTCCTTCCCCATAGCTCTAAGCTGATACTTCAAACAAAGCGCCACCCCCCTCAAATTAACCCCAAGCACAGACTCCCACTCCTCCATGTCCAAATCCCGCACACCGGCAAGTCCAATACTCTTCCCAATCACGCCAGTCAGATTCGCCGCGCCGTCGAGTCGTCCAAACGCCGCGAGCGTGGTTTCGATCCACTTGGCGACCTGTTCTTCGGACCGGACGTCGAGGATGTAGGATAGAATTTGCACGGAAGGGTGTTGTTGGCGAAGTGATGTTTCGGCAAGAGACAGTGACGAGGCGTTGATGTCGGCGATGCTGAGGGTTGCCGAGTGTGAGGCGAGGAGGTGTGCGGTTGCGAGGCCGATGCCGGATGCGGCGCCGGTGATGGCGATGACGCGGTGGGCGAAGGACATGGTGGGTGGGTTGTTAGGGGTGGTGGAAGAATGGTGGTGGGATAGAGGGGGGATGTGGATAGGAATGGGATGGAATTTGGACTCGGTACATATTGAATCGCGGATATGCTGTTCCGGTCCATGTCATGGCAAGGTGCCGAAGCTGTGCGGGGTAGAAGATGAAATTGTTTGGTGTATTGCATGGTTTGCGGAGAGCAACTCCATTGCTTTTGGATATGGTTGCGTGTGGTGTTGTTGTATAATTGTGGCGTTCCTGCTTGATGGCCGACGCTAAATGGGGACCTGTCGCTGAGCACTAAGATTAGTAGTGAGCATCTACGATAATCATCAATGGTATGAGAAGAGGCACGGTCTTGTTCAGTTCTGTGCATTACTTATAAGCGTTCTCGTACCCTCCGGGCGCCTACCCATATGCATGTCATGCACGCAACTTTTGCCCAAACTCCGAGCTTGTGAAGCAGATGTGAATAGAATGAAAGATCCCGGGTGACCAAATGCGCACTAGATCCCCGTCGCGCGACGTACATGGACGTCACCAGATCAGTGGCCGGTCGCCTTGCTCGTTCGAAACACGACATAACCTCGAAATGACGTGATCCGTTGCGAGACTGTATGTGTAGCTGCTGGACTCATCGTGTGCTCTCTTTGAGAACTATAATCAACGTCAGCCTGACTATAATAGACAGCAGTTTCATGTCTATAACTCGGTCTTCGAAGCTGTGAAGTCCCACAGCATCTTGACCAACGAGTCAGGCAGCGTGTAGAGGTCGACGTGGAATTCGCCATCTGCCGCATGTCAGCACCATCACAGAGGAATTCGTTGACTTGTACCCACTCTCGACATCGTTCTTGGTATAGGTCTCGCTCGTCTTGTTGTCATGCACCATGGTCACGACGTGGAGCAGATCGTCCTCGCTCAACTTCTGCAGGCCATCGGCGAGCTTCTCCATATCCACGGCCTTGTCTCGCCGGTTCTTCTTCTTCGCTGCGTCCTTGCCGCGCACGCCATTGGCATCAGCAGCTCCAGACTCCTGAAGGAGTGTGAGGAGTTCTGGCTTCGGGTTTCGGAATGTCTATCGCTTCATGTCAGCGATGTGCAGTCGTCTTGCACAGCAGGGCGCACTCACAACTTGGTGCTTGGCCTCGTAGCGTTCGGACTGGAAGTTCAGATCATGGTCAAGAGAGTGATCGCCGCCCTTGCCCACCGCCGTGAGCACGATGCTCATATCGAACTCTCCCCAGCCCTTCTCCTCGATGCGGAACGGCGGCTTCTTGAACACTGCGCCGTTGTTAGCATACCCTCTGCGCGCCAAGGCATCATTTCGCGCACGCACCCTGCTTGTTCTTCTCGAACGAGGGATGTAGATTGTAGGTAGCCTTTTCGAAGACGTTTGGCATGACCTCGTTACCCTGGTCATCCAGCAGCCAGATCTCGATGCTCCATGTTCGCATAGGGAAACCTTCAACAGGCGACGGCTCTGCGCTATCGAATCAATCAGCAAAAGTGCATTGGAACGCGTCGGGTGCGCCGGCGCATGCGACGGCGCGTCATTTACCTACATAGGCTTCTGGTGGGTGATGAGCTTGACCCATCGCTTGATGTCGGGCATCTTGCTGGTGTGTGGTGCGGGTGGGTTTGTTGATTATAATGGCAGCAGTGAGGCGGAGGAGCTGTGCGAATTGCGCGTGGTCGAGAGTTGAGGTTCGCGTGGAGAGGCTGGGTCGCGACTGCTTCAGGCGGATTTGGTGGGGCGGCGGATCGGGATATTTAAAGCGCTTGGCAAACGGCGGGAGAGCTGCAGGGTACAGCTTGATGCGGTACCTGTAATACGAGCGACATTGCGCCGCGGTGAAGGTGATTGCTTTCAGCACTTGATTGTCAAGCCTGTCGTGTGAGAGAAACACGCCAAGCATGCAAACAACACAAGTCTCTTTGTATGAGCGCAAGTTAGGGGATGCCGTTGGCCGCAGCCAGGCCAGTTTAGTTACTATCTAGTATGTGCAGGGTATGGGTTTCGCTCTATCGCCGTGATATGATACCGTCCCAGAATGTCAACGCTGTCATGCGAGCATGCTTTTCCTTCCTTCGTATACCTGTAGACCCGAATGCGCAGCGACCATTTACTGCTCCGACTTGCCGAACAAGGCCTCGTTCTCCTGCTGGGCCTTGATGAATGCCTCCTTGAAAGCGTTGGCGTCTATTAAATGTCAGCTTGTGAATTTTAATAGTCAAGTGGACGACATACTCTCGCTGTTGGCGAAACGAATAGCCAAAGTTTGCGCCTCGGGCTCGCCCTCGCTAACATCGGCGGCGGCGTTCCAGACCCAGCTGCGGTCGCTGCCTACGTTGGGGGAGAGCTTCATATCCGGAACAACTGCATAATTCTTAGTATTTGCCACGACATGTCCCATATGTTTATCGTACCGTAGTGGTTGGCGCAGACCTTGAGTGTCTTGTCGCGGCGCATGACGAGACGAGTCTTGCCATTCTCCTTGTGCTTCAATAACCGGACGTCGCCAGTGCCCCTCTCCTTCCACTCGCGCGATTCCCTGTCAAACTTGAACAGCTTGGCTCGCATCTTGAAAACTTGCTCCTCGAGCTCTTCGTTGGTCTTGGTGTCGACTTTCTCGGTGAGATGCACAACGGGTGCGAAATCGACGTCGGGCTCCTCGTTCTCGGGATTCTCCTCCTGTGTTCTGTTAGCGTACACATATAGCTAGCAGGCGAGCATCACATACAGCCTCTGGCTTCTTGGTGGCACCCGAGGGCTCGTCGGCGTCATCTACCTCCTCCTTCTTCACCTTCGCTGGGCCGCCACCAAACATGGAGAAGACGTTGTCCTTAACTGCGGCAGCGGCAGACGACGCCGCCTCTGTTGCCTTCTCGGTGATGGGCTTATCATCTTTTGTCTCCGTCTTCTCGGCGGCTGTGTCTGGCTTGTTGGCAGCAATGTCGGTGGTGACCTTGGCGGTCTCGTCCTTAACGAGCGTCGCCCCAGGGTTGGCGACCTGGTCGGCGGCGGGGTCTGGTTTGGCAACGTCAGACATGGTGTCGGCTGTGAGGAATATGTGTGATCAGGCTAGAAGAGTCTGTAGGTCGAGCAGAAGAATGTCGTGCAGGTTGTAGGCGGGTGTAGCGGTCTGTGTTTGCAAGCTTAGATTTTGGCGTTATGAGGTGGAAACCGATTGAGGGGCACGCTCGAGAAAAGCACGCTAACGGGCACGCTAGCAGGGGCTGCACGCTCACTCGCCGCCTGCTACTGCCTTGCTGTCGCCTACTTGGGTGCCATTGCCTTTGAAGTCGACACGCTCAATGTAAATATTACTGCATTATACGAAGCTCGTGCAGAAGATTTCTCTACTTATCAGTTCCCACTATGCTATGTAAGTGACTCCAGCGTGTCTGCTGCTGCTCATCGGCGAGATGACGGCATGCAAAATTGTCCTCCAAATACTATTCCCAAAGACTACACCCCGTGTTCCTGCTCTTTCCTGGGTATAAGACACCACTTGTCCATACAACTCCTGAAGGCTGTTCCACCTCCAATCCGAACATAAAACCAAACGCCATCCATGACCACGGGAAAATTGCGCCGACTACGCAACCTTGACAGTTCCCCACAAACATACTCAGTTTCGGACCTTAGAACAGGCCCAGCTCTGCGTGCCGTCTTTGCTCCGTCCTGACAATCCTGTTGCCATCTCCAGCTTGCACCTCATACGAAGAGCATTGAGACGGGCTCTCAGCACGGGTGAGGACGTCCGGACAGGTGCGGTAGCCTTCTGCAAACCCGACCATGCGACTCCTGAAAGATCTCTGGCCATCCTTGTCTGCATACCTAGCCGACTGATCATCTTATCGGTCGCACTTTCGAAATCAGATGTAATATCCTTGCCGAGCTCTTTTGCTTCCTTTCCCCAGACCCTTACAACCATCCCAGCGCCAGCTACTCTTGCCAGTACCTCATCTTTAGTCTTGGCTGAGGCTTCGAGTACCCTGAGTTGTGTCGCGACCAGTGCTGATCTGGTTGCATCGAACAATTGTCCAAAGGTCGAACTGTTATGTCCCAGAACGATCTCGAAAGACTGCTGTAGCAGTGGTTTTGAGTAGCTTGCGATACTAACTTCGAAGGTGCCGTATGGATATTGTTGATCCAGATGAACAACATAGACGCCACTGATGGTTCGGTTGTAATGTATTGGTACAAGTTTGGATGCACGCGTGACCTCGATTTGAAGCTGAGGTTTCTTGCGGGCGGTCAGAATATCCTTGTGTGGGACCAGCATGAATTCGTGCTCGCTGGTGGTCTCAATTTCATAATTGATGCTCTTCTTGCTCTTGGCCTTGCCTTGTTTCGGCGGCTTTGGTTGTGGTGGCATGATCGTCAGATCTCTGGGCACCAGCTTAAGAGAAGGCGACGCTGATGAGACAGCGGGTGCTGAGGTCACCGCAAGCGAAGCTGTGGAGGAGCAGAACTCATGCTCAGGTACTGAAGCCGGTGGTGCAATCCTGTTGCTTGATACCAATTCGGATAGCATGGGCATGAGGACAGGACCGAACAAGTAAGTCGAGATCATCCCTGTCAGAAGCATCAATAAAATGAGCATCTGTTTTGGTGCACGTGGCGTTGCTCCCAATTTCTTGTTTGGTGCCCGACTCAGATCACCAGAACGGGAGGCTCGCGTCTTAGTCTGCGCCGCTGCCCGCATGTGAGGGCTAATAGCGGCCAAATGCCTGTTTACCTGTGACGGCTCGAGTTCAGAGAATGTCCAGTAGTCCAGCTCAAGTAGCTCAATGAATTCGTAATCAACTTCTGGGTCATTTCGACCTTCCACACAAACACTCAGGCTTCTTGAATTGTACGACTGGCTTCCATGATGGTACTGCCGGGCCGATATCAGGTCAAGGTACGGGATGTTCTCACGGTCAAAAACTTCATGCGCAGCAGCGAATTCTTTAGTTCGCACGTTCGGCTCGGACGAATGACAGAAGATTGCAAGGTCTGGCCGGAGTTCCGAGGGCGACGTACGACCTGACTCGAAAGTGAGGTAGGTGTCTTCGTCAACACTGATCGCAATGCGTGCTCGTTCTCCATCTTCGGAGAGGACCTTGATGCTATCAGATCGATCTCTGAGAATGACGGGGCCATAAGGCTCTAATTGGCCTGAAACCATGTGTGACCTAGAGGTGCTCTGAGAAGAGGTGAGAGCCGCTATGATCTTCTTGATAACAGCGTCTTCGTCATATGAAGAGATGCTTCCAATGAACAAGATCCTGTACGAATCTGGCGTAGGAATCGAATGCTGTGACATGGCTGCTTTGACGACCAGCCTTACCTGTGACCACTGGTATTTATCGATGATCCTGTAGGTCTGGCCCCGCTCGTCAGGGAAGCTTCTTATGACCTTGGACCCGGAAATCACGCCGGCCTCGTCTGCAGAGCCCTCTTCGAGCCTGATCCTGCTAGACAGCCCACTGTCTCTCGCGTAAGATGGGACCTCGGTCATTATGCTATCGCCCGCGCTGTGTATTGACCGTGTGTCATTGTGGTCTTCGGCGGCTTCGGCAGGCAGCGAAGGAGTGCTATGCTGTACTTCGGAGACACGAGCATCGTAGTCATCATCGTCGTCGCTGAAGCTAGAGGCATCGTCGGGGGTGCACCCGTCAGTCGACGCTATGGATTCAGTGTGACCCTCGTCGTCTGATGTTTCGAGGAACTCAAAGGTGCTGTCGTCAAGCGCGCTGCCGGCCTCTTCGGGCAGCCGGCGAGAGGTAGACCTCATGATTAGCGTGTCAAGATCGAGCCTCGTTAATGAGTGGTTGATGTGCACGGGCGGGTACTTGAAGTCGGGTGAGGGCGGGTTAGAAGTGCTGGAAGGCATGTCAGTATGGAGCCATGCAAGTAAGCGTGAGAGTGAGAGGAAGAGGAAGCACCAAAGTGCCCTCTTTGAAGGTGAGGAGGCTCGAGCAAGTGCACGGGAGTTGGAGGGGCCAGCGCTGCCTGGACGCTAGTCTAGTGATGCAGCCCTGCCGGGGAATGGGAAGGGATGACGCGGGGAAATTGTTACACGTTACCTTTGAGGACGCCGTGAAGATCAGGTTGCGGCCCAAGTCGGTGTCAGTGTAGAGAAGGAGTATGAAGTTGATACTGCAACAGTGACTTGTCGTGGCGCGCAGGTGCAGGTGACAAGGGCTGAGTGGTGGTGCAGCTCAAGGTGCTGGCCCTGGTGGGGGTAAGCCCCGCAAGTACGATTGGGCGCCGGGGCGTGATAACGCACCTCGCATGAAACACACAAACAGTAAATACACGTGAGACAAGTGGATAGTCAAACGCTGAGAGTTGTGAGAGACGACGCAATCACACAAGCGGCTTGGAATATCTGGGAAGAGGCGGGCAGTATCAAGGAGTCGTGGCAGCGTACATTGAAGGGGGGTGGTGAGTAGCCCTGTTGCCTGCCTTGAATGGTAGACTATCTTAGCGGCCGATCCTAGCGCACCGTGCGCACTTCACGCCATCACCACCTGGACGCTTCGTCCTTGAGTGATTACGCTAACCATTGAGCATCACATCGTACCCGCGTGGCGGGTTGTTGCCAGACGAGCTATGGCCAGACGAGCTATGGCCAGACGAGCTATGGCCAGACGAGCTGCGAACAGACGAGTTATCCCAGAATTAGACTGATATCTTCCAAGTCCTGTACCAACCAGACCTCCGCATGAACACGACCCAAAGCCTTTCGGTACGCGATGCCGTCGTCCCACTCGACCCAAAGTACGTTGAAGAACTCATACTTCACTGTCGATTTTGGACGCTCATCCAGATCCCACTCGTGTATCTCTTCGTTTTTGCTCGAATTATAAGCATAGCCTTTCGATATTGCGACCAGTTCGATGGGCGACCCTACACTGAATGCTGCAAGCAGTTCTTCATCATGAAGCTTGAGCGCACCCGCCCACATACCATCTCCATCTATCAAGGAGATGAGTGTAGGATCCCTCTCATACATGTACTCTGTCTGGATAAATCCGCCAAGATGTAGCCATGTGCGCTGCGTCTGACACGATAGAATTCTGGCCGTGGAGTAGTTTAATGCTGAGCCATCGGCATTGTTCAGAGGAATCGGATACCAGAATTGCCAGTCCTTATCCGCTTCATGTGTGTAATGCCATCTGGGGTTCTCGTCTTCCTCAGGAGTTGCATGATACTGTACCAGGACTGAATCTGTTTTCTCATGACGTGTCCATCCGGGAGGTGTCTCAGTCTCGTGATTGAGATACGCCTCTCGAAACTTGTACCATGTGCTCTGGAGAGATGTTCCCGGTCCGTCTTTATATTCGTGGCTGCGCCATTCCACCAAAGGAACAACTCTCTCCGTCTGCAAGTAATTTCCCCGTAGCCTTGGGCTAAACTCGATGTAATCCATAGCCTTCACCCAACTGTATCTGTCGAGCTTTCCCTTCCACCCTGCCCAGCTCCAGCTAGGAATGGAATCTGGATCGAGACCTGTGTCATTTGGTATACGGCGTACTAAGCTCTCCTCGCCTCCAGCCTGCCACAACATTGCAGCATCCAGGAACATTACCGGAAGACCACACAAGAACCCACCGTGGAAATTGTACCCAAGGGCTAGCAGCGGCGCCTCAAATGCTTTGAAGACATCCTCGTTGTACGTCAGATCCTTCTGGTTATACGCGACAATAAGCTTGAGCAGTCCCAGAAGGTCCGGAAACGGGCTGTAGAACATCAGCCTTGCATCGTCAATCGTGTTGTCAATCACCCGTCCTCGCGACTCCTCGACACTTTTCCTTCCCCTCCGCGTGTCTGTTTCGATAACATCTTCTCTCCACCTCGCACACTCGCAATCCCACCCCACAATCTCCTGTCCAAACACCAATCTCCTCGACGAGAAAAAGTGCTCCTGCAGTGTCCATGCGCGATGCCACCACCGCGACTCATCGACCTTTGCCCCCGCTCTTTGTATAATCTGCATTCCATCCGCAACATCCAGCACATGCTGCTGAAAGCCTCGTCGTGGTCCAGATATCCCCCTCAACCCATCCAACCCAGCATCAGCATCTTCCCCACCAGCAGCAACAATCGTAAACTTCGACCTCGCATAAATCCCACCCATATTCCTAATCTCCGTATCTTTACCGGCCTCATCATCTTGCACAATACACAGCGCGTCGACCCAAATATACCTCTCCCCAAGCATCCTGACTACCTCTATCGCATGCTTGATTGTCCTAGGCAACACAACTCCATTTCCCTGCACAAGCGCATTCTTCGCATACAGTGTCTCAACATTCTCTTGCATACTCTTGAAAAACGGCATAACGCCCCACACATAACTCAACGTAACATACTCCATGTCCGCCAGCGCATCGACTAAACACATATCCAGCACATCAACCAGCCGCGCAGGATACACGACGCCAAGACGTTCGATTAGATGTTGTTGGGAACACGCTTCTCCGTGTCCATTAATACACATCCCCACCCATCGTCGCATGATGGCTACATCAATCCATTCAGACTCGATGATTCGCCCCATACCCAATTTCGCAGGCACACCGTTGCGCTTAACGAGTTCCAAATCGCGGACCCAAGAATAGGGGCCTGGGGCTGTGACGTTGAATTTCGAGCGTGACGTGTGGCGCATCAAGTCTATCCGTTTCGACGTGTTGTCTTCCGGGGTTTCGGAGTGTGCGCCATTTTCAATGTTTGCTGCATCTTCACCGTCTGGAACAGTCCCTGCATCTGCATCGTCTTCAGAGCGTTCATCCCGTTTAATGCATGAGGCGAGAGCAGTTCTTAAGCAGCCCTCATGCCGCGGTGTATTAGTTGATGCTGGTACTTTCGCGGACGTGTAGAAAAGCTGCTCTTCGTCATGGAGAAGGAATGAGAGGATGGTTTTGCAATCTGCGCATTTTGTTGTCTAGATGTTGCCATGTTAGATTGTAGATGCAGGATGTTGTTTGAGGACTTACTCGTGAGGTATCTTCGTACGGGACTATAGTGTCTAGGTCGAAGTCATTGGGCTCTGGGGTTGAGGGTCTTTCAGGTAATTGTCGACTTTCGTCCACGGAAACATGGCGCGACAACATTGAAAAGATCTTGTCACTTTTGACTAGTTAATATCCAGGAGTTAATGCTGCCACAAGGCTGAGGTGGTCCGTGTGGTGGGGCTTGAGGAAGATCGCCAAGGTACATTCTGATCATCATTTGCGCTGCCCAATATACATGATCATCAACTCTTTGAGTCCTAACACTGATAGCCGAACCAAATCCTATACAATGCAACCGTCCATCACGCCATGCCAAGGGGTATATGCCTATGCTCCGACGCTATGCTCGCTAGAATCATTCATACACGTAAGTCAAGAAAATAGTCATCATAGGCCGAATGGGCTGGGTGATGCCCAACCACCGGCTACTTCCACCCACTCAGCTAGGCAAGATCCTTCCTTGCCTTCCACGTCCGCGATATCAGTGTCGCATTTGCAACGACAGCCAACACCATGTTCTTTCACTGGATCCGGCGTGGCCCAGTATCTGTCTTCTTCTAGTCGTTCCTTCTCATTTCGGGTAGTCATCTCGAGATACGGCTCCCTGGCCAGTTGTCGCGCGGGTGCATTGGCCGGACAGTGCTGGATGGTAGTGTGCCGATACCCAAAGTCACGGAAGTAGTGAACATCGCTGGGACCGAGAAGGACGCCAGCTGCGAGCGAGTGAATTGGTGCGTCGCCCCAACGCTCCATCCAGAAACCACCACTGCGGTCCATGAGTTCGAAAAAGTCGTTGTACTCCTTGCTTCGGAACCAATCGAGCCTGGCGATCTCAAAGTTGCTCCAGAAATGACACATGTTGTACGTTTCACCCTCCATATTCTCCGGGTCGATCTCGGGTAGCTCTGCCATGGTAGGCTCTGGTTCCAGAATTGGTTGCTGGGCTTTCTTCTTATACTTCGGGTCGGTCTTGGGTATCCTCTCGTCCTTGTCCTTCTGCTTTTCCACAAACATCTCCCATAAGCCCTTCGATTTAAGCTTGTTCATCCTTTTGTAAGCGGAGGCATATCGCCAGATGTTTGGGACAGTCTCTCGCAACTCCTTCACAGCTATGGTGAAGCCGTATGTTTTGTTGTGCCGCTCCATGTGGATGAACGGGTCATACGTGATGTCGCAAAAGTACTTGATCTCAGGCTCGAGCCGCCAGTACCAGTCATACTTTCGCAGCAGCTCGTGCTGGTAGAATTTGCTACGCGAGTTAGCCTGGCCAGAACCACAAACTTCTAATATCTTACCCTGAATAGAAGCGACACATGTGGTGATAGCTTTCCATGCCGCCGTACATGACTGCGCTATCCCCTTGCTTGGCGATGCCTTCCTTCGCAACTGCGGGATCCACCCAATCCGGAAATCCCCAATGCTGGGGTGGTATCTGACCCCACTCGACCGGCGAACTGGTATAGTTCATGACGGTCTCCTTGAATGTATCGTTGAACACTCCATCGTTCAAGAAGACGTAGGGATAGTGAAACCATCGGTTGAAATGCCTCTCGATTGATTTGATGGACTGTATGACGCCGTCGAGCTCTTTATTGCGCGCCAGTACGACGAAAGCAGCATTCGCTCGGGGCGCGTTCACTTGCGGTTCGAGACATCCAGTGGCGAATACCTTGTCGTGCCGTTCGCTAATCTTCCTGTTGGTGTATTAGTGCCATGCGCCTTGAAGAGGAGTAGGTCGAAACGTACCGTATTGAGGGAGGTGTACCCGCAGGCATGTTCGCCAGACCACTGACGTCTGGTGATCTCCAAAATAGTGTCAGGATCAGGCCTAAGACTAGTAGTGGGAAGAGGAGGACCAGGGCCAAGGGCAAGGATATGGTCGAGTCGCCCTTCAATCGAATGCGGCGCTGAAATAAGCCTGCTGGCACCTTGCCTTTCTCTGCGCGTCGGGGCGCATCTTCCTTCTTTTCTGTGATATCTGTAGCGGGTTGTAGTCTCCTCGTTGCATCCTGCGGGCGCTCCATTTGGAATATGGGAAAGTCGCAAGTCGAACGGTGGCTGCCAATGGCAGACCCTCGGCTGCGTGCTCTGGAAGAACTTTAATGCGTGCGCGACGCAAGGTGGATACAAGGTGAAGCGTAGCGGAGGATGTAAGGTGGCCCGCGGTGTAGGCTTAACCAAGGAGGGTCGGCAGTGGGCGGCGAGGAGGAAACCAGCGCGGACTGGGAGGGCACAGCGACTGTGAATGTCTCTGGCGCTAGCGAGAAGGGAGTGAAGGAGCGGGTTGTCAAGGAGGTCGCCTTGCGCCGGGCTGGTGGTGCGTTTGCATGAAGAAAGAGTGTGGAGCTAGCTCATAGCAGATGTATCGAGGTCGCGCCTGTCGACAACGGGGAAGCGGCGGACGCCAAGAGCGCACAGAACGGCAGCGACGACCAGATAGACCGAGCCGGCACCTCCGTGACGCCTACTCGACGCGTCAAATCACTGCAATGACACTCGCAACTAGCAAAATCCTTGACATTCATGGTGGATGTTGACACGTGCGTCATCGGAGTTAGCGGCCAAGATCTCCTGCATCAGAGCCGCACGATCTCCCGGCAAATCACTGCTGATCTACCACAGTAGTGCTGTGGAACCTTGGCTGCCAGCCTCGCACGAATCTCCATCTCACCTGACCGCCAACATCCAGTCGATCCTCCTCAAGATGAGTAACTTCAAGGCTAAAGATCTTCATTTTGGTAGGATCGACGTTCGGGAGCGATGGTAGCGATCTGACGTCCGCAGACAACGAGCAGCCCGCATTTTTGCGGCGTCTACAAGGAGAACTCATCAGTGGAGATACAGCGCGTCATGAGCAGCCCATTCCCAGGAACAAACGTCTGAAGCAGGATGATGAGGATGATGCACCAACCTATGTCTTAGAAGACACCAAGGAGTCGTTGACCAAAGAGGAGTACGAGGCACTCGTCTCAGGAAAGGATGCCAAGGGTGAAGAGGACGGCGCGGTAGCCTCCGCAAGCAAGCCAGAGTCCGCCGAGACTGAGCCGAAACAGAAAGATAAGATAGCTGAAGTTGGCGGAGCCTCCAAGAAGAGAAAGGCAGCTAAGATCATTGGAGATGAGCCAGCCGCAAGCAAAGAAGATTCAGGAAAGACCGCCAGCACTACAGACACTAAAGTCACCAAAAAGCCGAAGAAGAAAGCGAAAGCAGTTAAGCTCACATTCGGAGACGACGACGGATGAAGGAGACCCTGAGAGGCAGACGACGTTAGCCACAATGACAATCCGCGCGCCTGTCCTTGCTGGCCCAAAGCTCATACGGCCATCGAGCACGTAGGAAAGCTGAAACCACTTCCACCTGGCATCGATACCCGTGGACATCTCAGGAGCCAGAGTACTTGAAGAGGGTAACCGTTATACGGTGGTTCGATAACGAGGACGGAGCTCCTTACGTTCGATATCTGTTCTTCTGAAGCGTCTAGTCGCATTTTGACAGTCTAAAGTCTCGTTCGTACCAACACCGGCGCATGAAGTTGTTTCGATTTGGGGAAGCGCGAATGTTTACGCGAATTCCATGCAGGCCAAGACTTTTCAAGACACGAGGATAACACAAGCATATGTCTAATGGCTAAAATAATTGTTGTACCGAATTGATCCGCGCAATTGGAAACCGCCGAACTTCCTCTGGAAAGAACTGTCGCGAGGCCAAGCAATGCCAAGATCGGATATATGCAGCTGAGCACGTTTCCGCCGCCTAGTGAACTCCTCGTCTCATCTACCCGTTTCCTCTAGATCGTCTGATTGGACCGCTTTCCTACCGCTCTAGAAGTAAAACGGCTTTTGGGTATCGGTGTTGAGCAGATTAGACATCCAAAGCCGCTGATAAGCCAGAGCCATGTGGGCGTTTGAGCGCGTTACAAGCCAGGAAGTGCCACCTGAGCACCACATGGAAGGCTAGACCACGCCCACAGATTCTGAAAACGATATGTGACAGATCCGACAGCGTGGAAAGACATATAGCAACATGGTCAGCACCTTCGCTGCAACATTTTAGCATTTCTCGTTTGGCTCTCTGCAAGCGACGCAAACATGCCAGGACCGAAAGCTCTCGGCTTCTTCACTCTGCTGCTGTCTGGTACAGCATCAGCGCTCATTGGATATGGCATTCCAAGTAAGACGTAACTCGGCAACATGAGAATCACTCTAACGCAAGCAGTGTACCAGCCGAACTGTGCCTTCGCGTGCCGAGACCAGTTCTCGAGTGCACATCTAGAATGCACATCCATGGACCACGGGGGTGGTGGACACCATGGCAGCAGCGCAACGTCAAAAGAGTGTTATGCTGGTAATACGCCATGGCTCACCACCCTCGCATACTGCATCAATGCGACCTGCACAGACGTTTCCAAATACACCCTGGAGGCTTATTGGGCCGAGCGAGTCACGAAAAGTGAGCGAGGCAACAAGCTGCAACCGAAGTGGACGTACCAGGAGACGTTAGAACAAATGGCCGGCCTTCCGCCTCCGACAAAAGAGCTTGAAGAGGACGAGGAGCTGAATTTCACTGCCTTGTTTAATCCTGAAGCGTGGGAGTCAACAAGAGGAGCATTGCAACACTTTGAGCTTGCAGAATCGATGCATTCAAGATACGGGTATGCTAAACCTCTTCAACCTTTGCGACACATAGCTGATCTCTGCGTTAGAATAATATTGTTGGTGGTCAGCTTCGGCACCCCCATCCTCCTCACCTGCCTCGCCTATCTCCCATATATGTCCACAATCATCGACATGGTCAAGCCACGACTTGTATGGCCCTCAGTCATCGGAACCTACCATGTCCGCGCACTACCTTTCTCTCTCGGCAATGTCCCGACTATCGGTCAAACATGGTACATCATCCTGTTTGTGATATTGAACATCATCGCTACTGCCTCTGGCTATCATTCCTTCCAAGATCCCTCAAATGCGTGGTTCCCAGACAAGTGGCAAGAGATCATGGCATACGTATCAGCTCGAACCGGCGTGTTGGCTTTTGCACTGGCGCCACTTACCATTCTCTTTGCAGGTCGCAATAACTTGCTGCTATGGCTGACCAACTGGAGTCACTCTACATATATGCTGCTCCACCGCTGGGTTGCTCGTGTCTTTACACTACAAGTAATCCTTCACTCCATCCTCGAATTCATGCTATACAAGCGCAAAGGCACCGTCGATGACGAACAGAAAGAGCCCTACTGGATCTGGGGCATTGTAGCCACGGTGGCCTGCTGCATCATGGTCGTCATCTCGACCCTGTACTTCCGCCGCATGAGCTACGAGATCTTTCTGATCGTGCACATCATCATGGCAGTGTTCGTCATCGCCGGATCATGGTACCATGTCGAGCTCTTGTTCGAGCGGAAATGGGGCTACGAGATTTGGCTCTATGCCGCTTGTGGCGTGTGGTTCCTCGACCGCGTGATCCGCGTCGGCAGGATCACCAAGAACGGCATCCGAAAAGCAGAAGTCACGGCTGTTACAGATGAAATTGTCAGAATCGATGTCAAGGATGTTCGATGGCAAGCTATTCCGGGTCGGCATACGTACGCATATTTCCCGAGTTTGAACCCAGTGAAGCCATGGGAGAACCATCCGTTCAGTATCATCCCAACTGCTTTACTCCGATCGCGAGGACACAGTATCGCTGTGTCAAGCTCATCATCTGGATCCCAGCATTCCGAAGTCGATATCGAGAAATCCGGTGCTCGCGAGAAGGTCACACCTTCTATCTCTGTCAATCAACGTAGTGCCCACGAGGGTAGTACTTCAGGCATCTCGCTCTACGTGCGCAAGTCCACCGGCTTGACCAAAGCCCTCGCAAACCACTCAGACCTCACCACACTCCTGGACGGACCCTACCCGAACAACTCCACATCCGCCGTTCTCAAAACTGACCGCCTCATCCTCATCGCCGGTGGTATCGGCATAACAGCCACTTTACCTTTCATCGCATACCACACCAACGTCAAGCTATACTGGAGCGTCAAATCGAATAGTCAGGGCCTCGTGGACGACTTGAGTGACGTGTTGCAAGGCCTGCGTGAGAAGGAAGTCAAGGTCAGTAGCAGACTCGATGTTGCAAGTATTTTAGAGCAAGAAGCAGCAGAAGGATGGAAGCGCGTTGGTGTTGTTGTGTGTGGACCTGGTGCGTTGTGCGATGATGTTAGGAGTTTAGTTGCGAAGAGAGCGAGGGTGGGTGGGGTGAAGTGGGAATTGGATGTTGAGGCGTTTTCGTGGTGATATAATAGGTTGAAATGAATAAAATTTGGCCCACGGCTTTTGGATACCGTGTGAAAGACGAGTTTAGTCATCGGACGAGATTGTACATGTGTGCTCTATTTTGTAGGATTAATCATTGACTTCCAGCTCGGATGCAAGCGGGAAAATCATTTGTGCTTATTGGTATGATTTTAGGTTCGACTTCTCATCGAACGCGTCTCTTATGTTTTGATAAACAAATGAGAATGCACAAGTTGAAAAGTCTGAAGAGCACTTGCATGGGCAACCCTTTATACAGCGAGCGCACAATACCAACCACAACGCCGGTTTCGACGATATAAAGATCTGTCCTCGCGCAAAAGTATGATTTCACTCCAGGTAAGCCCTTGAGCAGTCGCACCTACCTAGGTACAGCAAGCGAACACCAGCAAGTACAAGTTTCCTCCCCCGACTCACGGCACCAACTTCTCTTCAAGTACACTTACTCCACCGCATCGTGTAATTCAACCAGAAGTCAACACTGCAATTAAACGCACAACTCGCCAGAATTCATGCCATCCCTCAAATGGAGCACGATACTCTACATTCTCCTCATCGCGCTCCTCAGCGCCACGCCAATAATCCTGAGTCACAAACCCACTTACAGCCTGGTCGTTGAAGTTCTCGTCAGTCTCGGCTCCTGGTTACGCACCATTCACGACACAATTACATCTTCGGCCGTCGCAACGCAGATCATGAATACTTACGACCGCGTTTACTTCTCCGCCGCTTCATACGCCGCCCGCATAATACGTACTCATGACCTCGTCACGTGCCTTACTGCAGGTCGTTCGTTTTGTTACACCAAATATCGGATTGGGAGTGCAAGTGATTGCATTATCATCTCAGTCTACAAATGGCGTAGAAAATTTGGTCGATTGTAAATGACATGGGAGTGGCGATAAATTGAAGTTCATCGAGGCCTTACACAATGTAATTCGATGAGCGAATAGATTGGGTTCAATTAAAAGCATAGTGATGCTATGGAAACGAGCCGCAACATGTTTCCCCATCCCCACGTTTTGAGTAGAGTAGCTGAAATGAAAAGTAGTGAGGAATGATTGTCCAGAGGGAGGTCGAGAATTTATATGTTTCATTGACTTCTCCCAAGGTCGTCATACTGTTAGCAAGTCTAATATTATGATAATATAAGGTTGCCAAGGGGAAATACATGATTTCGGAGAGGTGTAAACCTTCGACCTTCGTTATTCCTGAAATCTGCCAGTGACGCGCCACAATCTCGAAAGTCCACAAATCTTGACTTTGTCGATCGATTCCAATATACAACAACTATGAAAGAAAATCTTCAAAAAAATTCGAACATAAGCATGATCATACTCACGTACCTCTGTGCATGAGTTTTCGAATTGCGGCATGTGCTTGGCTCGCGCTCTGATGCATGGGTGAAACGAACACACTTGTGAAATAAATCATTGCCATGACCTCATTTCACTCAGACCAGTCAATTTCACAACGCAACAGACACTATGTTAGGCTCCGAATCTCAAATAGTATCACTTTGAGACGCCTCAAATCGCAGTCATGACACAACGTCTCACATGCAGTGGAAGTGATCTCACCCATCGCATTTGCCATGCAGGAGTCTGAACAACGTTTGACTACGACGACGTTCCGTTATGCTACCCTCATTTTCATGTTCAACAGCATGATCCTAGGCTTGTGCCAATCGACACCGAGTTCAGTCATGATCGCGACGTACTGTACGCTAGAGTGATAAGCTATAAATCTTCCACCGCCACTAGCTCTACTGTTTTAACTTGGTAACCTTTCCCTTGACAGCATATTACCCAAAAAAAAGGTCAATTCATGTTCAAAAGTTGGGGCGATCACATACCATGTTCTGCTTCTTCCTGAATTCACGATGATCTCCAAAGTTAACAGCAAGTTTGTTCATGTCTTTTCTCCTTGTCTTTCACCAAATTCCTCTGATGCCCAACTATGTTGCTCTCATGGTGGCAATACCTCACAGACAACACGCTTTAAGCCTGGACCAGGTATAAATATCGGATTCCTCTCTTCACCCGCAATTCCTCCACTACAATTCCCTCGGAAACACATTAAAAATGTTTCAGACATGCAACATGTCCTGAAAGTTGACTGACATCAGAAACATGTCCAGAATCTGCGAGACAAATGGACGTGAATTTACTAAGGCGAACCTGCAAGACACACGAGGCCTGTTCATTGATGATCAAATCCACGTCTTCCTGCAAGAAAACTCCCAGATATGACTCATGTCTTTTCTTGCGTTTCCCGTTGTGCAAATACTCCAAGTCTAGCATCGGCAACAAAGCCTCTCTGGATTGCGATAGTCACCTACATGTTCTTCTAATGATTTCAATATTATGTAGTACATGTTTGTTGTCGTCATCTGGACGAGTGATGAAGACCGCATGTTCGTGTGGTGGATAAACCTGCAACGGTATGTAGATATACAGGACGTTGTTCCATCTTGCTGTATATAAATTGCTGAGTGCCAGCATGACTTCTCACTCACGTAAAATATGCACACTCGCAGAAGTTCTGCCAAAAGACAAGTTGCCTGGGCGGATGTCTCGTCGCCTGAGCTTCGCTGCTCAGTGGAACACTTGTTAGTCCACCATCCAAAGGACGTGAGCCACGAGCAAAAATTTGCAGATTGTTGTCGCATGTTGCCATTCTGCAAATCACCCGCACATGCCACCAAACACGCTTTCTTTGATCGCCATCATTGCTCACTTCATTCAAGTCGTCTGGACTATATATCAAACACCCCTCCCATCCCTACTCTAATATCCACAATATCCGCCCTCCATCCCTTGAAGTTAGGCAAGCCTCTCTTGACTTCCCTCACTCTTTCCAATCTCTTCTTGCCCTCCTCTTCCTGCGCTTGCCTGAACGCATCCTCGTCAATCTCAAACTCGTCCAAACTACCCAAGCTCTCTTGCCGCGGCTTGCCTTTGCTTGCTGCGTCACTTCGTCGATGTGATGTCTGACCTGTGAATGCCGAAATGCCTGACTGGATGACGTCTTGGAAGGAGGAATGTCGAGCAGGTGGATTGTTGCGGGATAAGAGAGACGAAGCAGGGTTCGAGAGATCGACGTCATCGAAGCCGGAGTTGGAGTAGGGCTGCGAGGGATCGGAATTGTCGATTGAAGGTTGCATGGCTGTTCTCCGGTCGCGCCATACACCGCGGCGAAGTTCGAAGTTTTCTTCTTCGAGCGATCGAAGCTGTGCGAGCAGCTTATCGCGCTCTTCATCGAGAAGTTCTTGTACACTGGAATCTTCAATGTTGCCCAGATCAGCTTTCCGCCGGCGCTGCTCTGCCTCTCGCAGACGCGCATTCTCGTTGCTAAGACCGGCGATGCGAGTCCGAAGCTCGGCAGCTTCGCGCTCGACCTTCTTGTGCTCTTGTACCCTGGTCTGATTACGTGCATCGTTGTCACGATGGATCTGAGTAAGCGTCTCAATCTTCTTCTCTAGTAGCTCCGCCCGTGATATCGAATCTGAGGCTTTGCGATTCGCTGCGCCGAGTTCAGCCTCCAGCTGCGCGACGCGTGTTTGCGCAGTGTCTCGATCAGAACCCTCTTTATCGGCCTGCACACTTGCTTTCTCCAAGTTCGCTTTGAGGTCCGAGAGCTCAGTCTTCGTCGAGCTGGCATCCTGCTCGGCCTTTTGCAAAGAAGTCTCAAGGTTGGATATCTTCGACTGCAACTCGTTGTTCTTGCTCGTTCCTTCAGAAAGTTGCTTGTTCAGGTTCGAAATCTCGAGCTCAAGTGATTCGATTGTTGCAGACTTTGACGCGACCTGCGCGTTCAGATCGTCAATCGAAGATGACTGGCTTGGCGATGCGGTCGATGTGCGGCGTGTGGACTTTGCGCTCTGCGATTGAGCCTGGGACAACTGCCTTTTGAGCGATTCGACTTCTGCCTTCTACATCACATGTTAGCTTGTGATCGCTATCAGTAGCCACGATTTCTTACCAACTTGTCTGCCTCCTTGCCCTTCTCGACCGCAAGCGCAACATCTCCACGACCTTCCCTGAGCTCCTCCAGCTCTTCCTCGCCCTTCTTCCACCTATTCTGATTTTCCTCGACTTCACTCGCAAGCCGCTTGTTCTCCCTTTCCAGCTCATCTATCCGCAGCGCCTGCTCCCTGTACACCTCGCTTGTGATTCCGCCACCAGGCGTTACTGCGCTGGGTGATGTCGGTGTACCAGCAGCTCCAGATCGGTAGAATGATTCAGAGCGTTGACGCGACTCGATTGCTACGGAAGGTTTGCGGCCATGCGATGGCTTGGGCACGGGGAGATCTGAGGGCTCGTCATCGTCTTCTACGGGCCCAGGCGATGCGCTTGTAGCCTCTATCGGCTCCGGTGCAACCTCTTCGGCCTTGTCGTCCGACTTCTCGGTGGCAGTGGAGGCTTCACCTTCGGCCTCAGGTTTCTCGTCCTTCTTCTTGGCTCCGGCAGCTTTCTTCGCTTTCTCCTTCTTCATCTTTTCGAACTATGATGGCTAGGTCAGCACTGACCCTACTATTTCGGCTCGTGGTAATAAACATCGCATTTAGCACAAGTAGTAGCCTAGCAATAGCTGTGCCTTCCTATGCGCTTCGCGGGATGCAGCTCTTGTACATACCTTCTTCTTCGCCGCAGCGACCTTTGCCGCCTTCTCCTTGTCTTCGTCCGCCATGATTGGTTTGTCAAGTGTGGGTGAGTGTCGAATTGGAAGTTATGCGGAGCTATGCAGCTGTGGGGTTGCGAGCTCGAGTCTCGGTGATGCCAACGTGCTCCCCGCAAATCACGCTAGAGCCATATCCAGACTAGCGTGACTTCGAAGAATGCTCTCTTCAAGATGTGTTCAAGATACAACACAATTCTGTCAAGTCGCGACTGCAAGATATCGCGTGTGTCTTACACTGCGCACTTGATTACCGTCATCCATATGAGCATTTAAGTCCCAAGACCGCACGTGTTCAGTTAGATGTCATAATGGACAGCTCGCAAGAGTCGCCCACTGCCAAATTCAGCATCAACACCAGCGACATAACTCAAATCTATCAAGCATCAAACATCACCATCATCATGCATTTGACCTACCACCAGTCTAAAAGCTTTGTCCACCTACTCATGTCATCACCCACTCCATCCCGAACTGCTTACCACTTCCTCCAAGCGCACCCAGATCCACCACTCAAGCCAACTCGTATCTCCCCAGCAACACCACCCCTCCACCCCCCAAGCCCACAAACAATCCAGCACAGCCTCACGATCCGTGACTCGCATCCCGCCATCAACATTCGCATCACCCGCGATAACCAAACCAGGCCAACACCCATGCCCAAATCCAAAACACCCATCGCAAATCCTTCCTCGCCTCAACCCGCACCTGTTCCCATGCCATCCCCCATCCGCCATCCCTGCCGTCCCCGTAGACCCTGAAATCTCCCCCCGACGAAATTTCCAACTGTCATCGTGACATGCGCCCGAACCGGTGGTGTAATGAACCATGGTCCTTTAATCCCCGGATGCGGGCAGCGCTGCGGCAGGGTGACACGGTGTTTCAAAGTTGATTGTGACGGACGTACGTGTGGGGGTGCGGAATGTTGACATCGATTAAAGGCCCGGTGGGAACATGCTCATGTGGCCGGATCTTGGTAGCGAGGGGGAGAATAGCGGGAAGAATACGATTTGATCCAAGATTGGATGCGAGCTTCGGATTGTGGAAAGCGATGAATAGGTAGGTGGGACGGGTGGCGCAAATTTCCGGCAATATGTGTTCTCTGTGAGTGAGCTTCGGCGACGGTTGAATTTTCCATCTTCACAGATTGCATGTTCACGTGCGAGCGATCTGGTGGCTAGACATGATTTGATATAGTTTAGAATTTTTGATTGTTCAAGATTGCAGCTTGCAGCAGCTCAATCGACTATCTATCCATAGCTCAAAGGCTAGATTCGACCAAGGAGATTTGCTCTCGGCTCCCACAAAATAGCCGGGCTATATGCATATACAGCATCCTCGATAGTGGAGGGAGCACATACGCCGCCCTAAAGATTGTGAAGAAGTGAAGAAATTTGTCGTGGAGGGCGGAAATACCCAAGAGTGAGCTGCCGTCAATAGATATGTTTGAGAAACGAGAGACGAGCGTGTGTATGCCGCCGCAGACAAGGAAAAGGACCAGTCAAAGTATCCCAGATGTCGTCCCAATCGCTTCATGCAATGCTGCAAAGCGACTCAAAACCTGGCGAATACTCGTCCTCCCAGTGTCGTAGAAAATACATAGAAACAGAATCAACGAGAGTAAGAAAGTCCGGTTCGCGTTCCAGAGAGATGCATCGCAGATACTGCGCCATTAAAGATTCGTAGCCTCGCTTAGAACTCCGTGTCATGCCAATTGGGAAGGGCCAAGACCATAAATGTCGTGCATCAACATGTGAATGTTGAAAGGTTGCAGTTGGTCGTATTAGGGTGCGTATTGTGTAAGAGATGGGTATGTGTGAGTAGGGCGAAGATTGATCAACCGCGCGAGGGTGTCGAGTCCTTTGTCTTCCAGAACATCAGCTTGCTCAGTCGGTGGTTCTTCTTCCTGTCCTTGGGTTGGTCCAGATGTTCTGACTGGGGACGTTGTTCAATGGACAGCTTGCTCTTCTCGCCATGTGAGGAACTGTTGATCAGCCGAGACAAGCTAGCGATGCTAGAGCGCTTGCGACGACGAATCTCCAAATCGCTTGGGTCAGAACATAAAGAAGCTGATCGATCCCCTGGTCGCCGAGGACTTGGTAGCGGATATGGGTTTTGCATGGCACTGGTCATCGTTGATCTTGATGAGGTCAAAGAGGGTACATCGTCCACTGAGATACGAAGCTCGGGTCCTGGTTCGCCGAATCGAGGCGATGGCATGACTGGATAGTCAGTCATCGACGAAGCTGCCGTGCCCACACGAGGAGTGTCGAACGAAGCCTGGCTCGATCGATAATCCGGGGACGGAAAGGACGACGTGACAGTGTCAGGTGTCATGAGACTTTGCTGAGGCAACGGTAGGGCCATGTTCATAACCGGCTGTTGCTCTTTCGAGTCGTTCGCGGTTAGTTGCGGAGTGACGGTTGAGTCAGAGGAGTGTGTCAACGATGATGTACGGGGCTCTTCAAAGTCTTCGACCACTTCGACGGGGTCGGTTCCTAGCGTAGACTGGATTTTGGGCTCAGAAGTAATGCCTTCAGGTACGCCTCGTGGGGACAAAGGCTCTTCAATCTTCATCTCACGATTGATTTTCGATCGATTGATACCAAGGCCGTCATTAAAATCCCAGTTGATTGCAGAGCCGTCATGTTTGACGTCAGCCTCCACAACTTGGATCTTTGGCTCTTCAGCGTCTTCTGGTTCTTCGGCGATTGACTCTGGCTGGGAGTCCTTCCTTGGCAGGATGGTATCATCCTCGGGCTCTTCCTCTTCGAAAACGTCCGCCATGGGAGATGTCGATGCGACCGCTGAAGACCTGTGCTCAAATGGTACCAGCTCCGGTGCGCTCTCAGTCCTTCGATGGTTGGTAACAAGACCGTTCGCACTGTGCATTGCTCGCCTGTGTGCTGCAAATCCACGCTGCTGTGTCCGCGGACTCGATCCGTTTGGGGTGTTAAAGGGTCCAAGCGCCGCGTCAAGGTCAATTATTGGGCTCATGATATCTGAGTCTACACGCTTGAGCTGTCTTGGTTGCCACGAAGCGTAGTCAGTATCGATCTTAGGCATCGCTGGAGCGGCAGGTTCTGTCGGCGATACAATGGTCACTGTTGTGTCTTCGTCGAAGTTTGGCTCGAAGTCGAGGTCTTCTGACGCGTCAGTGTCGTCCAGATCCGGGCTCACGGCGGGAGGGGGCGTTGACGGCCGGCCTTTCGACTTCTTGCTGTGCTTGCCTTTCCTTGGAATAATCGAATTGGCCCAGGACTTTACTTTACGAGGCTTACGGCTTGACTTGCGTGCGGACGATTTGCCCTTCTCAAACTCGTCTGTAGACTCGTCGTCGTCGGCTGCCGGGGAGGTGAGGGGCGATTCCATGGAGCGGGATAAAGCAGGATCTGATCTGCTAGTAGGAAGTGTGTGAATAGAGTTATCACTGCGCTTGGATTCCAGTCGGAAGAAACCACGTCGTTTGGCGGCAACTCGAGTCGCACTGGCGCCAGCAGTTGGCGACGTTGGCGGCACCGCGGACATGGGTCGCTTGCGCTCAGTGTGCTCACCACCCAGCGGGCTACTTGTGAACATGTCGAGAACTGCTCCGGCGGTGCTCGGCCGTCCTTCATCCTCCACGGTGCTCAGCGACGGACGACCTACACGAGAGGGCTGTGGGCTCGAACTGCTGCCGCCGACGATAGAGGAGAGGCTATTTGTGGCTGAGTGACCCCGGAAAGTTGACAAACTCGTCTCTGTTTCCGAGGAAATGGTGGAAAGCGGGCGTATATACTCGACTCTGTCGGAGAATCCCACGCGAGCTCTCGACGGGGGACGAGCGGCGGAGTCGTCTTCCGAGCCGTTATCCCGCAATGACGGCTGTGACACGGATCTGTTGAAGGAGTGACCGAACGCGAACTCGTTCCCTTCCGACGGAGTAGCGGGTGCGCTGCCGCCACGTGCAGGGGCCGGTGGGTTCATCATCGAAGTGAGATCGTGGGAAGATATGGCACCTGATCGGCGGTGAGCATGTCCACGTCGTCCAGCAGGTGGGCCTGGACGTAGTGTGGGATTCGGGGGAGGCAGGACACCGTCGCCCTTGGTTGGGCTGCTGCTCATGAGCGAGGCACCACCTGGTCGCACATCACCGCCAATAAATTCGCTGCCGCCTCTCCTGTGCCCGTGAATTGGCTTCGCGGGTGTCGCAGGTAGCGCCGAAGGCGAATGTGGTGGTGAGGTACCCGTGCTTGGCTGTGTTGTGCCTGCTGGGTTGAAGGAGAACGCTGGCAGAGCGTTGACCGACTTCTGCCTCATGTGTGGCATCGATCCGCGACGGCCTGTAGGGTAAGCCGGGATCGGCATTGGCTGCGAGCTCGACGAGGTGGCCTCTGGTGTGTTGGTGTCGGATCCACGCATGGGGAAGGAGAAGTCTGGGTTTGGGAGCAACTCAATGGTGCCGGCATTGGAGGCTTGACGGCGCTGGTAGAGCGGTGAGCCGATGCTGGCAGACTGCGACTGTGTCGCCTGGTGTCGTGGCAGAGCGATCTGAGCCATGGCGAGAGATTAGCTGCCCTTGTGGTCGCAGCGATCCACAACGGACGGGCTTGACGAAATTAGGGATGCACCACCAACGGACGCGCAGCAGGTGCTTGGCCGACAGCGTGAGACTGGCGACGTGCGTTCCAGGGACCGTTCGCCGGATCTGGCAGGACGCGGAGTGGTTGGCTAGGCGGATGTCGAGGTGCTACAAATCTGAGCACAGCGGGAAGTGAGACGAAACAAGCGCTCTCGAGGTACAAAGGCGCTGGCCGACGCGATTACTGCGGCGCGAGAAGAGTTAGCACACACGAATGCAGGCTCGGAAGAGCGCAGTGCGGAGGCGAGGCAGCGCGTACGGTATACGTTGGGGCTAGATGAGGGTGGTTAAGCTGGTGCGGTTGAGTGAAGCCAGTACACCCAAGGATTAAGGAATGACGGTATAATGAACGGACAGATGCCACAGGCCGACTCAATGCAATGCTACGAGTGCGACGATGGGCTCCAGAGAGTCGAGGGGGTAGAGGGGTCGGAGGAGCGGCGCGGAGGAGGGTAGGTGGTGGTGTACAGTCGACGCGGGAGTGAGCGACAGGCAGCGCCGACCTTTTGGCAGGCACGACTGGAGACGCCATGCGACGCTAGAGCATGCACGGCCCACCACTGCGGACGGGGCACCCCTGCAAGTGCAATCGCTTCGCTCAGTGGCACTCCTCATCATTTCGACCTGACCCACGGCGAGCAGGGCTCTTTACAATCCTGCGAGGGTGCGAAATTGACCATTTGCGCAGTAATAGGTAGGCGTGTTTACTTTTGGCGCGAGTCGAGCGGGCTGCTGCCACCCCGTACTGCACGCAACACTGGCGGTGCCCGTGTGCCTGAGTTGAACACTGCCGGGCGCGCCGTCACGAGGCTGCTGCAAATTTGCCAGGCCCGTCGTCTGGTCCTCTTCCAGACGGCCGTTCACACCAACTTCCAAGGCACCTGCAGTTCGCGCGACCATGATGTATGTAGTCTACTGTGTACGGTAGGTAGCGCTGGTTCACCCGCTCCTCGGCGCTGGCGAGGACACAGGTCTGGTCTGGCTCGTCGGTGGCTGCTCGTCGCGCTGCAACTACAGCTGCACCGTGGTTTGGACTCGGCCATGTTTATCCTCCGTCCGCTGCATGCGGCTCTGGTGCTGTCTTCTGCCCGCTGCTGCCGTGCCAGATCAAGTCTGGACGGCACGTCGCTCGCGGGAGCATCCCTCCTTGCGCTCCGAGACGGGCTCCTACTCGCTGCCGCCTCCTGCACGCGATATGCATCCTGTCTACTGTCGCTGAGATCGTCTTGGCCCGGCTAGGTACCCCTCCTGTTGCTCGCTGCATGCTCCTTGCACTCGGCGGCGGTTAGGATAAAGTCTGCCACTGCTCCTTATCTTGAGCTGCACACCCTTCGCCGCCCGGCGTGCAGCCGTCACTGCTGCATCAAATGCCCATCTTTGCCCGAGTCCTCGGCCTCGAGACATGAAGATGTGCGCCGAAATGTTTCACCGTGCGTACCTGGTGGGCCCTGTCCAGCCGGGCTGCCAAGAGCCAATTTGATATCCGCTACAGGCGACGAATCTGATGCCCGTTTGGATGTGCACTAACTATGCAGGGGAAGAACCGTCCTCTTTTCCCCCGAGCCTTTCCCTTTTCATCACCACGCTGCGCTCGTCCTCGCCACCCATAAATAGGTTATGATAGACGAAATGCGGAGAAGCGGGACAGAAGAAGCAACCATCTCTGTCGATTCGACGTCTGAGATGCGTGAGGCAAGAGCAGCGTTGGCAAGAATCGCGCACATCGCAATCGAGCATGACGGATTTCTCACAATCTGTGGAAGCACTGCATGAGCTGGCCTCAAGATAACGGTGCATGTGCATTACGGTTGCAGTGGAAGAGGCGATTGCATTACTGATAGGACTATGATCTGGCCCTCGAGGGTGCATGAGGATCGCACCTTCTGTGTCTCAAGACACTGAAACGGGGTTGTGTCGGCTATTGTACGACAACATGGCAAACCTTCTTTTCGCTCTCGTCAAACCGCAATGCATCTCAGAGGCGAATCTCATCCTGTTCACTTCATGTCCATTCGGTAACTAATCCGCCCTGTCAAATCAGTGCACAACTGCAAGCATGTATGACACGAACGTGCGCTGTGGCCTCGTGTGCTCTTAGGACTTGTTCGGCCTCATTACATCCAGCAGCCCACAAAAACACGAAAACATTGCGACGTCATAAGCCTGGTTTACCTTGTCTCCCGTAGTGCTGCAGCACCATTGATCTTCAGGGACCATCGGCGCCGCCACCCGAAATAGCGAATGTTCTGCCCTTTTCATCTCCGCTTGCAACGATTTCTTTTGCATCTGTGCAGGGCCCATGCCGGACTCCGAGGTTCGTGAAAGAAAAGCCTGTACCAAGTGGTGCCGAGCACGAAAACTACAACGTCACGCAAATCAGCGCAAGCTCGGCCTCGAGATCCGAGCTGGTGGATTGTAGTGGATGCAACGGCTCCTCTGGTAACTTTAAGCACCGGACTGGCATTCCGTGGTTCGCACCAGCTCACTTTCGTTCTTTGTCTCCCGGCGGTTTCGGCGGTGACCCAGAGCAATCTCAGAGAGACTTGCATTCACTTCAAGGCCCGAAGGTCTATTGAATGTCAGCCTTGAACGCGTGGACAGTCCAAGCAGGGCCTCTTCATCCTCGTTCAGCGAGCAAGTTCGAATGTCAACACAGCCACCTGCCGTCCCCATATCTAGTCTCCCCGGCGGCGCAAAGTCCTCCGCTTAGTGCTATTGGTTTCCAGGCGCCAGCAAGCGGCATCCAAACCTTAACTGGCGTCCGTCAACGTTCCTTGTCCGTGTCAAAACCAAGTCGTCATTCGCACGGCCCCTGAGCGTCGTCGCTTCCGTCCGTCTCCAGCATTTCCAGGGGCAGTCGCAACCAACGGCTGTGGCTCATCAGCCTTGTTGCCTCTCTTCAAGATTGTCAATTTCGTGCGCTTCCTCTTTGAATTACAAAGTGCGAGGAGATTGGCAATTTCCGGAGCCAAAGTAATTTTGCTGCGTCGAAACGGGGATTGCCAATGTGCCACCCTGTCAGCTGGACCAATCACGGGGAGCAGCCACAGTTGCACTTTCTTCTTTGAGCCACCCATCGCTCGTTCTCGATCACGCACAGATCGAAAACGTTGCTTTTGCTTTTGTGCCTCGTCATCGCAGCCCTACCAGGTCTCGACCATAATGGCGCAGCCTACGACTGGCCGCAAGATTGTTGCTGTAACCTCAGGATCACATCCGCCATTGGGGTATGTTCGTCTATCCCAGTCTCATCTCCACGAGCAATCATCATTTAGAAATCCCGGGTTTTACGACACCAAGCCGCAGAGCCTCACTTCCGAACACAGTACCACTCAATGGCAGCACACTCGTCCCAACAGAACGCGAACAGAACATCTCTGCAACCACTCACATCGTGTTTGAGGGCTGCGTTGTTCCTTGCTTCCGCTGCATTCCGCTCACTTGGCCACCATTACTACCATGATTTTCCCCGGGCCATTAAGCGTCTCCGCCTTCACACCCTCACTACGGGTCTGAAACACCGCCTAGGTGGCATCGGCAGTTCATGCTGCAGGAACCAGCACAGCTGAACAGGTTTTTTATGCTGGCTCATTGGACAACAGGCTGCTAGTATGGGTAATTGGGACTGGTTTGCAACGGAACAGGTTGCCTACGAGCAAAGCTACCAGACTTCGCATCTCCTCGCTTGACTGGATAGGGAGTGCTGGATGCATGCGGGTCGCGCTTGCGACCGTTCTTTGTTGTCCTCCAAAATGCCTCAACCGTCCGTCGTGTCGTCGGTTGAGCGTCAGCAGTGGTCGTCTCTTCGCTTGCGTACGTCAGGAACGTACGACAGCTGAGCTGCCACGATTGCCATGGCTGGCTAGCCAACCATCGATGATGCGCCACCTCGCGATTGAGTTCTTAGTTCCTCATTACTGCATGGGGTGCCCGCCCGTTCCTGCCTTATCGAGGTTGTCCATCTCAATTGGTTCATCCTAATCAGTTCGGCTTACGGGAGCCCGGCAGCCTCTCAGCACTAGAAAGCTCTGCTGTTCACACCACCATGTTTTGACCACGCTTGGCCCGACGACATGCATTCGGATGATGGGCGAGGTAAGCGATTGGTATGACCTCAGCTTGGGTCTGACAACCAGGGGGCGCTGATGGCCCGACCTGCCTGGCATTGCATCTACCAACACCACGTTTCGTGAAACTCACGTCAGAAGTGTAAACTCACGTCCAGCTTCGGCGACTGAGCAGATGGGCAGTGGGGTCCATGCATGCAGAGCCACGAAAGAGTATGCGCAGAGCGAGCAATGCGAATGGCCTTTTGGCTGCGACTGGACGGCAACCAACATCCGCAACAGCCATATCGCGACATGTCGATTCTGCACGTTGCCTAGCGCATGCATGACACTGATCTTCAGGGCTCGTGAAGCGATCGACTTCTCGAATGGGCTCTTTTGTGCCTTGCATCGGCCAGCGCGGCGGGCAGGCCAATGATGCGGAGCCTGCCACAACCCCGCGGCGGGGCGCGCGCATCCGGACGCATCGCCAACATTTCTCTTTGTCTCAGGAACAGCAAGCGTAGTCCCAGCAAATGCTGCGTTGCTGGCACAAGCCATCCCAGAAGTCGAGTCAATCAGAGGGTAGTACAGCAATTAGGCACACTTGCGGCGAGGGAATCACGATCTCATCGTCAAGTCAAGTCAACCTAGCAAGCGCCTGCCCCTCATACATACATACAACGCCCACCACAGGGCCATCGTCTCCTTGCATCCAGGCTTCGGTAGCATTCCGGCGGGAATACTCCGCAAAAGAGCTGCTGGTGTGCGGCACATCACGAGTAGCTTTGCACAAAGTTTCCGGCTGCCGTAGCGCTGGGTTTGTTCTTAGCGTGGCTGCAAACAAGGCCTCTGATCGGTCAACACATGCAAGAGCAAGCATGCAGCACAGTGGCACAGCTAACTGCTCGAAATCCAACGGTCAGATACGGCCTCGCTTGTACGACCACGATCGGTGGAGGCTTTCGTTGTCCACGAGACCTGTGTCCAGGGCTCGGCTTGCAGAAGCCACCAACTCATGCATCGCTGATCACTTTGCAGGTCTCTCCACGCGGTGCTGCAAGCTCGACGAATATGGGACGCCTTGCAGCCGCGATAGCCACCGGTGAGGATTCGAAGCGCCGATGCACACTGTGCGTCTATTAATGATTGTCTTGCTATCAAAATGTGGCTGCCGGGAACCGCGACAGGGCCACTGACGGTGCAGTGTCAAAATTTGATACACCCGAGACCCTCACGGACACCGATCATAGTCTGCCGTACGACTCAATGCGGTCACGAAGTGTACACTGCGAGCCGGCCTTGCTGTCGCTGATGGTATGCCTTGTCATGTCCACTGTTCACAACTAGCAAAGCAAGCCTTGAATTGTGGAGCGAAACGTGACATTCGCATCATGTACTTCACATGACTTTACCACGGACTCAAGTGCAGATGAAATATTTACTGTAATATGCAAACATGCAGTGTCATCTTGGCTTTTTGAAAGTTGCCAATTCGTCTGGATTCCCAATCGTTTCAATAACATTTTGACTTTGAGATAAAAAGGTTGGAGATAGTGTGAAGTGGTTCTCTTCGTCAGTGCGCTTGATATTCGTGGCTATGATTTGAAAAAGTCCTTACGCTTGCCGTTGCACACATACCTTCACGGATCTTTTTCATCGTCTCTTTCAAGAGGCATACAATTTTAGAATAGATACCAAAGTCATGTAGCCGCATTGAAGGTGGCACAAAAGGACCAATGCGATGCAAACGGTTGTGCTTGTCAGGGATGGAATCTTCTCCATGGCCATGTTCTTGCGCCACATGCAGAGAATGTACCATAATCTTCAAGCGCGATGCCAAACATAAGACTTTTTTCAGACCAGCTTTTGTTCTTGAATCTTGACTTGGTTATGTGAGAGAAGTGAAATGAGACAAGTAGCCGGTTTTTATACTCGCATCGACATGTCCAGTACATACTTTTCTGGTACAATACACTCCATGAGTCGAATATCTGATCCCAATAACATCCCGTGTATTTTCCCAAAGCATTCGTTCGCATGAGATATTTAACTCATGTCACGAGAATCGCTTATCATGAAAAAATGTGGCCTGGGACTGGATGCCACATCGGACGCGCTCGGCTGGCTTTTGTGAACATGACATACTCTTGCATAAGCTTTTGATGAAAATCAAATCGTACAATGATAGAAAGAGTAGAAGGGTGTGTGAAGTGAATTTATACCACACAGCTCTAGCCTAGTACGCATTTTATGATCAGTATGTCTAATTCACGTCTTGGACTCGATGTATATTTTCTTGTGCACTTATCGTATTGGGCTGAGGTTAAGAGTATAAATATCTTCCCTTCCTCGCCTTAACTCTTCTTAATGCACTATAACTCCTACGAGGCTATTTCGAATGGTCATATACAAGGGCAATGGTGTCAAAAATCAAAGTGAACTTGACGATGACTTGGACTGGGGGACTTGAACTACATGAACAGGATTCGTCAAAAACACATCACATGAATGAATGGGCAGACTTCATGCCATACAACATATGAGTTGAGGAAGACTCTCGCAAATGTCGCGGTACAATCTAATTCTCTACTTCTTTAAAGAGCTTTTGCATGCCGTTGTCCTTTCCGTACTCTTCTACCACCACTCATATCACTTCCATCAAAAGCGTTAGCGGTAATATGTTCTTTGAAATATGTGTAGGGCCAGAATATGTTTTCTGCAGCAATTTCTGTCGATTGCAAGGTAGCAGCCCAAAATGCGGCTTTGCAGCAGCATATGATGTTATCCTGACGATGTGAACTCAATCAAAAGAGTCCCTTCGGACGGTCTCAGGAAGTAACATGTCGAGCTCCATTCATGTTACATGATCGCACGTGGTATGATTGCGGCCAATTCTTTATGGCTATGTAGTATAGATCCCTCTGTTTTCTGGAGTACACAGGGCAAGATACCGAATTTTATGTCTCGAAGTGAAAATTGACCTCGCTGTTGTAACTGAGAGTGCTAAAGACACTGGTTTCAAACTACAAGCATGTTTCGAGTCTTTCTCTTGACGGCGCGGAATTATAAATTCAGAGCGACGGCAAGACCCTCTCTCCCTCTACTTTACATGATTTACCAATTCTTCAGGAGCTTAAAGGTTCTTTTTCTCTGACAGTATGGGATTTTCGAAAAGAGAGCAACGACGTTTCCATGCTTGCTGGCGCGGCTCGTTGGCGTGGCCGTTCTCTGACGATCCGTTTTGACACATGCAGTGTTGAACATATCAGGCGCAAAGCAACTGTGACTCGGCGCGTACTTCTCTAGAACCTACGTAAGAGAGGAGAATCAATTTCTGCGTTTAAACGTGACAAAAATGAGCAAAGGGAGAATAATATATCCTGAGCGACACAGTTTAAATGCAGCCTGTTGCACTTCGACACTCTCAATTTGCAGGCCTCACTTCAGTTCTCAACCACACGGAGTGTAAATTCGTGTATTGTGAAAGGACACCGAGCTATATCCCATGTTCTGATCGACTGAGGACGTCAAAGACCGCTCAACGACCAAGATGAAAGACGAAAAGAAGAAAATGGAATTGATGAGCCTGTGGTCGGTGAGAAATTTCCGGCAAGAATGGCAATCCATCTTAACGTAACGTAGTAGAAACTTGCAGTTTTGAACCTTCAAGTTCTGCATGAGCGCTGAGTGTCGTTCACGTTTCATACGTATGAGACAGTCTGGTTCAGCAATACGAAAATACGTCGGATCCTTAATAAATTGCATATACTGTAGATATACTTCAGCCACAGACATTCCATGATATTTCTTCTTTCTATGCTTTTTCACAGCTTGCTCTTTTGATCGCGCGTTCAAATTCCGCTGTGCGAAATGCATGGCTTGCCTGTCATGATTGCTAGCTCCAAGAAGGTTCCTCTATCTGCAACTCCTCTAGAGTGTGATTCAAATGTGCACAACGGTTGACGCTGTATTTTCCAAGAAGAGCGATTTGGAAAAGCGAGTTCTCTCTCGTTCTCTTTTGCTATCATTACCATTCGTAACACTGACGAACGAAATTTTAAGAGAACGATTGAGGCTAAATATATAGATCTGTCCACATGTTCTGCACTCAATATGTTATAAAATAAGCATGTGAAGCTACACAGAAGCTTATCACGACCTCCTTATGAGATTACACACGTAGTAAATATTTAGAACAATTAAGGGAAATACAGCGAACCACATCTGCAAACGTGAGATATAGTCGACTTCATAGCATACTCTACGCTTTGCTTTAAACCCATAATTTGTTTTGATGTAGCTCTCTAATATCGACATCCAAAGAAGTTGTATAATAAGAGAAGAAAGGAAGCCCAATGTGCGGCACCTTATATATACACATCGCCAACCCTCTCTACGGAGCATTGAGAGCCACGCCGACAACTTTGAATCAGCATGTAAAGTCCTCAATATTTAATGAAATATTTGAGCAAGTGAAGAGTTGATTGAAGGATGACAGCGGCCAGGTGGTCCATTTATATACAGGAGGCTGGGAGCGCCAGGTGACTGCCTTCCAACACTCCGCAGAAACATGATTGTCGCTCGGCATGGGTGCTTGTCATTGATAGCAGTGAGAATCATTTTGCATCTAGGAGTTTGATTGGAAAGGGCGTTATGTCTTCATGTGAGGTAGACAGTGTCTGTTTCTGACACCATGAACTAGTTTTCTTGTAGCTTTTGACACGATTGATAAGAAGGACGCATATTGTAGCCCAGAAAGAATCTATGCTCAAGGCTTTATATACGCTTCTTCAAATTCGCGTGAAGACATGGCCTCCCAAAAACACAGCGTTGTAAAATTCATGCGTACACCCGTGACTTTTTGATTGCTGTGCTCATAAGCTCGAATCTGAACTCAAACATCATCAAAATTCGACAAGTTCTGTTATGTTGAAAATGCACATTTTTACCAAAGAGTAAGACCCCAAATTATCATACTTTTAATCCGTTCTAGATCTACAAAACTAGCAAAGCGAGCAAAACCACGACTCAAAAGAGCAATATACACATCTCGCTCTTGAAATAACGCATACCAAATAACTGCATTCAATCGTCTCAACAAGCATAACATTTATTATGGCTGAATATATTCGGCCGCGTGCTTCTGCTATTCGGCCGTGCATCTCTATAACTGCTGCTTAAGAGGAGAGGACTAAGCATATACTATCTAGCAGGCTGAATGTATTCGTGTGCTTTAATGGAATTATCGATGTAGGGGCTTGGAGGTATTCAAGTACGTATCTAGGATTTGTTGCACAAGGAAATAGATGCGAAGGTCTCTAGGAGTTGTTGACTGCAGACGACCGGCCGAATAGCAAAAGCACACGGCCGAATATATTCAGCCTTTATTATATCATAATCCTAAGACTTCTCTCATAATATGATAGGGAAACCGCAATGTCAACAAATTCATCATCGCTCATTCACCATTGCCCATAATGAGATGAACGCGATATTGTTAAAAATCAGAACGATACCCATCGCAATCACAACCGGTAAATGCCATTCTAAACCCTGGCTCAACATCACCAATCATACCAGTAACATGATCTCCCGTGACCGACTTCAAGTACACCCTCAATACCGCCTTAAAGAGATTGGTGAATGGCCCTCACGTGGTAAAGTTGCCTAAAGCAAGGCTACGGCGCGCTCGTATTCTGAGCTCTGAATGAATTGGGCGTTGCTGGTGCAGCAGTAGGCAAGGTAGGCGCAGTCTGAGTAGAAGACTGAGCAAGCGGTTGAGCAGCAGGAGGCGTAGTTGGTAGCGACTGAGCTTGCGTGACGGGTTGGGTTGGTGATTGACTTGGTGGTTGAGTATTTGGTGACGGTACTGGAGTAGTAGGCGGTGCCGTGACCGGAGACGTACTTGCTGGAGCAGTGGTCGGAGTTTGAGGTGAGCCATGAGTAGTCCCTGTATTTGGCGCCTGGGTAGATGCTGTTTGCCCTCCTGGTGTTGTAGGTGGATTGCTCGACGTATTCGGTCCAGGCACAGTGCCCGATCCGGCCGTACTATTACCCGCCGCCACCGTCGATTGCGCAGAAGCCGGTGTATTAGCGACATTGGACATTGCGTAATTCAACTGTGCCTGTAACTGGGGTAATTTCACCTTCTTGACAGTAACCGGAATCTCCTTATCTGTTCGCGTCCACGCTGCCAGTTCCTGGGCCTCGTATCCACGACGTTGTTGATGGAAGACACCGTCTTGGATCCAGCGTTCAATGCGCGGGGCAAACGCGGCGCGGAATCGGCGAGTGAAGATGAGTATGCGGAGTAAGATGATGTCGAGGATAGTGAAGGCGCAAGTCAGTGCTATGACGAACGCGAGAGCGAAGACGTTGATATTGCTAGTATAGTGTCAGACACCTTCACGTTTTGGCTAAGTGGATATCTCGACTTACACAAAGCCTCCTGGCATACGCATACGCTGGCCACCACACAGACGCCTTTCTCCGTCGGTTAAATTCCGTCGTGTGAATCCGGTGGTGGTAGCGACACGAGCTGCATAACCTGTTGCATAATCAGAAACACCAATTTGCAACGCAGCCCAAATGTGGGCTTCCCATGCCATAAGCTCTCGTAGCCATTGATCGTCCGGGAGGTCCATCAGCAGTCCTTTGTGATGCAGTATGTCGCCTGCTCTGACTCCTCCCGACACGGCCATTATAAAGGGCGTCATTAGTATTGTCTCGTGCATTGTCTGTATCAGCGCTAGTTGCAATGCACTGGCACCAGGGTAATCTGATGCTGATGAGTTTGCAGCTAAGCCTTGCAGCTCTGTACAAGATTCAGTCGCTCCGGAGGCTCTAGCACAGAATTGATACTGGGGACTTATTAGGACTACTGACGTGTGAAGTGATCGACATTTTACCCACCTGCTGCTTGCATGCAAAGACGGCAACAGGGAAGTCTGACCTGTATAACGTGTAGTTGGGTCCCGAGGGTTTTTCTGGTACCCACTCCTTGTGTGCTGCAAAGAAAGGGTCATCTACTGGATGCTCATAAGCAACTGCGTTCTTTAAGAGAACAGCGATAGTCAAATCGGCGTCTTTAGTCCGCATATCTGGCAGAAGTTCAACTTGTTGTGTGGCTGAACTAACGGCATTGGTAAGTTGTCTTCAACGTGGTGTTAGGTCTAATGTGGGAGAGACATGCAAGTTGAAACTTACAAGGTACTATAGTCGCGGTTGACGATCGAATTAAGCATATCTACTTGGAAAGTGTAGTTGTAAGATCGAGCCTTTACCTGTCCATAGTACAGGTTCAGCAGCTGTTTCCAACGGAATTGAGAGTTTGGATAAGTTTGGTTCTCCATCGTATAATGGCCCTCAATTTCGAGAAAGGCACAAGTATTCTTTCGTCGTATCCGGACTGTATCCTCTGGTTCGAAGTTCAGACCGAACGCGTCGTTAACATCGAGTAGTCCCGAATCCATCACGACTCCAGGTTGACTGATGTTCGCGCAGAGCTTCGAGAAGGGACAGGCCTCACGATTGGTAGAAAACGCAACACTGGGACGGACGAATGCAGAACACCGAGCTGGCAAGATGCTGATGTTTTGGTAACAATCTTGAGAATAAGAGCGGCTAAGCGATGTCAAGGTCGCAAAGTAGTCCTCGAACGCTATGGTATCAGTGGGTATTGAGTCGTCGTACAAGTTCAATGGGCCGCACAAAGAACTATCTACCAGGACTTCGATGCTGGAGTTTGATATAACGTACGACACGAAGACGCCTACGGCTACAGTGGCTGCCGTGAACACGATGCTGGCAACCCCGAAGGCCCATGTTCGCGCGAAAGCTCGATCAGCCTTCCCTCTCCAGGTCCACCAGAGTTTGATCCAGATAGTAGCCACTGCGTTTGGTGGAGGGAGTGTGCGAAGTAATGCTTGCTGTTGGTGGAAGTGGCCATCTGAGTCATGGTCATGTGTGCGCATTTGATGGTACACGAACATAACAATGTTCCACAAATGTCCAAGCCCGAAGGTAGTGAGGACAGCAAGCAGTGCGACAATGAGGTTACCGGTGCGTACATCGGTTGTGATAGTCTTCCCTAGGATTGGACCGACCTCATGGTTTGTCCAGAATCCGCGCTTGACATACTCTGCCTGGAGTTGGGACATGCTGATGTGATGAGAGTGATGTAGAACGCTGAGGAGTGAATTGAAATGGCTCTAGGCTTCCGCGATAAGCATAGCTAGATATATCTAGCTTCGTGGTCAGCCGGTGTCGTGGAAGGCTGGCCGCCGCTTGGTCACCCTGATATGGCCTCGTTTGCAACACGCCGACAAAAGTCAGATAGTCGCCCATTCAGCCCAGGAGTAAAAGCACTATAATATTCCCAGAGTATTGCTGCAGAAGGCTTCACCGGACTCGTCGTTGACCGGATGAAATTTGAGCGCAGTTGTAAGGACAAGGTTCCTGATATATCGAAAACCTTCATTCGCAGCTGATGTGCAACGCCACGACGAGTTGCAGTGAAGTCGGGCTTGCAACCACTTGATTGGATGACTTAATTATCCTAGGTGGTGGTTGGTCTGTTGTACAACCCGGTCGAGCGGGAAAGGTGGTGTGAACAGGTCGAAGCGAAGGTTTTCGCCCCGCAATGTGTTAGGGTCGACATGAAGGACCTCGCATATCGCTACCATTGCGAAAGATACTTGATCAACAGCACTACGCCACCCAAGCTGTGGTTACACAGAAAGCCTATGGGTTAGCACAAATAGCCGTATCCTCTCGCATTGTCGTGTTGTCTGTGAAGGCGAAGATCGCTTTATATGCATACTTAGATTTCTGCCTTAGCTGTGCCAGAACGGGCAACCTACATAGCCCTGAGCCTTCAGATAATTGCGTAGGAGCCGCTTGCGCTGATACGAATGGAGTTGGCATAGTGAATGCCTGGCCATCTGCCTATCTTTACACCGAACTGACGCACGGGCCAGTTTTGCAGTGATCTGTTCTGGGGGCGGGACTGTTGCCAATGTGGGGGCTGCCTTGTGATGAAGTATCAGTGACCGCAAGCGATCATCGTGCGGCACGACAAGCCACTCTGCGCGGACTGGTTGATCCGTAATATGCATTCCTTCACAGGATGGGGTCAAGATGACAACTGCTTGACGCTGCCATGGACCATGGTCTGCGAATGCACATGGCTCAGACGAAACTCGCGTGCCTTGTTCATTTTACAATCGTGGTATAATGTGGGCGTCAATTGTGATGATCAAAGTAGGCTGGACGTGTCAGTGTCAGTAGATCGGCAAGTAGGACTTCGTCCTGCCTTGGAAAATGGCTGCATCCAGCCTTGTGTGAAAGAACCGAGGAAGAAAATAACAGGCTGATTTTGTGTCATTCAACTATTCCTCATCAAGTCTGAACATACATCATTAGCTACGAAGAGCACTCTGCGTACAGCCCTCCCTCTTCGGAGTGCAAGAACATACCATAACACAATAAACAATAGTAAGGAAATGGGGTATCTCGAGCGAAGACGGAAAACAAAGGCGTGAAACGCGTCGCTCCCACCGACCGTAACGCCCTGTCGTGGTCGTCGTGCTCAAGAGCGGCAAGGAAATGTTGAACATGAGAAAGCAAACCGAGAACGCCAGTAATGCCCCCGACGTAAAGGAAAGTCGTCCTCCATGTGGTGCGTTGTACAGTCACAGCGTCAAGCTGAGAGACCGCACACAAATATGCACCTTTACCACATCGGCCCTGTGTCGAGCGTCGAGCAATCACACCTCCATGCGGTCCATAACGCCCTCACTCATGGTTCTGATCTTGCTCCTGCCTCTTTCGCGCTCTACGAGGCTCTCGACATCGCTATCGCCGTCGCTCTCATAGTAGTCTGCGTCTGTGCTCATCTCTCTGACCGGTATCCAGTTGTTCTGGTCAGCATCGACTACATCGCCCGGATGATCAATCACCATGTTGTCAAGCTCGTCTGAGTCACCATACGCTTCCAAGCCCTTTCGCGCCCTGTCACCAAGCCAGTACTCGGCGCGCTTTCTTGACCCTGCATTCGTACTTGATTCGAATTTTGTTTGCTTAAACTTCGACATGAGCGACATGGCGACACTCGGGCTGTTTGAAAGCGCAGAGACCCCTCGAAGGTAGAAGTAGCAGACGCGCTTGCGGTCTCGGTTGTACAAGAAGAAGTGATGACTCCAGATCGCACCGTCGTCCGCAAAAGGGTCGTCTGACGGCTCCCAAGCGTAGTATTCGCAATTTGCCATGTCCATTTCGCTATCGATGAGGTGCCATGAGCGCGGGCTCCATATTGGCGATCCCAGCGGGGTGACTGCGCCGACCGGAAGACCAGCTGAGTAGACCTGAGGCCGCAGGTAGTACATGGTCTGGTCTATTTTGTGCATGAAGCTCTGCTGTGTCTCGCGGCGGAACTCATCGGGATTCAGGGTGTTCGCAAAGTCGTAGTCGATGTGCGTCGCATTCAGTGTCGCGATGAGGTAAGCGAACGTATGCCGATTCGCAGCCTCATTGAAACTCCCGAATGGGGTGTCGCGGGCGACTTCGACCTGCTCAGCGAATTGCGCGACGGACTGTGCGGAGTGGACCGCCACAAATGACATCAAGTCCTTGTGCCGCTCTTCGAGCGTCTTCTCGATGCGCTTGTATAGTTTCTTGTCGCTCCCTGCTGCTTTTACGGTCCATAAATCGCATCCTCCGATGATGGCGGTGTCCTGTGTGTCGAAGTTGAGTGCGAGGTTGACCTCGTGGAGGGCGCACAAGTCAAGGTACTGCGGGTCCGCTAGGTCAGCTACATCATCGCCTGATGCTTATCGCAACATGTACGCACCTTCATTGCGCCGGACTCAAGCTCTTTCGGCTTAAGATGCTTCAAAAATCCTAATCGCGTCCGAGATATGGTTCAGATTATGCGGCGATGCTGTCAGCAGGCCGGTGCTGCTGGCTGTCGGGGCTCCTTTCTTGGGCGGGGGATGACCTGCGCGAGCCGATACAACGAATATACACAACTCTAGGCTGGCTGCGGAGAGATATGGATACTGCTGTACGGCCAGACAAGATGTCTAGCAGGCAGTGGACATATAGATGGCTTCGGGGCGGGTGTGGTGTGACGTGCGGCGGTGTGTTGTTCGACGATTGCGGAGAAGGGTGACCGTGATCTTGGCGGCCCATCGGCTAAGTCAGCGGCATGACACGGTGCGCCTGGCTGATTGGCTCCGTCGGAGCGAGCTCGATGACCGTTTTCGACCAACGATATGGGTCGCTGTGACTGTATGGTTAGTTGGCGATGACTGAATGGTGTCAAGCCAGTATGTTAGTGGTATGCGAAGATGTGGGGTTGACGTGGTGGGTGTTGCACGCTGCGTTCGATCGCCCGCACTTGAACATGAGCAGTGTCGGTTGCCTGGCAGTGAGCTACCTGGGAGCTCGGCAACGATTCATTTAATATATGCATGCTAGAGTTCTGAAAAAGGACCATCGAATGGCCCGAACTCGTTGGCTGTCACAGTGATGGTGATGAAGTGCTCGCTGGCACGGAAGCTGTGCCTAGAAAATTGAGGTCGTTAGAACAACACAACGAAAGCGAAAAGACGGCCACTTGATATGTATCAAGGGAAGTGCCTCGATGCATGATATATGAATCACGTTCGAGTCTGATGAAGTGCATGTAGCAAACCTAGCCAGGTCGGGCAGAACCCGCCAGCCGAGATGAGAATTCGAAGTATATAGAGTACAGCTATCGCCATCTGCGCTACAAGGCAAGATGGCAGATAGTGCGTTCTCCAGTAGCAGCCCCGCTTCGCCGTGTGTTTCTGTTCGACTATTCGACGCCTGTTGTTGAGAAAATGTTCAGCATATTCGCGCCGTCAAAGGCATGAATGTGGTATACCGCAATGCAACAACCTGAGGGCTTGTCCCTATGCCATGCTAGTCCAATAACGCCTTGTAATGCTATAGTAGTTTCGACCGATGTCGCTTTACATCAGACTATACCGCTCTCGCGCAGGCGACCTTTGAAGTCTTCGGCTTGCTGTTTGGCAGGACATGCAGTCAGCGGCATATCTTAACAGGCGTGTAAGCGGGTCGCGGTAGGTGGCTGTGAACGGCGCGAGGGATGATTTCGTGATGCGTGCTCATGGGTTACATGATCTTGGTGACGATGTCGTCCTCGGCCTGGCGAGAAAGGTGCGCGTCAGCCATGGGGCGCTGGGACGTAGCGACGGATTGGCGAAAAGCTCAGGCCTCACTCACCTCCATATCTTCCAGGCTGTCCTGCTGGCCGATGCACCTGAGCACATTCTTCTTGCTGCTCTCTTGCATCTCGCCCGCCAGCAGGAGCTCGTCGAGGATGAAGTAGGCCTTCTGGAAGTTGAAGATGATGTCGAGCTCGCACACGTTGCCGTAGTACTTGTCCATCTGCTCGACGTAGCGATGGACAATCTCGAGGGTGATTAGCTCATTGTCGGTGGAGTCGCAGCCCGCAATGAAGAAGAGCGAGGCGTAGCGGCGGTAGACAATCTTGGTGTCTGCGAATGTGTGTGAGCCTAGCGAAGCGCCATCCCTGCTGGACCCACTGACCCTTATACTCCAAGAAATTGCACATGCGCGTGCGGCGGGCGAGGACGAGCTGCGAGACGTCTTTGACAATCTTGGCCTTGTCTTTGGGTGCAAGCGTGGTGAACCACTTTGCAAGGCGCTGTCGGGCTTCAGCAGGGGCAGTCTATTCTAGGGTGAGGTACCAACCACTTTGCCCTGCCGCGAGAGCAGGATGAGGTATCTGTGCTTGTAAGCAGGAGCATACAGTGTGGTGGACGCTGTGGAGGCGCGCTTACTTTATCGTCATGGTGGCTGGGGAGACGGAGGTGTAGGTGTGTTTCTTCTGGATTATGTCGGCTCGGCGGTCACTGGACACCCCGCGGGTTGGAAAGGACGTCAATGCGCCCTCATCGACACCCCGCTATTGTTGATCAACCACGCCGAATCTCGATGCAGGCACACGCAGATTGATTGTTGGCGATCAAAGATTATACTCTTTCCACCAGTTGCAACTTCCTCGAGTAGAACGCTAGTTGCGATTACCTGAATCGGCCCCACCAGTCCAGCAACTGGCTGACAAACATTCGCATCCGCACTTCTTCTTCTTCTCACGCGACTCCTGTACACTTTGCGCTCACGACGTCCACCATAATATTCACCAATATCTTATCTAGACACGATACTCCCAGCTCACTGTCTGGCTGGCATTCATCATGAAGCTCGTACTCTCAACCTCGTACGTGCATTCCAGTCCACACCAGCATCCTCACTAACAAGGGCAGGAACATCATGTCTGGCGGACCTTCGGTGATAAGGCGACCCTTCTTCGAAAAGTCCAACACTGAACTCACATCGTCTCTCCGCGCCAACTTCACCGCACACCAGTCCTCTTCGAGTGCGACCAACGGCGCTGGCCCCAAGTCTTCGTACAAGTTGTGGACCTCGCAGTCTGACTCCGCCCTCTCTGTCCCAACACACACCCCGTCACCACTCACAGAGCCCCGGGAATCGTACGACATCACAGTCAAGCTGTTTTACCTGCCCAACATACCCGCAGACAGGCGCTGCGCCCAAACACGGGAAGCGATTGAACTGGTGCTCAAGGAGCTGGGCACCTCGTCAATAGACTTGCTCATTGTGAGCTTCCCCGGCATATCATTTGACGCGGATGACGAAGACTCGGACTTTGACGACCCACCTTCAGCGCCGCAGTCGGCATCGGAAACCGACGGCGGCTGCGTAGATGCTGAAGTCCCACCAGAAGACATCGACACCATGATAACCACGTGGCGGGCCCTAGAGAAGATACAACAGGAGGGTTTGGTGTCACGGCTGGGCATCGCAGAGTTTGGCGTCACACGGTTGAGCAAATTTCTCGAGCAAACCAAGATCAAACCGAGCGTGAACCAAATCAACGTCCGCGATTGCTGCGTTGTGCCCAAGCCACTCATTCTCTACGCGAAGCAGCAGCAGATCGAACTCCTTACACACAACGACTGTACCAACATCCTGCCCCGCGGGACGCTACGCCAGATACTAGGATCGGGAGACAATGGCTCTGGGGTGCTCGCAGGAGCAGGGAACGAGGACGGACTCAAGGGCGATGTGGAGCCACAGTGGGTGGTCAAATATACGGCTGTTGTGAAAGATCGAGGTGTCGTAGAGAACAAAGGCTACTTCGCAGTGGCGGAAGTGAGGCAAGAGTAGGGGAGGAGATTGAAGCGAAGCATGCATATCAGAGCACATTGGTTAAGGCATTAAGATTCGGCCCAAGATACCCGCCAGCACTCCAAAGTCCACACCTCCCATCTTCGTGTTTTCACACAAACCTGCGATTCACATACTGCATGGCCATGCCTGTCCACCAAAGTCTGTCAAAGTCCTCAGCAGCCCTGTCATGGCTTGATCTCTCGATATTCTTCAGCCCACTCTTTTCCAGATCGTCCGACGACTGCCCCGGGGTCAATATTCGAATTCGTATACACCGCAGTCGAGTTCGTGCGCTTGAACAGAGTCATCGCAATGTTCGGGATCGAGTTGGGCCGAAGCGGTGTCGACTTACTTGGTTCCGAAATCGATCGAGTTGAAGAATTGCTCCGCGATAACATGACCTCTGGTGCAGGGCTCTTCATCCGAGGCGGTGTAAAGGGTTTTCCGCTGTTCGATCTTTTCGCCTCAAGGGGCTCTAGGAACGAGCAAGTCCGTCGTGGCGCCGACCGCGACGCATTCTCCTGAGATTGTATAATTGAAGGCGAGCGTCCTTGAGAGTGCGGAAGAGGCGGACATGACTGTGTAAATCCGTGCAGACCGGCTGCTATCGTGAGGGACTTGCTGGTTTTGTGTGTTGGAGACTGGCGTGATTCTGAGCTGCAGAGATGAAGAGCGTCGGACTCGAGAGTATATATACTGGTCTGTAGTGATGCGCATCACGGTGATCTACAGCCGGTAGATGAAGAGAAATTGGGGAGGAGTATACCGTGTACATCCTTCTTGAAGCCACAGCTGTGATTCAAAGTGTCTCATCCGCTGTGCGTCGGGCTTCGTGACATACTTCAACAGTCACGGCAAAGAATTTTTCAGTAGCACAGATTCGACAGACTGCATTCAGGGTAACAATACTTGTAGGTAAAGGTATGCAATGCTTTGACTTTTGGTTACCACCTGCTATCAGCTGCCCACCTGTGGTCTTCACTCGCGACCTAGTCCAAGTTCGCGCCCTATAACTATACAATAGAATCACTTCTTGCTGTAAGAACATACAATAAGGCTCAGCAACAGAACTATGATCCCAGACAGTGCACTCACTGCTACCTTCTGTTATCCAGCTCACTTCACCGTGTCTATAGTCACCTTCATGCCACTTGAATCCCCAACCTTCACTACACAAAACATAGAAGGCATGCACATTCAAATCCTTATCTCTCTATATGACCCACCGACACCATCGCCTCCGCACGTTCCCAAAACCCAAATCGAACGAATCGCTCAAACACCCATTCGAGACACGAACGCACCAGCAAACAACGCTCTGCATTACATATACCCCAAGTTCACCTTATGCCCAACTCCAACTACAACGCCAACACCGACCTTCATTCCCTCAACCGAAATTATCCATCTCCGCCACTCTCATCACCTTCAACACGATCCATACAACATGATCCGCCGCACCGCCACCCACAACCGGCACGACCCAGACCCCGAACCCCAACAACCACACCCTCACCCAGCAACGAACCCAAACTCACCCCGCCCCTCGACTGGACCCACATCCCCAACGCGCACGACACAACTGGCACTGACATCAGCGAGTGTTGGTCTTGCGGCAGTGCTCTTATATACACTACTTCGCACGTGGAGTGTAGCGAGTGTTGGATGCCGAATTGAAGCCATGCTCTGGACTGTGCTCGGGTATATCCAGGCTGGGGCTTTCTTTGCGGTGTTTTGGATTAGTTCGGTTTGGACGAGGGGACATTATTGGGTTTTGGACGGGCTGAAGGCGGGGTGGTTGTGTGGGAATAAGTTTGCTAGGTGTCGGCCTTGGGATTGAGGGGATTTGGAGTTGGGAAGGGGGGTGGGAGAGGGGGGAGGTTAGATGGATGGATGGAGAATGGAGAGGAGTTTGGATGTGGTTTGCTTTGTATTTACTTGCGTTGATGAATTGGTGGAGGTTGGTGAGGGTTATTTGGGTTTGCTCGTTTAGTATTTTCTCCGTGGATCTTGTGAATTGATTTGTTGTTTTCGTTTGGCCTTTTTATACCGATGATGTCTCATGCTCAGTTTCTCCAGAGCATTTTGAGAATCTGAATGCTGTGACGCGGCACATTCCTCAATGACGACTACGTATATTACACTACGGGTTGAATCAATTGTTCGCAGCCACGTTTGAACTCAAACGACTACACTGCGTCATTCACACTGTTCTGTCACGCACTCACCCCATCCGTTCGTCCAAGTAAGATGCACTAGCATCAATAAACATCATCACTTCCGAAACTTTCTTATGCATAAAACACCTCGTCAGGTACGACGTTACGCAAAGATCAGCTCACCGAACTCATTCACAGCAATGTCCAGCCCTGAGGTCCCGCCGAAAGCCGTGCGACTCGACGGCATCGAGGACGCGACTACTTCGCCGAACCAATTGGAGTCACCGAAAGGATCGTCCTCAGGTTCCACGAAGCTTAGGAAGTCTGTCCGATTCGACATTGACGGCGTCGAGGTCCCCGCGAACGATGAAAGCAACATTCCTACTCCGGCAGCGGATCCACCTACCTCACCGACCACGAAGAAATCGGTACGCTTCTACATTCACGGTACCCTTGGCCGTGACCATACAGACACTGCTACATCGACCTCCACTTTCGAAACACCAGCAGCTACAGGCACCACTCTTCTGGACGCTGACACTTCCCTGCTGACACCACCTGGCCACTCGGAAGTAGATTTCTCATCTACTGTCTCGCAAAACTCCGGGCTCACGAGCAGTACTACCGACGCAATGACTTCCGGTCTGTCGACTAGTGAGATCAAGACATGGACTCGGACAGGCACCTTTACGACTCCTCTAATACCGTCTACTGCCTCTGTCGAGTATTCTGCAATGCCTCGGACAAATTCACACACTGTTCCCTCCATCCTCAATCCCGCAAGTTCACTGCCCTTCCCACCTTCGCCATTCACAAACCTTACTACCAACGACGACCTCAATGCCACTGCCAATGCCAACCAGAGCCCCAAAGCACCTTCCATCGACGAAGGCGAGAAAGACACCAAAGGGCGCGTAATACTCGCTGATACGCAGCCATGCGAGAAGTGTGGTGGGAAAGTAGTCTGGGCGACCAAGGGCGAGTGGTTGTTGGTTTGTGGGGGCTGTGGTGAGCCGCAATGAGCGCGAAGAAAGAGGTATAGTAGGGGGAATAGCGATGTAGAGATGGAAGAGTGGGAATAGAGGTGAAGGCGGCAGTTTGATTCTCGAAATATGCAAGGGTGTGCTTGTGTGTAGGTATGCGAGTTTGGAAAGACGATGGTACTTCCAGCAGCACATTGATTTCTTGGAGTCTTGAAATCGTTCAATTTGAAGAAAAAACTTGCCCGTGCTCTCACCTTCACCTCGCTTCTCCCTCCCCCACCCACACCCACACACACACAAACATATACATTTAACCCCCTCTCACCCCTCCACTCCCCTATATATACAATCTAATTTTACACCTCCCTATCCAATCCAGTACGCCTCAACTTGGTACTGGCGGCACACCACCGACCGCTAAACGGAACAAGTCTCGTGACAAAACAATGATCCGCTCAGGGACCATCTCAGAGGTCTGGGGAGTTTTCGACTAGTGGGGAATGAGTGTATGAGGTCCGCTAGTTCTTTTTGGCCCTTTTTGTGACATGTTGCTGGGTGGTTGTGGGGGCGTTGGTTCGAGATTGGGAGGGGGTGAAAGTGAGGGCCTGGGCCGGTTTGCATGGTCTTTTTGGCAGTTTTGCATTGGGTGACTGGTCGTCAAGTGTTCATAACTGAGTGAAGTCTACCAGAGGTGCATTCAATGTGACGGAGGTTTCTTCCGGTAGAGATTGGGCGCGCATGGGCTATCAATTGAGCCGCTGCATGAATGTAGAATAAATGGGTCTTTGCATGAAGCTAGACCTTTGTTGTGGCGACAGGGTGTGTTTGAAGACGTGAAATTCCCCAATAAGAGACTTGTGGTTTACTTCCTGGCCTGGTGACATGGTCTTGCCGGAAATTCGAGCACGATGTTGAAGAGAAATCACAATGACACTACTACAACTACGGATAAACTAATGGTACAACATACTGCAGTAGTCCACACTTGTGACGCAATACTTACTTGATCTAAGGTGTACGTTTGTAGGTGAAGGGTCGTGAGCAAAAGACAATCATCATCCCACTTCGCCTCAATTACATTCAGTAAGCATGGTTCCACAATCACTGGACATGCCTTTCGTTCCTACCGAGGATACTCGACAGTTCGCATAAGCGCTGATGTCGGTCGACGTAGTCAGTGGAGACGAACCCATGCATGGAACACCTAGGCCATCGCTAGCGTTTTACCTGCACCAGCCTTGGGAATTACGATGCCTGGATCCACATATGAACCCGTAGATTCCGCACTCACTCACTTCGACCCTTGCTGAGCGAGGACTGCCGCGGAGCCCTGGGCTACCTTTCCTAGCCATTGAGTGACGTGAAACCACTAGCTCTATCGTATATGCCCCGGCTGCAGTCTGCTTTCAAACCTGCGATGGGGCGTAAGGTCCAGCTGGAATGGCGCATGGGAATGGGTTTTTGTAGCCTGAGGTCCTACCTGGCGCTTGCTATTGGTTAGTGTTCGTGTAACACTACATTGGAGGCGGGGTGCATCAGGTATGTCGCCTCCTGCACATCATTGTGCATATTTGGAGACATGGTCGACGAATTGCTGTAATTGGAGACCGCAGTAACGACTACTGTAATAAGGGAAATATGCCCGAAGGTAGATCTCAGTCGCGAGGGTGCTGGGCCGAATAATAACATTTTTGGTGGGCTGTTACGACGTAAGGTTGCCGGCAGAGACAACTTTCGTGAAGATTTTTGCTGGACATGCGTCTCAACAAGGCTTCAGAGTGCTTTGATAGCCGACGTTGAGTTCGCCATCTTCCATTCCAGGCATAGCAATGTGGATACCAATGGGGCGCGGAAATGAAAGCACTCCCGTGAGCCGTGAGCGTGGGGTGTAGCGGGCCGGCAAATTTGCGATCCCCGGATTTGCAACAAGAGCTTCCCGGGTCGATGAAAGGAAATCAAGTTCCAGAAGTGATCACGCTCAAGTGCTAGCAGTCGTCAAGTAGCCGAGAAGTCGAGAAAATGGTCATAATCGCCGCGAATCAGAGATCCGGAAATAAGATAAGGGTTCCAGGGTCCAGTGAGGCAAATTGAAACGACAAACGAAGGACAAGCCGCAAATTCGGATCCATCAGACCGGGATGTTTAGACTTGGATGGACGACAGCTGATCAGCCAAAAAAGAGGCTAGGGGCCGCTATGTAGCGAGTCTGTTTGAGGACTCTCCTGTTGCTTGCTGTCCATAATCGCTAAGCTCCAGAAGCAGCCATCCGCATGTCCGGATGCCAGAGGCAGCCAGACCTCGCGCGGGATGCAAGTGAAGCTTTGCTGAGAAATCGAGGTGCAAATCTAACGACTGCTATTCGGCTGCGGGAAGAGTCTAACACCGAGGACAGACCGATGAGGACCGAGATCCCTGGATGCTCCAGTAGCCAACGTTACAAGCGCCACGTTGAGGGAGCATTCTGTGCTAGCCTTGGCCCCACACTGCGTACCCCATGGAGATATGATCGGAGGAAAGCGACGTCGGGTTCAAAGCTCTGGGGCTCTTCAGCGACGGTCGACGGCAACGTGATACAGCGGAATTGCACTGGAGTATGCGCAGCGTGAATTGTCGCTGACTCGCTTGGGCACCGCGTGAAAGAGCTTAACAGCTCTGGTCTGACGTGTCCCACGCATCCGGTCAAGGTTGCGTATACGTAGGCCAGTTACCTGCGAGCGTTGCGACGGATTGTGCGGCGAGGTACGTACCAACGCACGTGAGCTTGATGCTACGATGCTAGCGTCACGCTATCGCCTTAGCTGGCTTAGACGTCTTAGCTGCTCAGGACCCTCTGCAGGTTGCGTACTGCAAGATGCGTTCAGGCGTCAGCAATTATGCGGGATAGGTATTGCTCGACAGGATTGGGGCGTTCGTGATGCTGGGGGCATCGTATAGTCTCGTCACATGTTGAGTTGATTCAGGATGCAATGCTTGGTTCATATCTGTGATACAAGCGGCCTGAAATTGGGACGGTTATTGCCGCGATGCACAGTTGTCGCAGTACAAGCCACGCGTGCAGCACTGCGCTGCCTGTATGGTTGAACATGTCGCGGAAAACTTAAAAACGTCTCATGCGGACCGATTGTTCTGTATATAAGTATGGTTGTGTCAATTGAGAAGTAGATTGCTTTCATATCTTTTGCGCCGTATGCTTGCCCGGACCGGAGACGTCTACATCCGCATATGCTCACCCGATAGGTCAAGACAACAGACGAGTTCGTTGTGGGGAAGCTTGGAAAGGTACATCCTTCAAGGGCGAGGCAGCGTCCGGGAAAGCTGGTCATGGTGGGGTGATTGCTTCGGAACTGCCTCCTCGAGCTAGCGCCATTGTCTGGCTTGTGCGAGAGGTGTTAGGAACGGACGGGAAGCAGCAGACGCTTGTCATCGAGTCTCTGCATATGGCTCCCGAGTCTCGTCTCGGTCGGCATCGTATTGCGTGTTGAAGGCAGTTCTGAGCGTTGTACAGATGCAGCACGTCATGCGTGGCGTGCTGGAGGAACCTCTTCACGGCACGTCAGCTGCACAGAAAACATTTGATTGATGGAGTCTAGGGCCGCATCTACATATGTAGCTTGTAGACAATGCTACTTTGCGTGGCCATGCAAGTTGTTGTTGTACCTATTCAAGGGAAGATCAGCTGCGTTCCTTGCTAACCAATGACGAAATTGCTGTGGCGGTGATCTTATCCTGCTGTGCATACAGATCCTGTGTATTGATCCGCTGGCGAGCAGATGGAGTCTGTGCCTGCCAGGCTCGCGTGGAATTTTTGATCAGCGGCGGGTCTGGCATTTGGCGAGTGATCGCCTGCAAGTACTGCAATCATCGGCTACCGTGTAATAATGGCTTTTGCGCTACGTGCGTTAAAAGGCGCGCACTGAAACGCACCACGGGCGGGAAGTCAACATATCACGGCTGATCTGATCAGCCGCCGAAGCGCAGCGTCGTTGGGCATGGTAGAGACGTACGCCATACATAGCCCTTCGATGGTCGTTCTGGGACCCTTCGATTGACGTACATGGCTTGCCACCAAAGAGCGTAGTTGTTCCGAGTGCACGATAGAGTGTGTCGATCTGCCACGAGCTCCACCAAGCTCATGCACGACAGTGGTGGGGTGGATCTCTTCATTGCCACAGAGTCATACGTCACTGTTAAGAATAGCTGTGCAAGCCGCCCAGGTTAGCATTCTGTAAAAGAGCTCACCGAGGATTCCCTGTATCGATGCAGGGTAGCTCGACGAGGACCAACAGCGTATACCGAAGAAAGGGTAGTGGACTGCCAACAGGAGATAGCACTTCGAATTTATCTGCGGCCACACGTAATGCTCCCAATACTCGCGGCAGGGGCAAGAGCGGCGAGCGCTGTATGGCTGCATTCCCCAGCACAAAGGACGGGTCGCTTGTCTGGGCATGCCCTGCGTTGCGCGCCAAAAGGTCAGGTGTTGGTTGCTGCGGTTGCGAGACGGCGCTCCCGGCCTATTGGAATGCCCGAGAAGGGTACGAAATTGTACAATTCAGCGATTGCGATTTCACAGCTTTCAAAAATGCTCAGATGTCGCATAGCATGAACAGCCAACCTGAACAATGGCCGCGGGTCTCTGTATGCAAGCGTGACAAATCGGTTGTGCTGCGCCTCGTCCAGTTCACAGTTCGTGAGATCCGCTACGCCAGTTCATCGGCAGGCGACCGAGCCACTGCAGAAGCGGCTGTGATCAGCAATTGGCGCTTGTGGTTGGTGGGTGGAGCTGCAGACAGGGCCAGACGGCGATGGGTGTCAAGGGACTGCAAGCCGTTAAGGTGGGCTGTAAGCGTGGCCAATCGTAGCAGTGCGCTAATTTAGCGGGCGCGCTAAGAAATCTGGGGAAGATGCTTTTAGGAATGGTGTGGATCGCAGGACGGTCCGTTCACTCTGGAATCGCTGCGCGAGACCAGGGCTGCATCATTTTAATCTTCGTTTCCAGCTTCCCCAGGTTTCCGTGCTCACGGACGCCTGCTTGAGCTTACATCGGTCAAGGTCGTAGTCCAAGGCGTTGCGCATCATGCCACTGTGGAAGCGGATCTCGTCCGCCGTCGCAGAGATGAGCGCATTGCGCAGGTCTCACCCACAACTCTTGGACGTAGGCTGGCTGCATGGACGCAATTGTCCGCTGCGTCAATATGCTCCGTGGCAAGGCTACGAGACATAGTGATTGCGAGGACCGTGGCTGGACCGTGCCAATATCCGCATGTTCGTATGGCCTGCTCCTGCATCGTGCGCCCGGGAGTGGTGTCCAGGGACGAGTTGGCGAGGACGCTGGCTGTCGCTAGGTAATATGCGGCCCGCCAGCGATTGGCAGCGTGCAATCTATCCCAACCAGGCGAGATGAGTTGGAGGTTGTCCAGAGCACAATATTGACAGCAGCGGGTCAATAGTTTGATAGCAGAGCACGTCCGTCAATAAGAGCGACCGCCAGCCCTAGGGACAATGCGCGGCCTGTCCCCGATGCTGCAAACAAAAAAGTGCTGCCTCGCAAACTTTCTGGAGGAGGGGCCGAGGCCAGCCCTGTGCATTGGATGCTTGCGCCCGCGCCGTCGTCTGGCTCTGCCGATGTCCGGGGTGCAAGGCCACCACGGCGGGTCGCTGAACATGACGATCAGCAGCACGCGGCCTGCGACGGACGCCATGCTGCCAGCGCTGCCGCATTCATGCCAAAGGGTGCATCGGAAGCACGTCGGGCGGCTTGGAAGCTCACGGAGACAAGAGCACAAGTGCCCTGTACGGCGGCGGAGCATGATCCCTGCGACGGTAAACGTCCAGCAAAGGACGCGATGCCCGTTCTGAGGGCAGGCCCACCAAATGGCCCTGGTGCTGCACAGAGGCGTCTGCCGCCGAAGTTCTGGGGTCTAGCTTGGAGCGAGCGTTGTGTCATGCAACAGCGCGCGGCGGCCTGGTTCGTCGCATTACCAGCACTTGCCTGGGGGATCTGCTTACACTGGGCTGGCAACCGGCACCGTCCGTAGTCACTGCTTCTATTCTCCTTCATCACAGCTCGTGCATTCGGTGCTGTGTTTTGCTGAGTCTTTCGTTCCGCAGCTTGGTGTGGTCGCGCTCCTCGTTACCAAATCCTCGCTCGGCGTCCCACCGTTGCGTTGCCCTCGATAGCCAGCCAATCGCTGCACAGCTGCCGTGAGCTTTGCTTGCTGCTGTCTCCGACGCTGTGTCTGCCCCGAATTCTAGCCTGCCAGGATTGTGCACCTTCGCCGGCCTTCGCTGCTGCTGGTGAATGAACACCCAAAACTGGAACTGTAGCAAAGTACCTTCTGCAGCGCCCCTCTTGCTCGTAAAGGACCAAGACCTGCAGCTACCGAGACCATCCGTAGAGTTTGGCATATCTGCACGCCACTTCAGATTCGACCACCACATCTTTGGTAGCGACCACTCAACAGTCGACCGTTATTCGACATCTGCACCTTATTCAGCCCTTACTCATAGCTCGCTGGCGGCTCTGCGTATTCTTGCCGTTGTTTTGGTTCCAGGATCCCACAACACCTCGAGGCATCTGGCGGCATTATTGTCTCGACATCCATAGACCAGCTCAGAAGTCCTGATTCACCATCACACAACGCCGACTGTCGGAATTGGAATCCGGTGCCAAATTCCACATAATTTCTCACGGTGCTCTAGGGCCACAAAAGTATTTCCTCCCGCACTCATGAACTGTTGCAGTCTGCTGACTTGTGTTGGCAATTCCAGCGTCCTTGTCTTAGACGTCCTTTGTTGCCTCGCTGAGCTTGCGCCGCCAACGACCTACCCCAAGCTCCGCCCTAGCTGGTAACTCCCGGAGTCACTAAGGCGAATCCACCCGTTATCACATTTCAGCAATTCCTCCTGTCCCAGTCGGTGGTTGTTGTTTCATAGCAGCTCCGCCGCCGTCATAGCGCTGTGCAGCGAGGGTTGCGGTTGCACCAGGACCACAATTGACCATGGCTTCGCCCGCGGAGACCATCAACCATACGGGCGCCACAAGCACACCCAGCGACGACTCAGGGAGCACCGCAAGTGGTAGCAACAGTAAGTGGCAGCACCGAGTATCACGAGAACGTGGGCGCGGCTGACAAGATGATTAATTCCAGCTTCAGTGCAGACAGCAAAGCCCGAGACGTCGCGCGCGCCATTCCCTCCGCCGCGGACTGACAAGCCGCGGCCGCACGTGTGCACCACATGCAATCGATCCTTCGCAAGATTAGAACATCTCAAGCGCCACGAGCGCTCACACACAAAAGAGAAGCCCTTCGAGTGCCCGCAATGCACACGATGCTTTGCTCGAAGAGATCTTCTGCTGCGGCACCAACAGAAGCTGCACCAGCAGGGCGCCACTTCTTCACGGCCCCGCAATGCTCGTCGAGAAAGCACGACCGGCATGCCGGCCAACACTACCACACGAGTGCGCAAAAACTCCGTCTCAAATGTCGGTGGCCCCGGAGCTACAGGCATGAGGCCGCGCGCAAATACCATCAGCCACATTGACCCCATTGCTCTCCACAGCTTCATGGCAGCACAGAGTGGGTCAAGAGGAACTCCAGGCCACCCAGGACATATGCACCATAACAGCCTATCCGGCATGAGCGGCCCCGGCCAGTTTGACTACCGCGGCATGTCGACAGCCATGGGCAACCACGGACAGAATGGACTGCCACGACTGGACACCCACCTCGGCATCGGCCTAGGCGGAGGCCTGCGCACTGCACCTGTCCAACCTGCAGGACCAGATGACCTGGAGCTTGACAAATTCTTCAATGGGTCGTCTGGGTCTACCATTAACCCGCAGCAGCTTCATCACTTCAACGGCGGCATGGGAAACGCACAGTCGCCGTTCCGTCAATTCGCCAATCCATTTGCTGGGAATAATCCCATAGAAGAGGACGATTTCGCCATGAGTGCCGGCTGGGATAGCTCAATGATGTTCTCTGGACCGAATGAATCGGCACTGGATGGTTCCTCTCCGTCTGCCATCAGCACGGCGAGTCAAGGAGCTTTCAACGAAGTCATGTTGGACGGATCGGGCCAGCCAACCTCCGCAGCTATGTGGCATCAGCCAATGGTGTCTCACACCAACATCAACCCAGCAGCGTACTCGCTTGATGCAATAGCCCCAATCTTCCCGGAATTGATGATGAATGGTGGGCCTCACGAGATGGGAGAACAGACAGTTGCAAATGACTTCTTCATGCCTACTCCGCCCACATTATCAGCCATGAGCCCGTCCGCAGGCATACCTGGTATGCCAAACCAGTACTTCCAAGCGCCGATAAATTTCAATTCTGATTCGGGCAGTATTTCGTCAGCCTCCATCAATGGTAGCGGCAGACACAGCTCAGTTACGTCAGTCTCTACCGAGTCAATCACTGATGCCACACGACAGGCGCTCATCTACAACCTCACTCAAGCCCTAGGATATGGCCATTCTCAGCGGAAATTCTCGCAGCCTTCCATTAGTTCGCCACTTTCTGTGTCCGGCGCCACCAAAAACCCATCCCAAGGACAGCTACTCCCAAGCACCACAGACATCCAGCGCTATGTCAACGCGTACATCAAGTACTTCCACCCACACCTACCTTTCCTGCACATTCCAACATTGTCATTTGACACCCCAGCGTATACCTACCAGCTTCGCGCTGCGGGCAACGTCAACCACGATGCCATGGTCGGAGGCGGCGGCTGCCTCATTCTGGCCATGGCCGCCATCGGCGCATTGTACGAATTTGATCACGGTGTGGCCAAAGAGTTGTTTGAAGCCGCGAAGAAGCTGATTCTATACTACCTCGATGAGCGTCGTCGGGCTGGTCTCTCGGCTGCCGTCAATGGTCCCTCTGCTACGAACGATCTTGCCAATAAACCACCACTATGGCTTGTTCAAGCCATGTTACTCAATCTGATTTTTGGGCACAATTGCGGTGATCGCCAAGCCGCAGAAGTCGCTAGCACTCACTGCGCCGCTCTCGTTAGCCTTGCAAAAGCCGCAGGACTAGATAGAGCTGCGACACCAGAGAGCATCGGTCAAAGTCCACGCAGTCACATGAACGGCGAAGACACGAAAATGATGGATGAATCGGACGGACGTTCATCATCTCAGGGAGAGGCTGTTGATGAGCACACTCAGTGGTTGCAATGGACAAAGGTTGAAGAGCGCAAGCGCACATATTTCGCGGTATTTTCCATGTCGAGCCTCCTCGTTTCGGCATACGCACACGCGCCACGGATATTGAATTCCGAAATCCGGCTCGATCTCCCATGTGAGGAAGACCTGTGGTCTGTAGACAATCCCCAGGCGTGGATGGCAATGGGTGGCCCAATGATCGCCCAGCATAAGGGACTGTCCTTCAATGCAGCCATGACTTATCTCCTTGAAGCAAGTACGCGGCAAGCTGGGCCTCGTGCAAGCGGCTCATACAACCAGACCTTCCGAAACAATCAGCCACTCAGCGAAACAGCGGAGAGCGACATTCGGCCCAGTACGTTTGGTTGTTATGTCTTGATCAATGCGCTGCACGTTTATATTTGGGAGACTCGACAAAGACACACTGGGCGCATGTGGAAGACGGAAGAGACCGAAGCTATGCATTCCCAGGTCGAGCCCGCGCTCAAGGCCTGGCAGGCTGCTTGGCGAGCGAACCCAAATCATAGCATTGAGCGAGCCAGTCCCTTTGGCCCATTGTCAGCCGACTGTATACCCCTCCTTGATCTCGCCTACGTCAGGCTATTCGTCAATCTTGGTCGAGCAAAGGAGCTTCTTTGGCAGCGGGACTTTGACGGCATGGCTAATGAGCTAGCTCGAGGCGTTGACATTGTTGCTCAGGCCGAGAGTCCAGGGCGATCATCGCCCATGAACGGCATGAACAGCCTTTCCCCTGGCGACATGAACTCTCACGATATGGGTGGAACTCTTCAGCCCAGCCGTTCTTCAAAACGCGAGAAACATCTTCGAAGGGCTGCTTTTTACGCCGCTGATTCCTTGTCCATGGCCGATAAGCTAGGTTCCACCTATGCTGACTTCGCTTCACGAGAACTTCCCAGTTCGTCTGCACTGTGCACTTTCGATTGTGCGCAAGTGCTAGCTGAGTGGATTGCCACAGTACAAGACCGTGTCGGACGCTTCGTAGGCGTTTTGGGTAAAGATGATATCGATTACTCTGCCGTGCCTGCCGTCATGTTGCTCGAAGAAGAGGACATCAAGCTGATAGGGAAAATCACCGACATCCTCCACTCTGCTGACATGAAGCTTGCCTACGACATCTCCACCAATTCTCTACCAATGCTTGGGGGAGGACTTTCAAATATGCGACATTGTGGATTCGGCACAAAATTACTGATGGTGACTGCTTACATGCTGTCGAAAGCTGCTGTCTGGCCTGGTGTGTACATTGTCTTTGACGGTAATCGGATTGAATACTGACATCTTATCTAGTCACGCATGTCCAAGCTCGTGCTCTGGAAGCACATGCCAATCACATCAACCAACGTGCCGAGAATTCCGTCAACATTCAGTAAATACCACTTCTTCACGCCTGTACAAAATTCTGGATTCATAATTGCACGAGTTCTACGACGATGTATAATCACGCTCCGAACACCAGGACTGTGGTGTGCTTGAGAACGCACATCTCCACACTTTTCGTAACGTCTTCGCTATCTAGCTCAAACCGGGCACCCGACTTCGTCACCTCGACGATTCAAAATCTGGTGACCAAAATCCGCTTGCGAACATTTCAATCGAACTCCTTGTTACGGCGAACCATGTGCCCAATGGGCATGACCGCGAGGAGTTCGTTTTCTACTTTCTAGGGTTATCTTATACACAAGGCAAAGACATGTGGATGGCGCGGGGCCGAATCCTGGCATTTGGCACCGCATCGCATACGTGACTGTCCTCCGTCGCTCGGATGCTTACCGCTGGCGTTCTGCTTTATTGTTTTTAATACCAAGACGATGCCGACGACGTCGTCACGGCCTATGCACACCTGGGCAAAGAAATGGCTGCAGTGACTCTGAAATGAATTTTATAGGTTGGGACGACTTCACGACAGGTCTCACTTTTTCATATCAGGGTAGGGTACGGGGAGGTCAGGCAAAGGGAAAAGTCAGGTTGATCTCACTTGAGATGATTGGATTGCAAATAGGAATGCAATAAGCTGCTACTGCGACTTGGGCACACTGCTACAAAGCTTGATGTTTCCTTCACATGGTCCTACTAAAAATATTTCAATCATTGCAGCCTCACTCTGCATCGCTGCCATGAGTCCCTGATCCAATCCGGTCCGAATTCCTCACGCACACTCCACGCTACCCCACAATCCGCTAACGGGATGGGCTTGACCATAGCCCCATGCACATTCCGGCCCTTTCGACAACGCTAAGCAAAACTTCTCAGCCTCGAGGCCGATCCGGACTCCGGAGTCTTGCGGGTGTGAGGCTTTTTTTCTCGACGGTGTGTCTGTCGGTGCGCTGTCAGATGCATGCAGGATGAGAATCTAGATGCTACACGGGGCACTGGTCTAAGCTGAGATTCGCAAGGTGCTAGGGTTGAGGATAGAGATGATGACAATGTAAGTAATCAGTAGTAGCGAATGCAACAATGACGTTCAACAATTCCATCGCAACATGCTACAAGTTTAGTAAACGTAGTATCGCATAATCATACAAGCATACCCCAAAACCAATTACGATTCAAACACAATGCTTTCCGCTCCCGATATCCGCCTTACCTACCTCCCCAAGCCTTTTGTCTCATATCTCAACTAATCATCCAAGCGACATAATCACATGCGGCCCTAATCACCTCCCAGCTTTGTCCTTGTAGCTAGCAACCCAGAATCTTTCCCTCTAACCCACGTACCTCCTACTAAACGCGTCAAGTGTCCAAGAGCATAAACTAAATGTTCGCCACTATACCCTGTTCGGCTGCTATGCGCATTCCTGGCTATCGAGACGTTGGGTGGGGCGATTCGGATGCTCCGGAGATGGGTCCGCGCAGGGCGCAAGGGCTCGGAGGCCCCGGACGCCTTGGGCGGCGTCATTGGGTGCGTTTTGGGTTTGGGTTCTGGGTTGGTACGGAAGGTTACGTGGATGAGGCTGGTAGAATGGGTTTGGAGGTTCGGAGGTTCGGAGATGGGTGATGATGGCATTCACGTGGCGTTCTGAATGGGACTAGGGAATGTGATGGGTTGCCGAAAGGCGAGAGCGGACGGTGGGGGTATTGTGCAGTTGGTGATGTACGGTCTAGTTTCGAGTGCATGGTAATGTGTATGAGAGATCTGATGTTGCTGTTCTGAGGAAGTTTGTAGTTAACATGATGGGAATGCGGACTTAGGATGATTGACTCTTTCTTGCTTACATCGTCTCTATTCTGTTGGCGGTTCTTAAGAATGCGACCTATGATCTTCAGCACTCTGAGGAGACGAATTGGATGTGCTGATTCGCTAGGCCAAGAAAGCATCGTTCAAAGACTACATGTCTTGGCGAACCTACGGCGACTGGGCTGAGTGAGTAGTCCGCACGTCTCATGGACTTCACTATATAACAAGCATGGAAACCCACGAATTTCGTGACAGATCGGCATTGAAGCTTCACCCAAGAACTTCAAGCTCAGATTTGACGTCACTGCGCGGCTCTTCGGCAGCACGACAGACTAGGCGCTCAGGTACCAAGAGCGATTGACTGTTCATAAAATTGACCTCGAAATTGAGGACATCCTCCTTTTGATTGAGACTGTTGACCAGCCAAGATGACTTTCCAGGTGTGGCTCGACTCCTTCACGGGAACCTCCCGAATGCTTCCTTCACCCGTGCGCAATTACTTCGCCAGCACGCCGTTCCTTCCACTCGTCCACCTTTTCCATACTTTGATCATCGCCACGACTGCGTATACTTTTGGTCACAAAGTATCGATTGATATCTGCGCATTTCAGCAGGTCCTCAACGTCAATAAACACTACCGGACGGCTACCACGCGACTATTCTGTTCTACGATCTGGACGACAGTCATCATATTAGACAACGCGAAACGCTCCAAAGACTTCCCATGGTTCACATTAGGGACCTCTGAGGGTAAATGTATGCTGTTCATCAACATTTTCGCCGGGTTGTTCATGGCCTTGCAGGTGGTCATACGATTCCTGTCGGTGGAACAAAGATCGCCGGCTGCGCAAGAAGAGCTGAATAAAGCATTGAATTGGTTTTACGATACCCCTGCCGGCCTGGACAAAGACTTCAGAAGGTCGCCATCAAGACTGGCCACGTGGATGCATTGTATCCTTGTCCTGCAGCCCCTCGTGCTGCTGTTTTTGCCCAGATTGGGATCAAACTCAGGATTCTATGCAAGTCTCGAAACCCTTGGAGCAGTAGGAAAGTGGATCGGAATGCTTTGTCTTGCCTTTGGGCTTTGCGTTCTCGAAGCCATGGTGCTGCTCGTGACTGCCGAGGTTTACCAGAGCGGCGAAGGAGCTTTTGATGCAAGAGTGCATAGTGGAATGTATGCGACCTGTACGCACGGGGCCCTCCTCGGCAAGTTCTTGACTAAACGCTTCAATTGGATGATGTGGGTCGCAAGCGATGCATTACTCTGGGTCGTGGGAAATTGGTGGGAGCATAGAAGACGGGAGACACTTCTTCGTGAGCTTGTTGAAGACTTTATGGAGATGAAGAATGAACGCGAGAAGAGTGAGAATCGACTGCACGCGGAGGGCAAGGCACATATTATAAAAAGGGAAGGAGGACGGGATGAGAAGTGTTGTTTTTGAGAATGCATGAGCTATCGGGTACGGGGGCCTGCAGTGTCAAGTGAACTCAAATGGTCTTTGACACAACTTCTATTTATCTTCTCGTCATGACTTCTTGTCCCAAGAAATAGGTGACTAGGTGTGGTCGTGGCCCTAAGATTGCCGTTGTCTTCGTGGAGCACGTGCACACGCGTTTGATTGGCTGCGCATTGACCGCGTCCTTTCCTCATCCCAGCGGCACTCCTTCGTTCAAACACACACCCTCCTCACACGGCCGCTCACACACCCCGAAATAGTGAAGTTTCCAAGTCGCCTTCTGCAGATCTACGTACGAGAACCAAGCGCAATGTCTAGGCCTGCAGCGAGGAAAGCTGCTCCCAAGGGAGAATACATTGAGACTGTATGTTGCCGAACTTGAGACCATCAACACATCTATTCCTAGAGCCTTGTATGTCACGTGTCATGATTCCTGATCTGAGATAGGACTCTGGCAATAAAGTCTCTCGTCGTTCAGCCATCACTGGCACAGCAAATATCACACTTGGCGGTCGCACAGTCATTATGGCCGACGTGCAACTACGTGGCGACCTGCACCCTACACGAGCTGCACCCTCACAGTCGGGCAAGGAGAGCACACCCACAAGCATCAGCATCGGCCGGTGTACCGTCATCTCAACAGGAAGTGTTATCAAGCCGCCATGCCGGATCAGCAGAGGGCAGGTGCACTATTACCCGATGAAGATAGGAGACAATGTCTTCGTAGGTACGCGAGCCTCCTTACTAACTGCATTTGATCCAAATGTCTTGTCTTACGCATTTGAGCTCTCAGCTGATTCATCAGGACCAAACTGCACAATACAGGCCATCTCAATATCATCACATGTTTACATCGGAGAAAAGGTCGTCATCAATCCTTTCGCTATCATCAAAGAGAATGTAAAGATTCTGCCAAACACTGTGATACCAGCGAACATGGTTGTTGCTTCTGGATCCGTTGTTGCTGGCCGTCCTGCAAGAGTCATCGGCGAGGTCGGAGAGGGCTGGGGCGTTAGTGGCAGCGGATCAGGAGGTGGACTTGGAGTCGGTGGAGGAGGGGAAGAGAAGTGGGTTGAAGGCGGCGATTTGAGGGAGCTTGTGAGAAGTATAAAATGAGCGTGTCAACAGCCTGAGACGAATGCACATTTCTACGAACACAACGATTTGTAAAGGCCGATTGTAGTGCTTCATTAGCTACGGATGAAGGCCCAGAAAGAGATGTCGCGACACTAACGTATGCGAGAAATACTGCCGCACTGCTCAGGGGTGACAGCTTTCAGTTTGCAAAAGAGGGGTGGACCAGGTCTGCTATTGGCTCGGTTGCACTTATGCCACCATGCTGCGTTATCTCGTTCAAAGTCCCGTAAGCTTCGTGCGATCCACCTTTGTTACAACCGTTCAGTGCACCAGAGTGTAGCATCCATTTACAACGTCATGCTCAGCATCGAGAACCTTCCTCATGAACTTCTGTTAGAAGTCTTCACGCACATCCAAATTCCAGAAGCATGGGACGAGTCCTACTTGTCCAGACAGACTAGCAACAAGCCTCGGACTCCAGAATACAAGAAGCCATACGCAGATTTGTTGAGTGTATGTCTTGCCTCCAAAAGATAACTAGGATTCGCCGAACCAATTCTTTACTCTTCGATCGTCATCAGAACCTCCTCGGGGGAGATATATCCTCGGACATTCTACTTGCTCACTGCATTGCGAAGCAAGCCAAGGCGAGCGAGCTGGATCCGCTCAGTGGAGAGCGATGATCGCGACCCGTATTCGCACCTCGAACCACCGAAGTTTCCCCCATTGGGTGATGAAAAGTCCCAGCAGAAACCAACAGCGATCTGCGGGCATACCCAAAATCACGAGCAAGACTGCAAGTTTCTTCTATCCATCGCAGAGCAAATCTGGGAAGGTGAGCAGCTCGAGAGGTGGGAAGAGAAGCTGAGAACAAGCCCAGGAGAACTGCTCGTTACCCTGGTCATTGGTCTTTCAATGAATATCACTTACCTGGCTATCGAATGTTTCGCTTACGATCCGCTCGTGCTGAGATTCATGTATCGCTCGACTAGTGGCACTGTTTCACAGCCTCTCATCAACAAGTTCGAAAAGCTTACACGACTTTCCATCAATGCCGACTACAGCCACCATGACTGGACGGAAAATACATATGGCACATACTGCCACGATGTGTCCAAATTCCTTCACTCTCTTCCGAACCTGCAATACTATGAGCAGCATAGGGTCTGCGAAAGGTTTCTTGAGTGTCATGAAGAAATACGACATAAGAACTTGCTAGTGCTTAGGCTGAATGACTGTTTCGTACCATGAAAGCAAATGGATTCTCTATTAAGGCGATGCGAGTCTCTTCAAGAACTTAGCTGCTCGTACCGGGGTGTCTGGGAACACGCACAGCATATTCTGCTGCCGGCAATATACTCACTAGCTCACAATCTTCGACGACTCGAGCTACGGTTCGATAATGAGCTTGCTGATGAGTAACACCTCCACCTTTGGCCGTTACCGATCTCTGAACCAACGAAAGGGCAACTGCCTATAGATTTCTCACCCTTTCACCAGTTGAGGCTGCTGTCTGTCCCAGATTACTTCCTCATGGGTTATCAGACTGAAAGAAAAGAGCCTTCCGGTGGCTCAAATGCCCTTGCGATCAGTAATTACCTTCCGCTAAAGCTTGCACACCTCATAATCAGTATGGAACGCCGCATAATTCGAGTCGATACACCTGAAATATGGGGCCTTGCAGCCAATTCAAAACTCTTTCCCCACCTGAAGCGCATCGAGATCGTGGGTTTCCACTTCACGATGACCGAAACCTCCGCACCAGATCTTATTGATCGCTTCAAACAAGAAGGAGTCCTATTTACCACGCCAATTTCCAAGCCATTGTCGGACGTCTCCGAGGAAACATGGCCGGAGGAAGAGCATGAGAGCACTGGGGCCGAAAGGAGAGAAAGCAATGAACCGGCTGTTGATGGTGATAATTGAAAAGGTGCATGGAAAGTTACTCAAACGATCACGTGGATATATTTTCCACCGGCAAATGACTAGAGTTTTCACCAGTGAGGCAAGCAGATTCCATAACTTCGCGTCTGCACTCACCTCAAATCAATTCCACCCACTTCACCTTGAGAACAGCTCGGATACTCAATTACGTTATAAAAGCCATGAATTACAGGTAGTCCAGTATTCCACTCTCTCTACAAGCTCAAACCAGGTTCCATGCACACCTCTCACCCAACACCACCACCCTTCCCTTGACTACCCGAACCTGCAAGCCCGCAAGCCCCGAAACACACACTCACGAAACTTAAGATCGACCGCATAACCTCGTACCGCATTAAAGTTTAGATATAGCACGTGCCGGTCGATCATAATATGTATGCTTATCATGCGGTGTAATGCGTTCGTATTCGACAAACCAATCGGGATTCTGGGGCGTTTTTTGAAACACCATGCAATGCATCGCAGGAACGCCACAGGCGAACACGGGTGTGTGCGATGTCGGGCTGCAGATCTGTGGACCCGGTAGAGGGCGGGGTTCGGCTCCTTCGATCAACAGGTGGGGAATGTGGAATGGTAGTGGGCATAGTGGTGCGAATGAGGGTAGCTTTTGGTCGGATTTGGAACGCTCGTGATGTTTTGGGCTGGAGTTGTGGGGAAAGATTTCTCTTCTTCTCGTGCAGTCGAGCGAGTTGTTCTGCGATTACAGCGCGAAGAACAGTTCAATCATGGCAGATTTGGGAGCGACGGATCGGCCGTTACTCTATATGCATTATATATGTACAAATTGAAACTAAACGAGTGAAGTATTCTTTTGCTGAGGCTCTACCTCCATTGTCGTCAATTCAAAATCCGTCTTATGGAAGATGCCCTGGTTGTCCCATGAGTCGCTCAGCTTTGTGTCGTCCTTGTCACTGTATGTGTCTTTCGCATCCGAGTAAATGTGGGCGCGGTGATTGCCGCTTGCGAATGCAGCAGGCATTTTGCTGCGACGCGCAGTATTATCTGCCGTCGATTGCAGTCTTCGCGATGTAATGGATGTTTTGATGTCGCGTAGAAATGGGCGCAAGACGGGTATGCACTGCACGATGATTGTGCCGACGATCTCGGAAGAGTACCAGATGTTGGAATGCGCATTGCGCCAGAAGTACCACTCATCCTTCGCATTGCCTTCATCTTTCCAACCAGTGCGGATTGCGGCTATGATAGCAACAATCATTCCCTAGGGAGTTAATGTTAGCACAAGGTCTTGGGCTCAAGACACCGATGGAGAGCGACTCACGAGACTCATAGCCACACAAAGCCCAATCTTCTCCCGTTTTCGCATGTCCAAGTTCCACGTGATGATCCAAGGAAAGGATGCGAGGATGAAATCCATGATGATGTTGTATACTATCAGGGTCAGTATCGGACAGAACACATTCGCGCGCAGATCTGCCTACCATTCCCGCCCTCCTTGAAGTCATCCCGAAACTTGGGTTCCAGGCAAAAGTCTAGTCTGTACCAGACATCGTAGCTCGGCTTGTCGCAAACCTTGGCCCATTGGAAGATGACTTTGATGATCATGTACAGATTCATCGAGCCGATGCAGTACCAGAGAACCCAGTGGTACCAGCCTTTGGTGAGTTTGAGTAAGGTCACAGCGAAGGCCGTTTTTGAAAGAGCTTGCCCTACTAGGGTGCCGCAAGAAGTAATGTTGATAAGGATGTGCATTCGGTCGTCCCACGTGTCCACGACATAGCCGGTGGCGTACTCAACGGAGATGAGGCTGTTGTTGGCCGCAAGAATGCACTGGAATAATGTCAGCCGATTTGTCCAAGGGGTTTCCTGGTTTCGGAGCGCGATGGTGTAGGATGAACAAGAGCAGCCACAGTAGCATTGTCGATAGCCATAGCTACAAGAGGATATACGAAAGGACAATCACCTACCCATGTTACAAGGAGAATGTGATCGTCATACCACAGCCCATGCCCACGTGTGAGTTTAATCCATACCCGTAGGCCGAGGAATAGCGATGCGCCAGCGAACAGTGTCCAGAGGCCGGCATTCAGTTGGACAGTAGGGTCGACATAGCCGTGTCCGGAGTCGTCGTGCTTTCGACGAGAAAGCATCTTTGCATATCGAGCTCCCAGAGCAATGGCCTCCTATAGAAACGAAATAATCCCCCGAGAGAGTTTGAAGATATGGCAGAAACGAAAAGGAATGAATCAAAAGAAGCGAAGGGAGGACCTAATATCCAGGATCCGTTCCAAGCAAGATCAGGCCTTGCGGGATCGCGTGGCTTTTGGGGAAGCCCTATCGATGCACTGTGCCTACATCACTAACCTGCTGTGCGTTCCAGACTGGGGCGTTGAGATGAAGCCTTCCTTGCAAGGAATTGGTGGAAATCTAAAACAACCGTTCACAGCCACCCCGGTCTGTGTCGCACGAGAATGGCTGCACGTCCCAAGATCCTGGGGAAAACGTGGGAATGCTAGCCAGAAAAGGCTGTAGTTTGCAAAATCACCGGGTTCTAGCTTACGCGGAACGGTACCCACCGTCATTTCGAACGGGCAACGAAGATGGCCCACGCATTTGGTACCCTGAATCATGGGGGCCGGCGTCGAATGTGACAGGTGCGACAGCTGCCAGGCACTTTTCGCGTCGTGTTCCATTCCAAAACGTGGGAGCCACGTCGTACAACAGATCGCACGAAAAGAAGGACGCCAAAAGCGATCATGTGCAATCGCATCTGTGAATAAAGAAGCACTGGCGGAGAAACTGTGGGAGAGCCGTCAGCTGCCCAGGTGGCGGGCGTCGGCTACACACCTGGATGAAGAAAGCGGCCCCGGCACGGCCGAAATTAAATTGAATCGATGCCTTCAGCATGACGCCCAGCTGATGGTGAGGGGAACACCACAAGGAACATCGCCGTCATGACCCCGAGGATGGAACTCCAAGTCCATGGTAGATGCTGTCCTCCCGTGGTGACGTGCTACAATGGTGCGCATCGGAGCACACGCGAAAGAAGATGTGAAGTTTCACCCTGCAGGGCGCAATGTGGCAGGTGCGCGTAGCGACGACGAAAAGAGGAAAGCGTCGCCAGATCGCGATGAACGTCTTTCCTTCTTCCGCGCGAGGATGTTGTTTGCCGGCACGAACTATAACAATGCAATTTATGTGTACCGGGGAATTGCGGTATAGAACCTTAACTCACGGCATTGCGATTGCGCAATGCATTATACCTACCGCACACTTATCACACAGGGGTCTGCGATTTGGGTCGAACACGAACACAACGACAGTCGACGCTCAACACGCAGAACCGGGAGCGAAACTTGAAGATCAATGTCCATGGACGTCCTTAGACAGCCGCAGCGACGTGCCCATGGCGCGGGAGATCATCAGGGACCGCTCGAACAAACTCAGCCTCGTCGCGACGCATTCGGGGCATCGGGCTCAGGATGCCAGATCGGACCGACACCAGATTTTTACTGGATCCAATGTCTCATGCAAAGTTAACAATAGTTCGAACATCCTGCATGACAAACGCAGGATTTTCAAGTGTCGAATTGGGCATCGACATGCTCTAAATACAGCAAGCCCTGAGTGTTACTGACTTCGGAGAGAAAGGGCAATCATGAACCTTGTAGGCTAACAAACAGGATGCTTATCTTCGGAGACCGCCTGCCGTTCCAATAAACACCAAATGATCGCGTTCACAACAGATACCTAATCGTTCAGGTCCCGAACAAGAAAATGGCTACTCCCATACCTTTCCTGCGCATAGCGAGTTACCAAAGCTAAAACGTCAGAGATACCCTATCTACAAAGCCGTCTCGATGCCGCGGTCAATGACCTGATTTAACATGTGATCCCATCGATTGAAGTCTGTTACTTGCACGTAACGTCTGCAACAGGGAAGCGGGCGTGGCGCAGTTCACACTCGAGGGCAACATCTAGACGCGACTAGATGGATCTACCATGACTAGCATCACAAGCCAGATCCCGGTACTCAGGGCGGCGCTATCTCGAGCACCATCGCTTCAGCCGAGCACAGAGCTAGGCTATCAACACTACGAGCCGGTTCATCATCGCTAGGACAACATGCTCCATCACGGAATCACTATGCCACGAAAGCGCGTTGCTTCTTTTCCGAAGCCTCCATGAGAAATTCGACGAGCCGCATATCGTGGACTTGCCAGTGAGGGCCAAACGACGATGCAGCGGAGTCTCCGCGCTGTGGCAGCATCAAGTGCTTGATAGCTGCTAGAGAGGATCTAAGCCGATCTGCTTCTCGAGTCATATGCCAGTATACCTAAGATTTCTCCTCGTTGTTCTTGCAGTCTTATCTATCTAGCTCCGCGCGCCCCGATCGACGAAGTACTATATCGATACGTAGGTCGCTATGCTAGTCTAAAACTCATGCACGTACACAGTGCTCATCATGGATTACACTACTTGTGTTGACCTCTATCAACACTTCCCGTTTCCATTGCCGTTTTCCTTTGCCTCCACAACACTACTCAGAATCTTACTAAGCAACTTCTTCACCTCCTTAGTCTCCCTGCCCGAGCACTCAGCATCGTGCACGATCGAAGCAGTCGTTTCGACGAGCACCGAAACCGACGGATCTTTCAGTGCCCTTGTCATTCCCTTTGCCGCCTCATGGAACTTGGCGCTTGGAGCTGGGCCGACGATCTAGTGCTGTGGTTCTAGTGTAGCATCTGTTCCTTCTTTGGTCCGCAAAAGTACCGTAGTGACCGAGTTTATGTCGATTTAGCCACTTGAGCCACGAAGCGTGGATACCGAAAGCTAGTGGGCGTGACACGATGACTGAAGGCTCGGAGGGAGGATGTCCTGATGAATAACACTAAGTCTGCCGTGGGTGTGGTGGTGGTGCCCTTGACTTCAGTGATCTCGGAGCAGTAGATATTTGATATCGGATTGAAGTCAAAGCAGTAGCAGGTTGATGGCAGCGTGCTTGTTAAATAGCGCCAGTCAGTGGAATTTTATAGTCAGAGGGGTAGGAGGTGTTTGTCGATCCGCCTTTCACAGGCGGTAGGAGGTGCGAATTTTGGTACTAGCAAGTCGAGCGCTATCACTGTACGATTCAATGTATCACCGTCTGATTGCGACCTGAATGTCAATAGAATCAGGAATTGTTTGTTCACTGGCTAAACATACTCGTCTCGAACCTTGTGGCATGTGATTTCGAAAGCGATGGCATTGGCTTAGCCAAGACTTCTTCACGTCAGTTTTGAATGTCTCGATTGTAGTTGGACATCAATTCAGAGCCGACGAGCTTTTGAAAGTCTCTGGTAGACCCATCTCAAGTTCTAGTCGGTACAGTATGTCACGGTGAAAGCCCGAACATGTTTGTTGCTACACGCACATGAACGTCAACTATGCCGCTCATGGTGGGTTCACTCTTGCGAACGAGATCTGCACGCTATGCACACGACGCGAATAGTGCAGAGCACAGGATTCGATCGAACAATTAAGGGAAGCATATTCCATGTTGGCAAGCATCCGATCTGTTCAGAGAAGACAAAGTGGTATCATTGAGCGTCGCTTTACAAATACATTCCCAGCAACAACGCCGCTTTTCAGCCAACTATTGACTTGTTCCCAGAACTCCAGAGTGCAGCTCAAGCAGGCGCGACGTAGGTAGGATCCAGATCATACGAGCTATCCTACCCTCTTGTCGTCGCCCTCGTCCGTCGGCGCTGTCTCCTTGGTCAAGTAGTCGGCGTTCTCTGCCTCCTCGTATTCTTCGATCAGGCTGGTGACGACTTCCTTAGCTTCGTCGAACTCGCCGAGGCCGTCTTTAAATGGTGCTTCGCGCTTGTAGCTCTCGAGGAAGGCGTTGCGTTTGCGGAGGGTATTGTACTGTGCGACCATGCGTTTGAACAGTGTGGCGATACCTGTGTGGTTGGCAAGCATGAGCCCGGACACGCGATGTTGTGATGTAACGTAGGGTGATTTCTTGGTCAGTGCGACCTGGATGGACGCGGGACCCCAAGGAATGAATGTTGCAAGCCGACGCTCACGGATGCGCATCAGCGATTTGTGGACCTACATCCATTAGCTAGGCATCTTGCCCCTGCGACACCCTTGACTCACATCTGAAGGGTCTGCCTCTCCTTGAATGATATTCAGAATAGACATGTAGCAGCTTTTCTTGGTGGGGTTCGTCGAGACCATGCGGTTCTTCGGCTGCAATAACCGCCGCATAACGTCTAGCACTGTTGTCTTGCGCACCGTCTTTGCTTGTTCAACGTTTTCGCCCGAGAATGGAGTGTAGGAGGTCATGAGGAAATGGCAGCGAGGGGTGGGGATGAGGGAGGCTACGATGCCGACGAGATCGTTGTGCATGTACCCGGGGTAGCGGAGGGTTGTGGTGCTGGCTGACATGACTGTCGAGACCAGCTGGTTTGTCTGTTCGAAAGAGGGATTCATGACGTGAAGCCGGTCTGCAGCGATCTTTGAGAGCGCTCCATTGTCCAGGACGACCTGACAAGTCAGCTGGTGCTAGTACAGCAATGCGCAACATATACTCACCACGGAGTCGGCGTTTTGTGTTAATCGCCGCATGCTTAGCAGACTGTTGTAGGGCTGCACCACAATGTCGCCGTCTTGTGTGTTTGGGAAGACACTGTACGTCTGAATGAGCTTCTTGGGGAATCTGTCGTTCAGCCTTTCCAGCATGAAAGATCCGAGACCAGACCCCGTGCCACCAGCGATTGAATGTAGCAGCATGAAGCCTTCGAGCGAGTCCGAGCCGTCTGCTTCGCGATCGATCATGTCCAGGACATCCTCGTGTATTTGCTCGCCCATGCTATAGCCCATGCCCCAATTGTTTCCTGCGCCGGTGCCATCCTTGTGAATGTAGAAGTTCTCGGGGTTGTAGATGTTCTTGTATGCGCTCTGCTGTATTGAGTTGAGCACCCGCGGTTCGAGGTCTAAGAGAATAGCTCGGGGGATGTAGCGCGTGTCGTCCGACTGATAGAAGAAGACATCCTTGCGGTCACCGCCTTCGGTTGCAAAGTCTTCGAGGTTGCCATCGCGGTTGATACCATGCTCCTGGCACAGCTGTTGCCAGAACTGCTGCCCGACGCTGTTGCCACACTGGCCGGCTTGTAAGGTTATTATTTCTCTATGGCTTAGTCAGCACTACAATATACACGTCTTGTAAGAGAAAAGGTGTACCTGGGCATGATGGTGTGGGCGTGTGTGTTGGTGGGATGTTGACGCGTTTTGGTGGGGTTACGAGCGCGACTTCCCCAACTTTAATTTGGCCGCGGAAGTTGCCCTGCAGCTGCCCATTCCACCGTATTTCACTCCTCTACATCACACATCCGGCAATCTCTATGAGGAGTATATCAGCATTCAAATGTGCTATTGTTGATCTGTTTGCTGACGTCACGGTCGTTCTCTTTCATTCTCTCGAGCTTCTACCTCATCTCGAGCTTCATGTCCTCAGTCTCTCATTCCAACTTTCTTCTCATCTCTTGATGAACACCCAGTAATCTTTACTTCGATTTTCTATCTCTTCAAGCTTCGAATTCTCCCATCGTCGCCACCTCAAATATTCTCCTTACGCATCTTCGACCTGCTGTATCACATCCTCTTCGTCCGTCCTGCTCCACGACCGAACATGATCCAGAAAAGCACGGTATATATGACCGCGAAGAAATTCACTCTCACAATATCTAGGTAGTCTTTGACGCCTAAGCCGATCTTCGTGGAACCTTCATAATAGCTCTCCCGAACTTCTAGGTACCGCTTCGGGTCATCTACGACGCACAAAGTTAGGAAGAACTTGGGATAGAAATAGCCGTAACACATACCAGTGATGACTCCATCAAGCTTTTGCTTTATGTCCCACCTCATCCGCGACTCGTCATTTACCGTCCACGCATATACTGGTCGTCCATCGCATTGAGCCTTCCGGATGAAGGCTTTACCCCAAGGCGTCATGAGCACCATCTGCTGCATATTGAAAGAGATGTTGGGAACGCTGAAGAAGTACGATGCGACGAGGGTTGAGAAGCCGATGTGAGATACTGAAAATCCAGGCAGATATCGTGAACATAAGGGAAGATATTTGGCTGCCCAGCACCCTAGAACGATACGGTCCTTCCACGCGCGAGTCGGTGAAGGTGGTACACTGTAAATCGTTTCTGCGATCAGCCGCATAACATCGTCAGCGCCGTTGTCGAGCTAGATATGGTCAGCACAAAGGCTGGCACGCCATCCAGGGCGGCCCACCTTGATATCCAACAACACCCAAATCTCTTCCAATCCGGGTTGCGCTAGGTATTCGAGCAAGTCCACCAAGCGAGGCATTGCCTCGTGTGGCTCCTTGAGCGTCCTCAGCTTGCTCACAAACTCGTAATCACAATCAATAAGCTTCTCTTCCCGGCCAAAGCAGCGCTTCAAGTCCTTGTCATGGGAGAGAACAACCACACCGTCACGCGTCAGGTGGATATCTGTCTCCAAGGCCTCTGCACCAACTTCTACTGCGCCCTTGAAGGCGCCCATTGTATTCTCTGGGAATTTGGCCTCTATGAATGGTGGAAACCCAGTGTCAGTGTATGCCTCCTGTGCAGCCGTCGCATATTCACTCACTGTAACCTCGGTGAGCGATTGCTTGTGGCTTTCTGGTCCCTGACACATCTTTGCGCGCATATGCGAATGAGGCTTTCGGGAATAAACTTTTGGGTCCAAGCAAAGGCTCCTGAGCAATCTTGTCGAGCTGTGAAGTAAGGCCTCCGAACACAGGAGGCACTCCGATCACCATGTTCTCGTAAATGGGCGTTGCGACTTCGAATGAACTGTCGGTGTTCTGCATTGCGTATGCGATCTAGTAGTTGCCGAGTGCCCCGCTGGCATATAACCGCGCGGAATGCTTGACCACGGACGAGTTTCGTGAACGGAGGTTACGGAGGTAAGAAGAATGAACGACTGGAGTTCCGCATCGACGAAGAGGCAGCGCAAGACGACGGACGAGCGCAGGGAAGTGCACCGGCGATAAATGAACAAACATGCGGGCCTTTACAATTTTACATGGCAAGTCCCGGGACCCACGACCCTTCCGCCGAGCACGCAACATATTATTCTCCTTACCCAGATCTCCCTCGCGCTGCCGCCGCCCACCCCACCATAGTGGATGCAGACGCCTTCGCAGCCGCATTTGGGCTGAGACGTCAACATGCTTGGACCACGTTGTTCCGTATTGGCTGACGCCAAAGCTTGGTAGTGCTTCGCTTCACGGATCACCTGTGTCCCGAGAGCGCCACACCAACCGCGACGGTCTCCAATTCTTCTGCAACTTATCCTGTGTCAGCCGACGCACCGCGACACCAGTAGTCGGACGTGTCAAACCACAACAGGAAACGGCCGTGGATTGAGGGACCGCCGTATGGGACACTTCTCATGCCTTGTCCTATCGCCACACGTGCGCGGAATGCGCTTCACTCCCGCCCACAAAGGTACCATATCTTCGGCTTCCGACCACACGGATGATCGCCAGCTAAGCAGGCCTTGGCAAGCCGATTTGCCCTGTGCGTGAAAGCCGCCATCATAATAAGGTCCCCTGCATGCCGCTTTCTGCACGATGCAAGTCGTCAGCATGCTGCTGACCGCTTTGTACATAAACGAATCTGCATGGGTCATGTGGGTGCTAAAATGGTCATTAGGATCCCAGTGGCGTCGGAGCGTTTGATACCCGTGAGAAGAATCGACTGATGCCAGTTGTCCGCGGAGCGTTTGCGGCGGTTGTGGTTTTCAACAGCAGCGCCATTCGAGACTGAAAGATCAGCAACGACTATTTCCGATGTGGAAGTCTAAAATTAATGCCTCTTCATATTAGCTCGCCAGCGATCGCTGCACATGGTACATCATGATTTGGTGTTACGGCCTGATATCTGATGGAGCTAGTCGAGTAATTCTCACAGCATCACTGAGGCATCACGACTCGATCGCTATTAACACAAAGGATTGATACCGTGGTCATGCATCCTCGGCATGGTCAGTATCATCACTAGATGGAGTAGCTTGTTCTACACAATTTCCTTGCGAAGGAAATGACGGTACATAGTGGTCAACACGATGACTATGGTACTCGGTATGGCTAAGCTTCGCTCTTCCTGCTGCTCATTGCGCACTCGCGCACCCTTACATACGTGAGAAGATACAGCAACACGCTTCTCTATGTGCTATACAATACCCGGAGTATCTCACTCGGCATGTGTACCCCACACTGTGCCCGTCAACATCGCCTTTGAAGGGCGTTAAGAACATAACCAGGGCGTGATCGAGGCTGATGAAAACTGCATCGAAAGCAAGTCTATCGACTTTGCAGTTGGCATGCCAGAGCTGCGAATGATTCACTCGCAGTACCAAAGCTACCTTTCTGTTGACCCCATCCAGAGATATAACGTTCGTGTCTTGCTCTGCGTCACGAGTGTACGACCTTCACCTGTCTTTGGCGTGCAATCAGTCAAAATATCAGCCTCTAAGCTGGAGGGATATCGTACTCTACTGAATCTATGAAGGACCAGCGGCAAAAGGGAGAATCTCTGACACTTCTCTTCACGTCGGTGCTTCACCGTATGCTCATGTTTGCTGTTTTCGCCCTCTATGTGTTCTTATTAGCGATGATCAGAGACATTATCGTCGATGCCTTCGATACTTCCTTTCCTAACCTGGCCGATGACGAACACAATTGCGCTCCAGTGAAGAACTAAAGAAATATTTTTCACAGTGGGTGCCTCATCACTTCATCCCCGTACCGATACTCGAGGTTGCTATGGTAGTCGGAATCGAGCACCGTCTTGTTACCGGCCTAAAATCGACAGCATCGATATATGTCGTGCAAAGAGACCTGGGCTCAATATTGTCACGACTTCACGTTGGAAGGCCAGAAAGTTTCACGGATGGAACCGGTTTTGACATCAATGGCTTTTACCCAGCGGTAGCACTAATACTTCCCAGTGGCAAAGGTGATGGGACATTAGAAATACGAGCAGAAAAAGTTGGACTGATAGGCAAAGAGTGATGTCGAGGTAGTCATATCGTGATTTCTTGCCTTTCATGTCTGCTGTAAAGTGGATTGCTTGGGTCTATCATGTTTGATTCGTGAGCCGTGACTCCAATCCCCTTCTGCAAGGGACTACTGCCTTTCGAATCATATAGTGCGCATCTCTTAAGCTCTTTCCAAGTACACCTTTTACGACGCGACTTCAAACTTGGGCGCATACTTGCCCGCAGCCTTTGCAAACTCCTCCTTCTTCTCCGCCCAGTCCTTGAGCGCTCTGTGCTCCTTGTCTGCGCCAGCCAGCTGCTCCTTCAATTGCTGTGTCTCCGCTGTGTTGCCCAGTAATGTGTTTAGCACGACCAGATTCGCAATCGTGTCCGCCGACTTTGGATCGATCGCGATTGCTTGCTGCAGTGCGGCTTCAGCTTCTGGGAGACGGCCGAGGTGCAGTTCTGACACGGCTTGTGCGACGAGAGAGTGTGGTGACTGGGATTGTGAGGTTTGCGCCAGCTCTTCGAAAACGTAAAACGCGGATTGGTATTTCTCGCCGCCCTGGAAGCGTGTTAGGATGGTTGTGCAAGGTAGATTTGGGAGGATTTGTAGGTTACGTACTTCTCGCATGCCGACCCATGACTCTGCGATGTTGACGAGTAAACTGTCTTGGGCCCATTTCCGCGCGCGCTGAGCTTCTTTGGACGCGAGATCTGTGCGGTTTTGTTGTAGGTGGATCTGTACGATGAGCGCGACACTAGAGCCTGTCAGTCTCCCATCAGTCGCTTCAGAGCCCCGTTGGAGTTCACGTACGCATCTAGACTCCCCTGATGTTTACTCAAAAGCGCCAACGCTTCCTCGGTCTCGCCCGCTCGCTCTAATATTATTCCCACCAGCAGCTGCACGCTCAAATTCTCTTGGCCATGCTGCTCCGCTAATTTCTTCGCTTGTGAAAGTACATCTTTGCCCTGGTCGTAGTCTGCGAGCAGCTTTACTGCAACAAGGTCGGGCGTCTTTTCGCTGGCGAGCTCGGTGGAGACGGATTTGGCGTCGCCTAGGGCGATTTTGGAGCGTAATTGCAGGACACGGACGGGAAGCGCATTGCTGGAGGAGAAGGATGAGGTATCGAAGTCGAGGACTTGCTGGAAGGCGCCCGCGTGGAAGGCTGAGTGGATGTTGATGAGCTCTAGGGACCGTGTTAGTGGTGCATATGTTTAGGTCAGGCGGGGCCGTGGTACCTCCTTCTGGCGAGTAGGGATCCATGGCTGTGGTGCGCAGAAGTTGTCTAGGTAATTGAGGGCTTGGTCGGGTGGAATCGAGTATTGCGATGTTGGAGCTGTGTGGTGTTGAAGCCACGAAGATGTGTTTGGCTGCGGACCCTGAGTCGATGTGATTGGCCGGTTGGTGGAGCATGGGAAAGTCGCGAGGCTGATGAGGGGCAAGCTCGCTCCGACATGAACTGCTATCGTGACAAGATCGCATTGAATGATATCTATACCAGCCTAATCCTCCTGACATAGAGAAACGATGTTGCAAGACGCATCCTCGCCCAGCATCATAAGCCTCAGAGGCGGCGGATCGTGAAAGTCATGTATCTAGTGCCCGAAGGCACAAGACTGCTCATGCGCAGCCTGTCCGAAAGATCCTCCTCACCTAAAGACGATTTGACATCCCACTGCGTACCAGTCTCTTCACCAACCTGCTTCCACAATTTCTCCCACGACTCAACATTGTGCCAGAATGCTGTGTGCACACTGTTGATCTTCGCAAAGCTGCCAGCGTCCGGTTTGGCACCTTGCCTGCCAAACACCATGACCCCAGGTTCTGGTTTGAGTAGCTGAACAACTCGCTTTGCAGCCTTAACTTGGTCGTCCCAACTGAACAGGTGAAAGAAAGAATGTGCAAGGACCAGATTCAACTTGCCGTCAAGCTCCTTCAGGTCAGACTCGGGGTCCAGGGCATCAGCGGAGATGAATTTGACGTTCAACGAGTCTTTGTCAAGGAACAGATCTTGGCCAATGTCCCAGAACTCTTTCTTGATGTCAGAAGCGAAGACGTTCTCAGGTGGCGCGCCATCTGAGATGAGCTTGCGGACATCCTGACCTACATATTTGGCAGCAAAATTAGTTTGTGTCTATGAGCAGTTTATATGTATGGGTTCTACGAACCCATGCAGCAGCCAATATCTAAATATTGCTCTCCTTTCTTGACACGCTCAAGGACCTCTGAATACACCGGCGAGTCGGCAATGTTGAGGTTGAGGAACCCCCAGTTCCCAAGACATGGGTATGGGAATATCTTGAAGGCATCATCCCTCTATGTGAAATCAGGTCTGAGCATAAGAAGCGGACAGGAACCGTCGACTCACCACTTTGTGAACGTGTGCTTCAACGTCACCCGACGGTATCTTACTGTACGTCTCAAGCAGCTCTCTTGTCCGGGGCTTGATCTCATTGAGCTCTTTGCGATACCAGGGAAGAATCTCGGGATTGTCGATGTACTCTTTTGTCTCCAAGATCTTGCTAATTCTCTCGGCCGCTTGAGACTGCGACTCCTGCGTGGGAGCGTTTTCACCCATGTTTGGATTATAGGTGTCTGTGAAGAAAGTGAGGGAAATGAGAGCAGTCTGGGTCTGAAGCTCTAGCATTGCTCCGTACAATCCCAGCTCTTTATATGCACGTTGTGCCCGCATGCTCCAGGTCTTGGCCTATCAACAACGAGAAGGCGTTTAGGCACGCGTCACCCTCAACCTCAGGACTTATCCGGAAATAGACGCATGTCAGACGAACCTCGCATTTCTCGCGAGAAAACGCGTCAAAGAAGCGAAGGATCAAGCCTGCATGTTCCTCCTTCCCGTGTTCTCCCTTTCCCTGATTTTCATGTTATCACTCGCAAACGACCGCATGACCATCACCTCGCCTCTGAGTGGTTGCTTTGATCAGGATTGGTTATATCCCGACTATAGGATCAACTATCAAGTGAAGCCAGGTTCGATACTGATAAATTCGATTCCACCTAGCAGGGCTCTAACCTGGGGTCAACCGTAATTCACGAAGCCTCAAAGATGCATAACCGTTGACATAGCAAGCTTATTTGTGGGCAATCTTGGGGGATAATCCTAAGCCTCGGAAGCTTCAGAATCATAATGGCGCAGTTGGGAAAACAACTGAGCAAGGGAGGGTCTTTGCAAACATATTGATGGCGAGAGAAGTGTCGGCCAAGCTGCGGAGGGTTCCGATGTTTGCTCGGCTGCGCTTTCCTAGCTGGCGGGCAACAAGGCGGGGCAAGCATGAGGTGGGCACACCCAATGACGCGCTCGGAACGCGAAAAAAGTGTTTGCGGCCCAAGATGGAAAAACCGCTCATTCAATCGACACCGCAAAACTGAAGCTGCTTATAAGTCCCACTCGCAGCCTCTTCACTTCTTTTCGTACCAATCGCACTCCCGCATTCCTCTTCAAACCACTTCATCCCCATACTCGCTGCTTCTCCACACTCAAAATGCCGAACATTGAGCACGCTACCATCAAAGGTGAGAGCGACTCGCCTGTCATTGCGTGTGCAGTAACTGACAGTGCAAACAGATGGCTGGTTCCGGGAGATCTCCAACATGTGGCCTGGCCAGGCCATGACCCTCAAGGTCAAGGAGGTCCTTCACCACGAGAAGAGCAAGTACCAGGACGTCTTGATCTTCGAGTCGACCGACTACGGCACAGTCCTTGTCCTTGACAACGTCATCCAATGCACTGAGCGCGACGAGTTCTCGTACGACACCCCGCAAGCTATGCAGGTTGGACAATGGCTGATTGTGTGACAGCTATCAGGAGATGATCACCCACCTCGCCATGAACTCCCACCCCAACCCTGAAAAGGTCTTGGTCATTGGAGGCGGTGACGGTGGTGTCCTCCGCGAGGTCGTCAAGCACGACTGCGTCAAGGAGGCCGTCCTCTGCGACATTGACGAGGCTGTCATCCGTCTCTCCAAGCAGTACCTCCCCGGCATGTCAGTCGGCTTCGAGCACCCCAAGACCACCACCATCGTTGGCGATGGCTTCAAGTTCCTCGAGGACAAGAAGGGCGAATTCGATGTCATCATCACCGACTCTAGCGATCCGGAAGGTCCTGCTGAGGCCCTCTTCCAGAAGGCTTACTTTGAGCTTCTCAACGGCGCGCTCCGCGAAGGTGGCGTCATTTCCACACAAGGTTGTAAGCCCTCTCCTTTTCCCCGTTTTTGCGTTTGCTTTCAAGGCCACCAACGCGCCGGACAGGTGCTTGCTTGGACTTGGGCTAACATTTCTGTGTACAGCTGAGAACCAATGGCTGCACATGCCTCTCATTGCCAACCTCAAGAAGGCATGCAAGGAGGTCTTCCCCAACGTCGAGTACGGCTACACCACGATTCCCACATACCCCTCTGGCCAGATTGGCTTCATGGTCTGCAGCAAGGATGCCAACCGCGACCTCAAGAAGCCGCTCCGAAGCTGGTCCACCGAAGAGGAAGAGGACTTGTGCAGATACTACAGCAAGGAGATCCATGAGGCTGCCTTTGTTCTGCCCACATTCGCCCGCAAGGCACTCCGATGAACTTTCGTCGCCTAGGGTCGCTCAGCAGACAACCATTTCTTTGCATCTTGTTAGATACCACGATTTACGAACGGTCACCAAAAAGATAGAACCGCCGACATCTCGGCATAGTCGTCAGTACATCGGCGATACAATTCACTTGTTCCCTAAGCGCACACAGTGCATTGTCCTTACGTCCCCTCTCCTGAAAACATGACTCGAAGAAAAGCGGCACCCGCGCGAATCATGATTGGTATGTTGCCTCGAAGTTGATGCATCATGAATCTGTGCAGGTTCCAAAATATGGGAGACACGCACCGACGGAGCCACGCAGCCAGTTGCGCGGTAAAGTCAATCGGCAGATAGCCAGATCTTGACGTGCCGTGAAGCCAGCAAGCACCCTAAGTCAGCTTTTTTGAGCCAGTGACATACGCGAGTTTCAGAATGTAGCCCCAGGCAAACATGGATTTACGCAGCAAGCGGACGAATCCAGTACGGCGTACGCCTATCAGCATCGCAGGCGGTGAACAAATGAGCCCATATCGTAGCATTTTCTCGCGCCGTACCTCCCGCAGGTCTAGGCAGCCTCGTGGTCCATCCCTGGATTGGTGTAAGAGTCGTGGGGCGGATGTTCCAACACCAAACTCCAACACAGCAGGGGCTCGGTTCCCGGCTTTACTGCAGAATCGAGCCTCAAACAGGGACAATGCTGTCTCGCGTCCGCTGATTTGTACCAGAACACGGTTCGAATGTCTCTAAGATGCAATCTAGCCGGACCTACCCTTCCGCCTCGTTTCCAGTTGCGCAACGCCTATTCGCTCCCAAGGTGTATGCCGGGAAAGCGGCTTTTGTGCATGAGAGGTTGCGCATGCTGAGGCTCAATGATTGCTACATTCTTACGTATGCGGCCCGTTGTATCGTCTGAAGAATAGGGAATTGACCGTGTCCATCAAGATAGGTGGAATATGTGAGACTTCTGGAGTGCGCGGACGCGCTCATTCAGGGGCGACAATGAGAGCTGGCTTGCTGAAATCCTCCTATGGCATTCGCCCGCGCAAGGACAACGACTGGAAATCCAGGGTGACATGTGCATGTCGTCCTCCGCGGCGTTTTGTTCTGCTTCAACCTCACAACTTGTGTAAGCCCTCGTGCTATGTTTGGGCGAAACTCCGGTGCAGACCCACGCAGTCCACACACTCCAGGTGTCACATCCTCCCGCCGGGTTAACCGCCACGGACGTGCCGTACCTACGTTTGAGGCTGGCGCATAGGATCGTGAAAGTGGCTCGTGGGTCTGCGAAGCAGCCGTATCGATGGTGTGGAGCGGTAAGAGTGAATATAGGCTCGCTGTGTCGTGCAGAGGTAGTGTCAGCCTCAAGCTCACGACTTCCTTCCGCCTCTGCGCCTTCCAGTCTTTTTCGGTATACGACCCGGGGTCGTTGCCACTATCACATCTTCTCTTCTGTGTCGCTCGTTGTCATAGGTCGAGCTGCGCTCTTCGTTCACGATATTGAGGTCCTCCACGGCGGTTACAAGCCATCACATTGCTATCACCCAACCTTATCGTCACTAGTGACCATCACAGGCCGAGCAACCACATCACTTGGGCCACGCGATAGCCACAATACACCGCATCCCTTTCTTGTCGCATATATATTTCTGCCTGGAGCAAACAATCGATTCCACGTCTGGTCACGGTAATACCTCACTGTACATACTCGCCAGCGGCTGTGCTTTCCGACCCCGCCGTTTAATACCGCTTCGTCCGAGGTGTGCAAGACGCATTCGCAGGATTTAATAATCATTACGCCTTGGCGCGCACTCCCTCGGAATTAACCAATCGAATATGGAGCCTATTGCGAACAATGGGGATCCGTTTTCTCCGGCCAAAGTCCACCCGCTTCTGTCCCCACAACCTAGGAGTTTCGCCGACGGTCTGACCCGCCCCGTTGACGCAACCGCATTTAATGTCCCCCACCCCGTCGATTACCACTCGCCTCCGCAGACCAGCATTCCGTACCATGCATCGGTAGCAACGACAGATGTAGGCGGCGCGCCCGCAGCATCAGAAGCCAAACCCAACCCCACCATACTTACACCGGACGAAGCCACTCGGAGCGACACCTCGGCTGCCATCAGCGCCTCGTCGTCGATCGAGAATCTCACCGTCCTACCCCGAGTGCCGTCCTTCAGCGAGCATCGGGTCCGGAAGCATCGCAAAGGCGCCTGCTCCATCGACTCCGTACCGCGACAGACGATACTCAAGGCGTTGCGATCAACCGCGGACCGCCAACCACCGACGTCACAGACCATGGACGAATTACTGATGGAGGGCAAGTCGGATGCTTGCAAGACACAACGCTCCAAGAGCATCAGCCACCAGCAGCTGGCCGACGCCCTTTCGGAGCTCAAGATGCAGTCCGACGACGTCGTCATGAATCGCATGGCTGCGCTCGCGTCGCCATGCTTCTTCCACAAGAAGTTCGACAAGGCTGTGAATCTGGAGAAGGTCCTTGAAGAGATGGCAGACGATGACACAATATCACATTCACGACTCATGCAAACGGCCTTCAGCGTGCGCGAGGTTTCGAAGCAGCTGCAGCGCCGACCCATCAAGATGACCGTGCGAAATGTTATGATTGTAACGAAGGCGCGCGACAACAACCTCGTTTATCTTACACGCGAACTGACCGAGTGGCTGCTTACCACTTCTCGCTATGGCTCGGATGTGGGCGTCAACGTCTACGTGGATCATAAGCTGCGCAAGTCGAAGCGCTTCGATGCAGCGTCGTTAGTCGCCAAGGACAAACGCTTCGAGGGCATGCTTCGATATTGGTCACCCGACCTCTGCTGGGAGACTCCTGAGATCTTCGACCTGGTTCTTACCCTGGGAGGAGACGGTACTGTACTTTTCACCTCCTGGCTCTTCCAGCGCATTGTCCCCCCGATCCTGTCATTCTCCCTCGGCAGTCTCGGTTTCCTCACCAACTTCGAATTTACGCAGTACAAGGAAGCACTCAACAAGATCATGACCGATGTTGGTATGCGCGTCAACCTACGGATGCGCTTTACCTGCACTGTGTATCGCTACCAAAAGAATGCTGCCCCTGGTTCACCGCAGCATATCGAAGCCGAGCAATTTGAAGTGCTCAATGAGCTCGTCATCGACCGCGGTCCATCACCCTATGTCTCAAACCTCGAGCTGTACGGCGACAACAATCTCTTGACTGTTGTACAAGCCGACGGCTGTATCTTCTCAACACCCACCGGTTCCACGGCTTATTCGCTATCCGCCGGTGGCTCGCTTGTACATCCCGACATCCCCGCCATCTTGCTCACGCCCATCTGCCCACACACCCTGTCCTTCCGCCCCATGCTGCTTAACGACAGCATGGCGCTCCGTGTCGCCGTGCCTCTCCGCTCGCGTGCCACAGCTTACTGTGCATTCGACGGCAAGGGCCGCGTCGAGCTGCGTCAGGGCGATCACGTCACCATCGCCGCCTCGCAATATCCCTTCCCTACTGTGCTGTCCCAACCAACAGAATGGTTCGATAGCATCAGCCGCACGCTGCGATGGAACTCGCGCGGCGCAACGCAAAAGGCATGGGACGCAGATGCGAATGACGACGAAGTGGAAGAGGAAGCTGCCTTTGATATCGATTTCGACAACGACGACGTCGATAGAGATTCAGGCTACAGCGCGGAAGGCTCGACAGTCGATGGAAGAGGCAGTCCGATGCGTAAAGGCATGATACTCCCATTCTTATAACAAGTTCGGGTTGAAAAGGGCTGAAACGGGTGTTTTTGGTGCGAGGAGTTGATACTGTTTCTTCTCTTCTACCATTGGGTATCCTCTCACGCGCCTAGCACTGCTTGGGCGGGTTCCCAGTGGTTTTTTACATAGGGTTGGGTTTTGAATTGCACATACCAATCCCCTCTTTTTACTTGCTTTTGTTGTTTCCTTTTTTTGGCGGCGCCCCTGAGAGGCTAGAGCGCTCGTTTGTATAAGCGTTGCGAGCGGTATGATATCCTAGAACGCAAGTAGAAAAACTTAGTATATATTGTGGGGAGGTTCGAATGGAAGATATTTGACTTGTGCGATGGAGCACGGAGTCTTGATACGAGACTTGTTGCATGAGATTCTTGGTTCTTGTGAAGTATTGTTTATGAGGCAATGCAGCACCCTCAACAATGATTTTCGCACAACTTTCGGAATAAGCTCTTGTCATCACCCTATACACAAGTTTAAATGCAAAGTACTACGTAGGGTGGAGGATGAACTATCATTACAGGGTAGGTAGATGAGCAGCTTTCTCGTCCATCAAGTACCCTTTCAAGCATTGCGTGACTACTTGTTGCTAACCAGGGGGATTTCATTACATTTCGAGGAACACGGTAGTAGAAGATCTTCCCGCATGAGTGTGATCTCCCCCGAGACTAAAGGTCAGTTCAGCGGCAGACTTGCCGTACGTAGCGGTGGACTTGAGGCGGACCTTGCGCTAGTTCGACGATGCTATGCGTACAAGAGCGCAAAACCTGAAGTTGGGTTCGATTCAACAGGAGTCTAAGAAGATAATAAACCGGTCGTAGCCTTCTCGTAGTAGAAATGAAAACTTGCTCTGTAGCAGTTTTGCCACTAGCCACATGGCAATGCGGACCTGCATTCTGTGCAGAGCTAAGCTTCAAGGATCGGAGGCAACTGCCGGCATGAACACACGCTTCTGAGTGGCTCGTACGAACCTTGATTGAAGACAAAGCAGCGGGTATCCACAAGTGAGGCTTTCAAAGGGCATACCGCATGCTGGACCATGCCATCTCAAAGGCGTTGTACTGAAGATTGCAGGTAGGTGCCCACGGATGGATCCACCCAGTTTCATTGAGCTTAAAAGACACGCCGGAGATACCGCAGTTTCCTCGGAACCCACAACATTCAGAAACGTAAGAGAGCATGAACTGTGCTTGGCTGCTCAACATAGTCCCGTCCTTGATGCTAACATGATTTGCAGGAAAATCATATTATTGTAAGAACGTGCTCGTGCGAGCTGCTATCCCCCGTGTCCAGGTGCAGAGTGGATGCCGCAACCGGCCTAGTCATAAAGAGCCTAGCGCGGTGGATCGCTGAAAATCGCCTCAGCCAATTCCTGGCATGCAACAACACCAAGGATCAGACGCCTCCTTAGCCTCACTGCATCTTGCTGCGCAGCGACCCCAGACTAAAGTGGGTGATTAATAAGAGAAACTTACGCGTAGGGCGAGAAAGGGTGCTCAGCAAGCAAGAGCAGGATCTTCAGATCAAGCAGCCAAAGAAAGTGATCTTCTTTCTCGGCCATTCTTTCGGTCCCATTCCCCGCCTTCCGATTTGCACCGCTACGACAGCCTCCGATGACGACGTAGAGCTAATCTCAACTTCATCCATCACCAAAGGACGATTGTGTCGCCATCACCGTTCTTATATCTTGCGCATGCCTGTTTTCGCCGATAGGAACGACTCCTTGTAGCGCGCGACGCAAGCGACTGAGTGTGGAGCTAGCTAGACGAAATCAGTCCACCATGACCACCCCCCGAAGGAAGGCGTGCGTCGAGTGTCGACAGCAAAAGGTACATATCCCGCGCTCCAATTGCATTTAATGAGTCGCACAATGATGGATCTGATGACTAATGATGCAGATTCGATGCGATGTCGAGCAGCACAAAGTCCCGCATGACCCCTGTGGCCGTTGTAGGAAGATGGGCTTAGAGTGCAGGATATTACCTACCAGTACTAGAAACTTACGACAGACCAAAGCTGAGATGCGACGAGAACTTGAAGAGCTCCGATGGGGATTGAGAACCGGCCAGGCGCCTGGAAGTGACCCAAATTACCCAGGTTCAACAGCATCTCCAAATGTCGACATGCAAGGCTACAGTCCACATGACCATGGATCAGGAACCTACTCGAATTCAGCCAGGACTGATAGATCTGTTTCGCCAACATTCGATTCGAGGCCACCGACAAGGAAGGGTTCGGACAATCGAATGACTCTCCCACGCGTTATTGACGGCTATTTCCTGCACGCTCAGAAGATTGATGCGTGCTTCGAACTGTAAGTGTAGCCTTGTTCAAGGACCTTATCCATACTAACATGCGACAAAGATTCTTCAAGCAGTATCACCCACTTTTCCCAGTTCTGGACACTTCCTTACGACCTAACGACTTCTTTGATATATCGCCTTTCTTGTTCTGGAGTATCATTGTGACGGGATCTCGAAGATACAAGGAAGACCGGATGGTGCTTGAGAAGGTCAGCCATCTAATCGTTCCACTCGCCTTCTCCTCCATGGCTCAGCGATGCGCGCAAATTCCTATTATCGAAGGTCTTCTCATCCTCTGCATTTGGCGGATACCAACGAATTCCATGTACAAGGACATGGCACATCTTATGTGTGGTGCCGCAGTCCATCTATCCACGCAGATCGGACTGCATATTTCTGGAGTTGGCCAGGACTTCGCGAGGAAACCACTGAAGAAAGATCAAGATGAAAAGTCGATTCGAGCCAGGTTATGGCTTTGCTGCGTGATACAGTCCATCAGGTGAGGCTGGTGATTTACCCGGGAGTACAAAGCTGACTTGCGCCAGAACCAACATTGCCGATGGTCTACCACCAACTGCGGAATCCCTCCTCGACTGCGACGAACGGGATCGCGAGAACATGGTTCCGTTCTTGCCAGCAGACCTGCAATTCTTGCACAAAACCTACATCATCACTCTCCGAGCCGTGATAGCGTTGAGCAAGTCTGAAATCCAATCAGTAAATTGTGATGTTCGCGTCCTGCGTTCATTGATCAGTGTCTTTGATCAACAAATGCTGAGCCATTCGCAATCGTCCACGGGCGAGATTGGTAAGTCATGTTTCAAAATCTCTGGAAGCAAGCTTACTCTTTAGATCTCCTTCAACTCAACTGTGCACGCATCCACATATTAGCATTCCACTTCTTCGCCAACCCAGCAAATACTGAGCCAGATTCGGAGGCCCTCTCGAGGTTCTACTCGCTATGCATCAGCGTCATCGAAGCTGCTACCGCACTCACCGAGAAGAGCTATTTCTCGTTCTCGATGGATCGATCAATTACTCTGGCAGGTTTCGTTATTCTTAAGCTTGTTCGCAGCCAGCTTGCCCCTCACTTGGATCTTGCAGCCGGGGAAAAAGCTTTCTTCCAGGCAGTACAATTCCTCCAAAACGTGTCTCTGCAGCCAGGGGACATTTTCCAGAGAACGGCCCGTATCATGACTGACCTCTGGAGCAGCAATAAGGTGTTTCGGAAAAAGAATGGCCAGGTCGAATCACTCGGTCTCAGGCTGAGAACAAGACTAGGCATGAGTGTCAGCTATGACATGTTCTGGTACTGGCGAGAGGAGTTCGGCAACATGCAGAATCCGTACAACAATGGTGAGGAGACAGCCGCACCATCCAAAGACGCCACCCGGCCGAATACGCCTCGTGAGGACCTTGGTCGCACCACACAGGCTCCCGTGCTGACGCAACCAGCACAAACCCAAATACAACCTCAGCCGCTACCAGCAGTTTCGATGAATACACAAATCCCCTTGACGAAGTTCGATCCAAGCCTGGTTCCAATGCAACCGGATCCCGCGGTTATGAGCTTCGATACGTGGGAAGGATCGGATTACAATGTCCCACCGATGATGGATCAGTTCCCTGATTATGATTGGGCGGCTGGCTTTGACTTTTCCAACACGGAATTCCCGACTATGCCAACTGGCCCTATTGGAGGCGGACCAATGATGCCAAACAATCTGGGGAATATGGGGTACACCTATGGTTGAGGAATCATACCAAATCGAATATCCAAATAAGCATCGCGGCACGGTCATGTACTCAACTGAGGCTGGCAATGACCACCATTAGCGGCAAGAAGACACGTCGTGTCTGTTCGAAATCCCCATTTGAGTGTTCAACGTTTACAGGCAACGTAAATTCACTGTCTGGGTTGGTTCAGTACTCGGCCTTTTCGCTGAAATGTGGGAGTTTTTGTGGCATAAAGCCTATGCAAGGCAGGGATAGCTGCACCCATCTTTTCATGAAAAGTCTGTTGTGTCGGGGCAATCGGTCGACTCGGGATTCGAATATGCGCCATCAGTGATCAACTCACAGGACGTAACAAAGCATGACGATGACTGGGCGAACTACAGTTGAGTATATTTGAGAATGGCTCTTTGACTGCAAATTGCATGCCGCGATCTGCTCACTGTTAGCAAGACGACTCGAACATAATATAAAAAATGTTCCAAGCATTATTGGTACTACCTCCCACCGTGTTGAATCATGATCAAAGCCTTTGCTGACAGCGAAAATGTTGTGGCTAACAACGGTCTCTGTTGAATCTCATGCTGGAGATGGAGGTTGGCTGGACTTTGAGGATGACGTGATGCCAGTCTTTACCCTAGTAGAAAAAGAAAAGTCTAAGCCTGGGGTTGAGGTCGTGTAATTACCCTGTCAAGAGTAAGGTATGTCTGTAGAGATTCCCGCTCGGGTGGTGTTAAGCCCTTCAAAAGCAAAACTTTGTGTGAACCACTAGCTTGAATATGTACCACAGAAGTAAAATATGCTTGCTCATAAATCTCAGTCTCGGCAAGCTGCACTGCCCTCAACTTCCTCATGAAGCAGTCAGTCATCCTCCACTATGCACATGTCGGCCAAATCGGCCATTCTGGCCCACATCAGCAATCCGATCCTACCTTCACAAACGCACATCAATCCTTCCGATCACCAGATTTTCCCCGACCCTACAGCAAAAGATTACCATAAATGCTTTCTTCCGCTCGCACACGCTTGTACATGCCGCTCTGCCACCCCCCCAACTTCCCCTCATCGCAAGCATCCTTCCATGAAACCCCCGCCGAGCATCTCACCCATACCTCCTGCCGCTTGCATGCCTCCGACACCCACCATCACAATCGGCATCCTACATCATTCCTGTACCCCACAGCTCACTAAGCCTCGCACAGACTAATCACAGTCCACGCATGCACTTCCATCGGCGCAGACCCCGGCGAACATCGGCATGACGCGCGACTGCGGGGTGCTGCTGCACCGATGTCGACGACGATTGTGGTCGGGCTCTACGGTTCGGGCTGCCGTTTGCTTGTCGAATGGGCTGATTTTGGAAGAGATACGGGTGAGATAGCAGACTCGGCAAATGTGCGCTGAAGACATGGGCAGCTGATTTTGGGCGTGACGATATGTCAATGTCGGTACGTCGGGTGAGTTGGACATTTGTATAACTATATACGTCCGGGCCTTGAGGACGTCGATTTAGGTTCACTTTTTGGGGTTGGTCTTTTGGCTCGTTTATTTTGTGTATAGTTCGAAGTCTATCTATCGATCTAGTCTCCGCAACGGTTTAAGATCTTCTGCCCTGCGTCATCGCTTTTTGTTCGTTCCTGCATTGCGGGAAGTGCGTCATTGTTGATTTCCGGTACGCTACAACAGTATTGATAGGCCATCGACCACCTAGACGCTTTGAGAGGAATCCAGAACCGTGTAACCACATACCTGGAACAGTCGTGCTCGGCAGAAAGAGTGGGAAGTTGTAGCCAAAAATGGGGTCAATATCACCACCGGATAGCTCCAGGCCAGTATCCGCTGTTCAGAAACTACGGGACATGCTCGCGGACCCTGAGAAATTTATTGCGTGTCCAGGCGTGTATGATGGATTCACAGCGCAGATAGCGTTGCAGGAAGGTGTAGATTGCTTGTACATGGTATGTATGCCTATCACATGACATTGCTTTCACAACCAAAGTCCCAAAGCACGCACTGACTTCCCCAGACCGGCGCAGGAACCACCATGTCCCGCCTCGGCCTCGCAGACATGGGTCTCGCAACCCAAACAGACATGCTCCAAAATGCCTCCATGATCGCATCACTCTCCCCTTCAACACCCCTCATCGCTGACGCCGACACTGGCTACGGCAGCGCCATCATGGTCGGTCGGACTGTAACAGGGTACATCCGCGCCGGCGTGGCAGGTCTGCATCTCGAAGACCAAGTCGTGAACAAGCGGTGCGGACACCTGCGCGGCAAGCAATTAGTCGACGTAGATGAGTTCGCAAGTCGGATTCGAGCTGCAGTGTTAGCAAGGGAAGCATCAGGAGGCGATATAGTGATTATTGCACGAACAGATGCATTACAAGGCCACGGCTACGACGAAGCAATCAAGCGCTTGAAAGCAGCTATATCCGCCGGCGCAGATGTCGCATTCCTCGAAGGCATAGACACACGCGCATCCGCTGAACGTGCGTGCGCAGACCTAGCGCCTACACCCTGTCTTTTCAACAACGTGCCCGGGGGCGTGAGTCCTGATTTTGGTGTCAAAGAGTGCAGAGCAATCGGGTACAAGCTTGCCATCTTCCCGTGCTTGGCGTTCGAGATGGTGTATCCGGCGGTACGCAGGGCCGTCAGGCAGTTGAAGGAGGAAGGGAACGTGGGCAGTCAGGAGAAGGATGGCAGGAGGTATGGGCCCAGGGAGCTGTTTCAGGTGTGTGGGTTGGATGAGTTGGTGGATTTTGATAGGAAGGCTGGGGGAGGGGCTTATGCGGATGGGGCGTAAGGGGTGGTAGGTAAAGGAAAGGGTAGCGAGAGGATTAACGATCATGCTAGTAATGAAGTGATGTGAATAACTTGGACTTGAGTTCTGCATTGAGAAGGATTTGAAGTCATTAGCGCAAGCTACTGTGCTGCGATAGCAGGACAAGCCGGTGAGCGCGTGTGTTGCTGAATCATCTCATCCAAGCATCAGTCTCACTGCACAAGAGGCTCATTGATTGGTTTCCAAAAGCTTCATTCTTTCCTATCCATAGTCGTAGCGACTTTTTCCACAAGTTCAAATATTCATACAAGCCTCATGCTACAAGCCTCATTGCACTCAAGCCGCAATTGCGAGCCTGTTCAGAAACTCCACTCTAGTCCCATCATGATCACCTTCCAAACCCCCTCTATCATCCTCCAGATTAATCCATGCTATCTGATGTCACGAGTCATCTAAGCCCTCAGACCCCTCCTCATCTTCCTGGCCGCAGCCGGTGGGTTCTCGGGTCCACCAGCAGGGTTGGTAACAGCGCCCGCAAAGCCAAGCGCGCTGTTGAACAGATCAGCAGTCGACTTGTCCCTGGTTCCGGCAGCCGCAACCTGTGCCTTTGCATCCTCGCACGCGGCCTTGGCAGCATCGTTTGCCTCGCAGACGTTGGTGAGCTGGTTGCACAGAGCGTTGGTGATGATGTTGGGGTTGAGCGCCTCACCCTGACCGCCACGAGCCACGGGATCAGCGATCTGGAATGTGAATTCTGTGTCTGGACGGTTGCCCTCGCCGCCTTGGAAGGTAATGGTGGGTGTGCAAAGGCCGAAGTCAGCGCCTGCGAGGGAGCCAGCAGCGGCACCAGCTCCCGCGTTATCGTTTCCGGCGTTGTCGTTGGCATTGCCGGCGTTGTTGTTCGCGTTGCCAGCGTTGTCGTTTCCAGCGTTGTTGTTAGCGTTGCCGGCATTGTCGTTGGCGTTTCCAGCGTTGTTGTTGGCATTTCCAGCGTTGTTATTGGCGTTACCGGCGTTGTTGTTTGCATTTCCAGCGTTGCCAGCATCAGCAGCTTCATCATCGCCGGCGTCGGCAGCTCCATCTTCGCACTCGACCGCATTCGCGTCCTCCTGGTCGTCCGCAGCAGCGTCTTGCTGGTCGTTACCAGCGGCGGCGTCACCCTGGTTGGCATTTCCCTGGTTCTGATTGGCGTTGCCCTGGTTCTGGTTGGCATTGCCACCGGCATTGGCTTGGTTGTTGTTGTTTCCAGCTTGCTGCTGAGCACCGCCGGCAGCCGCACCACCAGCCGCAGCCTGTGAAGCAACGAGGTTGCCGAAGCCGGCCTGGTCGAGGAGATCGAAGACACTCAGACCATCGGCGGCGAGGGGGCTAGCCTGGCTCTGTTGGCTGAGAGCGGCAACAGCGCCATCAACATCGACATCAGGGTCGATGAGAGGGGTGATACCACGGAGCTCAGGCGTAGCGGGGAGAGATGGGTCACCGCAGACATTCTGGATGTTGCCGTTGGCGAAGGGGTTTGTGTTCTTCTCAGCAGCAACGAGACCGATGGCTGCAGCGATGGCATCAGCGCCACCACCGAGCTCAGTGACGATCTGATCGGCACGGCTGAGCTGTTGTTTGTTAGCTGCTGATGGTCATATACCGAAGTATTCAATGCTTACCTTAGCACAAGAGTTGGCTGCGCCCAACAAGTCGCTGATAGTAGCACCAGCGATGGTTGCAGCGGCGCCGGGAGCACCACCCTGGACTGCAGAGATGGCAGAAATGGGGACCTGTTCCTGACCGAAACGGGCCTCGACGTAGGCGATGATGGCCGCAATGAGAATGACTTTGGAAACCATGATGGCGAATATAGACAATCAAACAATGGTCTTTAGACGTTAAAATATAGCGAATGTGAGACTAGCTCTGTGATGTTAAAAGATGCCGACCGGGGCTTGCGAAGTGAATGGAGAATCGAAAGAAGGACGAAAGCGAAGGAAAAGACCGAAGTGATGTTGCTACTGCGAGTGGCGGTTGCTGGCCTTCAATTGTGAGCGCGACCTATTCATCTTTATATCACGACGCAGTTGAGCATCGCACTGCAAGCCTCTCTTGCCGCAAGCGCCATGCTACCCATGACGGCACGACAGGGAGATTGCATGTCTCGAAATCGGCATCTAGCCATGTCAAAGCGTGTCAAACATATGCCAAGGATCGCAGGAAGCAGTGGAATAGCGGTGGAAGATGACTAGGAAAGTGTTCCTGCCAAGGCGTCATGCGATCTTGGGCACGATGGAACGTCTGATTTGCGGGATGCGACATCGCTTCGCCTTAAGACGAGTCGGTTAAGGCACACGTGTGGAACGACTGTTCGAGTGTTGTTGTAGCCGGGGGCGAGGCTGATTGTGTTGTGACGGCGTCGGTCGCGGTAGGGTTTCAGAGTACTGCACGACACCCATAGCCGCCCTCTTGACACGACAAGAAGCCAATGCGCCCGGAGAGACACTTGAATCTGCGCAAGGCGATTCGAGCATTTTGAAAACCGGTCAATTGCGGAGGAAACGTCATGCAAGTGGCTACGCGTTGCTACGGATAACATGGTTGAGAACTTGGGAAAACAGGGCCGGCTTACCGCCAGCTGTCTTGTGCAGTTGAAACAATATGCTTAGCAGCACCAGAAAATGCTCAGTAATTGAAGAAAGAGGAGGGTAGATTATTCATGCTTTCCACCAGTCAACTCGCCGGCGATGCGTCGTGTGAGGACTGCGCGAGTGTGAGGTGAGCCAAGTCGCATGAGCTTGGACCACATGTATCATCTGCACGGCGAGCTTGAATGCAGGTCGATATGGTGACGCTGATATAACCGTCTGCAAAATGCATTTATCCGGAGGCGGAGGCTCAAACGCTGCAGCCTTGGTTCTATTATGTACGATCTAGCTTTCGTCGCAGAAGTCTTGTTCTCTTCATGAGCTTCTTGTACTTGTGCTTCTTCATCTTCAGCTTCCGTTGTCGCTTGACGCTGATCAATAACATGCCCCCTCGCCGCCGCCTCACGTGTTCTCGGAAAGTCGTCGACCTCTCTATCCGCTCGGTGGGAAGCGGGACTTCAGTTATGCGCTGATTGAGCGCAAAGGGATCGAAGGCTACTGGAGCGGGCGGAGGATGGAAGTGGGGGATTTGCGAGGCATAGAAGTTGATGCTCTCTTCTGTCGGTGGCCCATCGAGGTGCTGTGTAGTTTCTTGTACGAACACAGCCTGCTCTTGCATTTCCTCGTGTGCATCGATACCGGCGTACAGACTCTGTACAAAGTCGCTGAGCGTCTGATTGGTTCGTTGTATCGAACGAGGGTCGGCCGGTTCACTTCGGTGAAATAAAGCTTCGAAGACATCCATGGTAGCCGGCTGCTGCCAAGCCTCTCGGTGGAAAGGTATCGGTCGGTGGAGGGCAAAGAATGACGAAAGTTTCACGTCTGCACAAAGTAAGCATGTTTGATAGCCGGCAGTTGCTGAAACTCATACCGGCATCGTGAATGTGTGTTGTTGCCGGCACGTGAGGGACATTGTTCATCGAACTGGACACCGGTATCTCCGTTATGGTGTCGCTCGCCTTTGCGTTTGTCCCTTGTCCTTGGAGCTGTGTGGGCGCATTGCTCTGCTCCAGGTCCTCCGCAGGCTTCTTTTTGCTGCTTGGTGGTATCGACGACTTGGAGGACGAATACCGCCGCTGGTGACTCGGTCGGAAGGGCTTTGGGGCGGTGCACAGCGCAGCACGGCAGACGGCGCCAGCTGGTGCGGCCGATAAGGACGGGGTCGACCGTGCGACCCTCGCAAAAGAGGGCGTGAACATGGCCAACGGCGGTGGAGGGGTGGTGTCGTCGTTGAGGCTGAACGCGGCTCTGCAATCAGGACTTGAGCACTTGCGAGCGAAGTGAGCTAGTCCTAATTTAGCTACTCCGGCAGCATTTCCGGAGTTTATCCGCCAAGCAGCGTCACATGCCACCAGGTCAGCAAGACCACACCAAATGTCGCCATCATTCGTGCCTGTCCTAGCTAAGCTGTTGCGCACTGTTGGTCCGGAAATTCTTGTATTGCGGGGCCTGTATACCTTCAGAGTGCTATAGGATGGATCGTTCGTTCCTTCTCGCAAAATGTTTTGAGGCTATTTAGCCCTGTGCCAGCGTCCAGACTGAGTGCGAAGTGTTACGAGTATTGGTGGAAGGCCGTCAATGGATGCTAGCATATTCGAACATGGTGTATCGAGCATCTACGAATTGAGCAAGTACTTTACTCGGCTTTCTTGCTTCCCAGGTTATCCATTCTGATGGCTTGCACCCTTGCAGACAGACGGAGCATTCCTCCTGTCCCACCTCCCAAGTGAGCCACGGCAGGCAGCCGCCAACAACCATGTCCAGTTCCATAGTTGTACCCATAAAACGTACCACCTTGGCGGTTCTGGTTATGCCCCCACATCACCTGGGTGTGCATTCACGTGTGTGATCTTCAACGGCGTCCCCCTTCATTGCATGACATGCATGTACTCCTTCGTGTAAAGATAGCTCATGTTGCGCTGACGCCGAAGTCATTGATTTGCTACCAGCTACAGAGGTCAATCCCATCTTGGTTCAGGATGCGAAAAATCATTGGGTGGCAGTCCTCAGTGGTGTGCTGCCTCGCTCTCCGACTTCCGGTGACTACACCGCACTCGTGCATGTAACCTGTAAGCAACCCACGCCGCAGCCGTGCACATCATTCTGTTTTTGCATTAGCACACCCCCGGCAGCTTATGTCATTTGTTGTGGAACTTTGACATTGAGGGTCGTGTATTCCCTATTCAAATCTTTGTCACTACTTTGGTACATGTTGGATAAGTGCTTGCTGCATGCAATAGGAGCTCATGTACGCACTGACAATGCAATGGACGTTACATTCCGTGACAGAACTAGCAGGTTGCCCATGCCAATCCTTTGCATCCTCATGCAGCGCAATATACCTCTGCGTCCTTAGCCCCACCCTGCAACCCAAAAACTCTCGAAACCACCCAAGTGCTAAGCAAACTCGCGGCAATGACGTCGCGGTGACAGCGATGAAGCAGATATCCGGCCCGCCAAACGCTAATGCGTGGAAACAGATTGGAGATGCGCAAATTTTGGAACAATGAACATGCCTCCCTCTTCTTGCCTCTTGCGGCCCGCTTGCTGAAGCGACCCCTGCCACTACCAATCTACGAGTGGCTACCCACCTTGCTCTTTCAAATTTTGCAGAAAATGGATCATGTCGTAAACTCGTTTTCGAACAATGGCGAAGAAGAAGAGGTAAATCTGGGTATAATAACAAAAATCTACCGTGTCGATGCGCTTGTTTGGCAATCGCGGCGGTTGAAACGGATCGTGCGGTCGTCGAATAGACTTGAGGCTGGCTACATGTTTTGCGCTCTGCGGACGTGCTAGTAGCTGATGGTCGGACCCTGCATGAATTACCGTCAAATTGGTGTGAAGAATGGCGCAATTACAGAATGAGTGCGTTGAGGTTGCGCTGGACGATCATGTCTTGTACTGATGCCATCGTCTTCTTCAACAAATCGGTGTCGGTCGCATTGGTGTAATGCACGTAGACCTCCTTCTTCGGCTGCCGGACGAGATTGCGGAATTTGTTTGCAAAGAATTCCATGCCAGCTTCGATGTCTGTTGGCGCACCGGTATAATCGGGGAAGACCTTGCTGATTGGGCTCATTCCGCCGGCAATCTTTTCCCGGAAGAGGTCGATCTTGTTTAGGAACAGAATCAGCGCCGACTTTTCGAAGTACTTGGAGTTCGAGATTGACTCGAAGAGCATCAGTGCTTCGTGCATTTGGTTGCCGTTGCGGTCTTCCACTAGGACGTGGTCGTAACCGCTAATGGCCACCAGGAAGAGCACGACCTGCACATTGTCGAACACATGTATCCACTTCTTCCGCTCCGACCGCTGACCACCGACATCGACCATCTTGTATGTGAGGTTGCCTAGTTCGAAGATCGTCTCGGAGATGCCCGTTGTTCGTAACCGTGTGCGGAGAATGTCTTGGTCGGTGGGCAAGAAGTCCTTTTGGAAGAGGCGGTCGATGTCTTGGAAGAAATAGCTCAAGTTGTCATGCAGAGCGTACTGGTTGCCTTTGAGAATGGTTAGCTGCACGCCCTTGTCCGCCCACAAGCAATTGAAGGCCGTGAGGAACTCTTCGGGCATTGGCTCCTCTGTGCCAATGTCCGGCGCCGAGTTCACGAGCTCCGAGTATCGCTGGACGCGCATTAGCTGGGCTTGTGACATGCTTAGCAGAGTGCGCAAACGTACAATGTTTTCTTCGTCCTCGAAGTCTGTATCGTCCTCCTGCATGGCAGCGTAGATGGTCTGGAAGGCCGAGACCAGGTTGTTGAAGATGGTTGCCCGCCATGTCTTGCGCTCCGTCTTGCCAAAACCGCCGGCATTGATGATGCGCATCTGCTTGAGCACCGTCGACTTGCCGCTCTCTCCAGCACCTGCAGACCGTGTTAGCACCACGTGCACGCATGTATGATGGGATTGAGGGCATACCGAGCAGCAGCAGCTTCACTTCGCGCTCGGCGCGCTTCCTGTCCACACGCAGCGTCTTCTCAATGTCCTCATTCTTCCTGAACTCCGGGTCCGCGGGTTTTCGTCCAAAGCACATGATTGCCGGGGCCATAAGCGATGCTCACGATCGTCGGATTAAGGTTGTGTCAAACAGCAGGTAGCGACCGCACGAAAGTTAGAGGAAAGAACGACGGGCGCACCACAGCATGCAGCAGCAGCACCCAGATCGCGGTCGAAGCCTCGCCCAGACGTCAGCTTTGCCAGAAGGTCGGTAAATAGATTAAGCTGAAGGAAGGGAGGGGTTGCGGAGAGTGTGCCGTCGCCGGGTGGCAGCGACGATTGGACGGGCGGGCGGGCTGGAACTAGCCTGGGGAAGGCACGAAAAAGCAAGCGGAAGGCGCGATTGAGACGGTACTTGCACCAGCAAAAGCGAGAGTCAGAACGGCGTGCGGGAAGGAAATCGACTTGTTTTAATCAGGGCGGCGAGAGGAACACCACCACGACGCGCCTTGCCGAATAAATAATCCCTGGTCTGGCAGACGGCACCGTTCGCGTTCGCAGAGTCTGTGCGCGCAGCAGAGCTCGCCGCTGCGGCAGGATCTGATATTAACACTCGCGCGCCCGTGGACAAAGCCACGAGCGATCCGGACCACTGCGTCCAGCCGAGCAGCAAAAGTAACCGCCGCACCGGGTCCCGTCCTGCCTCCCAGTGACCGTCTCACTTGCAGCCGATATTGAACTGTAGACTAAGCTACCTGTACTCATCGCTGCACACCGAAATGTGCGACACCATGCTGCGACTGCTGGCTCGTGCCCGCCCAAGGCAAATCTTTGTCCATTCTCATCGCCCCATGCAGATGCTGCCCGCCGCGGCAGTTGGCCTGTGGATTCCGCCATTTGGTGCCTGTGTTTCAGGCCATGAGCGCAACGGGTACAGCCGAGCAGAGCACTAACCCTGACTCTCTCCGCTGCTATCGAAATGGCTTCCTTGGTTGCAGTCTTCACATCATGCGAGCCCACTTCTTACACCCGCCGAGTGCAACTCACACAGAGCGTTGACCGCACGTATGGGGGACCCTGTGTGACGCACTCCCTCAACCAGGGTCCAAATGTGCCATTCGAGCCGAACAGGACAGGTCACCCCATGTAGTCTGGATAAAAGGACCGGATCGTGTGGATCGCAGCAGTTCGTGGGACAAAGCCCTTCAATCCCAACGACACGCTGCGATCGAGCAGGGCGCCAGCACCGCCAGGAAATGAGGAAATGTTGGATACGACCCTTACAAATAGCCTATACAGCCATCGGAAGGATTCATCTTGCAGCTCATTCAGCCTCGCTTGTTGTCGGTTTCCGAACGCCACGGTCTGGGGTGCTCAGCGGACCACCACCGCCTGTCGTCGAATTTGTGCAACGATACGCCATGCACGCGGATTGCACCCTCAACCTCCATGCGGAACAGACGGAAACCCGAGTCGGTGAACAGGCCAAACTGGGATGCGATCATCGTGCGCCAATGGGGCCGCGTTCCGTCGCCCTGGGTACATGACACTTCCTCACGCCCTACTTTCTTTTTACATCCGGCAACCCCTCTTCACAAGACATGTCTTGCCACTCCGGCCTTTCCTGAATCCATTGCCATCCTGTATGCTTGCTTTTGCTCCACATCGCCTCGAAACTTGCGCGTGCTTGCGACGTTTTCGGAGCTACACCGCCGATGCCAGTCACAACCTGGGAGACACGTTTTGGGCAGCGATGATCGCTGGACCGCGTTGAGCCCTGAATTGTAAGAGATACAGGGAGCTACTCATGACTGACTCGCGCGGATTCTCCAGATCTTTTGAATGGTTGAAAATTGCCTGCTCATCGCTTGGATCAACGGAGTGTTATTATTGGACGTACCGTTTCGACGTCCTCCACTCCGGGACGGAGCATCTAAGATAGCTGACCCCTAGCCACATACATATATATGATCCAACCTTGATATAGTCCTCAAGGGAAATACGTTCAGTATGTCAACTGATTCCGCCAAGACGGTCAACTATCTCATTATTCCATGCATAACACTCGCTATCCCCGCTTAGTTTCATCGTCTCTTTTCTTGGTCGTTGTATCTGGTTCAGCCACATGAAATTAATTCACATCCTCATGTTCCATATCATGTCACTTGCGCAATAACACTTGGGATTCAGTATAGTCGGGTAGTTCCTCCACGATTCAGTAGCGTGGTATCTCATCATTTCGCGAGGTCGAAAATGCGGAGCATCACCATTTTTGGTGTACTTCTCGTTTGATTMGGTGATTTTTCGAATCTTACTATAGAGTCCGACCACGAAATTCATGGGTAAGAGCTCGCCTAGAACTGAACTATCCGTATTGCTGGCACAAACAGCTCAAGTGTAGACCAACCCGTAGCTTCCTCTTAATAAGAGTCAAGAACTAGGTACGGATTCCGCTACATCACGTGATATCGCCCTCGATATCGAAATTTTGAAACGCTTCTGGCAGAAGAGATGGCAGACGAGGTCCGCGTACCTTCAATTAGCACACGGAGAATACTCTACAGCATCTACGCGTCTGTACTTGGTTTTGATGAGGTGAAGGTGTGGCGGTTATCGCGTTGCCTAGGTATTCTGCGCCGCGACTACCCTTTCCAGACGATTCGACAACAGCTCCAAACTTGCATACAACAACCCCGCCTTGTCCTCACTCTCACCTGCTCTTCCTCCCACCAACCGCCCCATCATTGATATAGCGCTCAGTCTATACAAGATCGCCTGTAAGTTGCATCTCGCATCGAACGCAGCCCTGATATGGTCTGAGACTGACCTGTGTGTAGCTGTGATCGTGCTTGTGGTGTGAGAAGCCATCGATCAATCCCAGTTCCTCTTCCAAGCCATCTTGGATAGTGACACACTGCGCGCGGTACGTGTAGCAACCTGCCCGCCATTCCGCCGTTGAGCTTGCGCTGAGATCAAGCCAGTGCAGGTCTCAACATGACGCCGGTGCAACCGTATAAAGGTGCTATAGCTCTCGATCACTCGAAACATGCTAGTCCACGCGTTCGGAGGATTCAGTCCGCGCACCTGCCTGCCGCGGTGTCCTCAACAAACTCGCCTGTCAACACTACTATTGCGACCAAGGAACAAATTGCCGCCACTCAGGCCGAGTCTGCAGCAGACATGGCAACTCATAACCCCGACGCTGAGCTCGCCGTTGCTCAGGGCGATGCTTTGAAAGACGAGGTCCAGAAGCATACCACCAAGCTTTCGCGCACTGTTTCTACCGCCATGACCAATACCCGCAAGCTGCTCGAGCTCATCCGCGAAGCCGTGAAAAAGGACAACCCATCAGCTCTGGAGGACGTGGACCACCTTTGGGTCGAGCTTGAGCAGCTATTCGAGGCCGCCAAAGGAGCCAAGGACGCTTTACCCGAATTCCTGGAGAAGCAGCGCAACAATATGGCCTTGTACCATACTTCTGTAATGAATGAGACATATCTCGAGTCACAAGAGGAGCTCATGATGCAGTATAAGAAGGTCAATCTTCAACACGGTCTCATTCTGGAGCATCAGCAGGCGTTTCAGGAGTACAAGTCCAAGCATGCTTCCAAGCTCAAGGAACACGAAGAGCTCCAAGAGAAGGCTTCTCGGCTTACTCTTGAGAAAGGCAACTTCCGCGGTGAGGTTGATCGCTATGCTAAGCTTCTAGAGGAGAAGACAGCCGAGCGGGCCGAAGACCTGAGAAAGGCAGATTCTATGCAGAAGGAATTGGATAACCTTGTGGCCTCCAACAAACAGCTTCTCCAGGATATTGAAGGCTTCCAGAAGACGGTCCGCGATCTTCAAGAGAAGACGCAAGCTACAGAGCACAACATCACCGACCGCTTCGCGGCAGAGATCAAGGAGAAGACGGATCTGCTTGTCAAGGAAACAGCAAAGACGGCCAATCTGAACAGTCTTATCGATTCCCTCAAAGAGCATGAGGTCACGGTGCGCATGGAGGTCGACAAGGTCAAGGGCGAATGCAAGTCAGCCCAGGAGAAGTTCAATCGCATGGCTACCGAACACTCTCAGGCATTCTCGGTAAGTGTTTTCGAAAAATATATCATGCGTGACTAACGCTAGATGTAGAAGGTCAAGGAGCAGACTAAACTTATCGAAGACCTGACTGTAGATGCAGACCGTGCTCAGAAAGAATGCGCCGACTTGAAGCAGCGTCTTGCAAAGCTTCCGGAGCTAGAGAAGAATAGGGCAATCCTCATCAAAGAGAAAACCGATCTGCTCGAACAAGTCGGTAGGCTCAAGATTGAGCTTGATGAGGTGAAGGACAGCTCCGCCAAAGTCAACAAAGAGCTTGCGGGTCTCACAAATAGACTTCAGGCAGCTCACGAGGAGAACGACGATCTGGTCGTAAAGAACAAGGATCTGATGTCCAAACAGACGAACTTTGATGTACTATCCAAGAGCGCTACCAAGGCCTCCGACACGGTTACTACTCTCCAGAACGAGAATGGAAGGCTCCTGGACGTCATCCAGAAGCTCAAGGCCGAACAAGGTGCCTCTGTCCCCGGCGGAGATGTCGCTTCCAACATGAATAAAGCGGCCTTGGAAAAGAACATTCGGGTTCTTGAGGAGGAAAAGAGTGAACTGCAGGCTGCTTTAACTGAGTGGACTGCGTTGGCTAAGGTAAGTCAAGCAACATGGTACTGACCTAAGCGCGTAAACATTAACGATAGACAGCGCTCCTACTCGGAATACAAGGAAATGCTCCCGACCTTCAAGCAGGCCGAGCAGCATCGTCAGGACGCTATCACCAAGGACGACCAGATCAAGGCACTGAAGCTCGAGCTTTCGGTTGCAAAGTCATCTCAGTCCAACGGAATTGGCTTGGGTGGCGATGCGAAGTACTGGAAGGGCAAATACGATGATCTGCTAGCCAAGGTTGGCGGTTGAAGACCTGCTCGCAATGGAGGTGCAACACATACCTCGCCGGCTGACGCAGCGCGCAGATCAGTCAGCATGGAAGATCTGAACATGATGATCACGCATGAGCGTTTCATGATGCAAGACTGCATACGATCTGAGAAGATTCAGTCAAGCTTGTTAGCAAAATCTCGCTAGCCACATTCTGTAGCTAGCCTGCCCAATAACGAAACCAAAACCTACCCAAACACTTTCCTTTGCCCACATACCTGATATGAGATTATACGGTTACATTCCGTCATGCAATATGTGAGACATGCATGCTGCGCGATCCTAGTCTATCTTCCACGCACACCCACACAGCCGCCGGCTAAATCCTTCCCGTCTGAATGTTGTCGACGATTGCCACAAGCTGGTGCATCCCTGACGTGTGGCCCGCGACATATAGTCCCAAAGATGCGGGACGATACAGTATGAGTGGGTCGGGAATCTAGGATAGTGGGGACCGGAAATTGGCCGCCTCGTATGCGTGTAGTTTAGGTGACTGGTGGATTTTGCGCGGTACGAGAGCGGGATGAGAAGAAGGGATGAGAAGTTGTAGGAGACGGCATACATATAAAAAGTATGAAGAGCTCAGAGGAATGTGCGGTTGGCTAAGCCGTGCTGTATTGTAGATTCGAAGTGCACTGGACGATATGGAATCTAACTCACAAAATTTCAACATCACAGACGCGTGCACGAAGAGACGAGAATTACGGTCTTGTAATGCGGTTTCTATTATTCATGCCTCACCATATCTTTCCGAATCCACTTTGTAAGTCGGTCTTCGCCTGGTCCCATATCGACACTAAGCTGGTTCTCCGCTTTGCGCTTCTTCACGTACTGCGCATTCCGCCAATGTCGCCCGCCGCCAAGATGAGCGAAGAACTGTCTTTTTGTGTTGAACGATTTATTGCACACTACACATGGGGATGGATCGAGGGCATCGAGCTGTTCATCGTCGTAGTAATGCCTCGCTGGACCGGATGCGGCGCCTCGAATTGTCATTTGCGCGTCGTCGCCAGCTACCGAGTCAGATATTTTGATCTGTTCCTCTGTCGTAGCTGCTTTGCGGCCGTGTTTTGTTTTCTTCAAATGGGCCAGAAGCGCTTTCTTTGAGACGAATGAGCTTTGGCAGGTGCGACATTGCATGCTTGGTGACGGGAACAATTTCAAAGCGATGGCTTCAAGCTGTTGTTTGACCTGGGTCGCTGTAGGTCGAGTATCTCGCTCCGAGCTTAGCATCGTGCTAATGAGGCCCAATAGTTCGATGGAATAGTCTGGTGCAATGTCCATGGGCTTGATGTCGTCCAAGACCACGGGCTCAGCTAAGGAGCAAAGCCTGTACAGGATACATCCAAAAGCGTAGATGTCTGACTTTTGACTGAAAGCGGCGCTGTACCCCTGGCCTCGTATTTCCTGCCGTGATTGCTTAGAGAAGATGGACAGGCGTTCTTCGATGATCTCTTACCGGCGCTTCGTAACCAGGTGTTCCTCTTTGCCCGGTGATTCGAGTGCCAAGTGTTTGGACCTGACTTGCAATACCAAAATCTGCGACAAAAAGGTCCGGTACATCGCGCTGGGTCATCGGATTCCAGGACTCACGCAACAGAACTAAATTGTTCAATGCAGGCTTGACACCGCGTTTCATCCCTACTCACCATTCATTGGCTTCATATCCTGGTGTAGAATGTTCTTGCTGTGACAGAACTCAAGTGCTACGGCAATCTGATATCCGATCTCAACGATTTGGGACTCTGTGAAGCGCTCGCTAAGGTTGCATCAGTTGCCAATCGGTTCAAGATATGGATGTACTTACGCAGCACCTCTCAACATCTGCACTTGCCGATCCAGATCTTTGCCTTTGTAGTAGTCCATGAAGAAACTCAGCGTGTTTGTCTTCCGATTGTATTCCAATCCATCATGAAGCGTTGCAATGTGCGGGGCACCACGGAGTAGCTTCATGTGATCGTATTCGTCCAGTGCAGCTTCGGCATTATCCACATGAACTTGTTTGCAGGCAACAATCTTTACCCTTGGTCACAATCACATATCTTGCTGGGCTATGAGCAGCATACCTGGCCGTTCCAAAGGACCTTGTAGACTTGGCCGAACCCGCCGCCTCCGATCCATTTCAGAACTTGGTAAGACGGCTTGTCACTTTCGACAAGCCAAGGACGCTTCGGCATAGTGGTTTGTAGCTTCGTGAAATAAGTACGTGAGCTACTGTCACAATGCCAACGGATTGTGACATTCGATCGCGCACTTGAGACTCAGGAGACGGAAGCGGACCCGAAACTAGCCGGATTAGAACGCGCTAGTCTGTTAGCGTGAAGCGACGAGGTGTCGCGGCCTGAAGCAACAATCACATCAAACATGGCATGAAGTTGAACGTCTTGCTAGGTACACTGGTAATGACTAATTTTGAATGGAAGAGGTCCGTGTGTTCCCAAGTATGTCGCAAAGTACCATACCGCTTGCAATTCTTGGCAGTCCTTCATCCGCCATGGCGTACAGCCCTACAAAGACTTGTCAAGTAGTAGAGGTCAACAGATTCTTCTCCGCGCTGAATCAGACGCGAATCGACCAGTTTCACCACACAAGTCGGTGATCAAGAGGTAAGAAACACAATTGGATCGTCGTAGCATCTGCACCCTTAACCTTCGACAACCAATGATTCTCTTATGTGCAAGAGACTAACAGATACTGTGCGCCAAATCAGCAGCGCTCCCTTTGCCTCGATGCCACGTGCTGACTAAAGAACTCAGTCGGCAGATGCTCGGGTCGTGGAACATGTGCATTTTATTACTCCTCTCCGATCGAAAGCAAGGAAGGTATATCGAGTACAATATATAGAGAGGAACTGGCGTGGAATGGGCGAGGATGGGATGACGCAATTTCGAGTGGGGGTGTAAGAGGGCGCGTGTTGAGGCGTGGCGGCGAAGTGTGGAGGGAATGAAGGCATTGATTCACGCGTCGAACGCGCCATCATCCCAGTGCTACGATGCAGATTTCATTTCACCCCAGCTATGTTATACATGTCTCAAAACTTCTCGCCACCACAAACTACGCGAGAATGCTTTGCGACCAGAGATCGAAAGCACGGCGACAAGGGTTAGATGCCGCAATTCCCTGAGTGATACTCTGACGTGAAAGAGGGGAAAGATAAAGCGATGAGTTCGAAGTGCTCTGTAACTAGGTATGCAACAGACCCAAAAGCGAACGCAACAACCACATCCAGGCCAGAGCTTCCGCACTTTGGCTGAGAGACTATGACAATAGTACTGAAATAGCGCAGGAAAGGCGTTGATCAGTAAACGGGCGGGTGCTCCTCGCCATTCATATCTCGTTCGTAGCGGGACCAGATCTCGCTCTCCTCTGGAGCCTTATCGCCTGCGTACAATGGGTCGTACCGCAGCTGCTGCAGGAACTGCTGCGATGCAGTACTGCGCTCTGGACTACCTGGTTTTCCCCATGCAGTTCGCATCGCTGCCAATTCATCTGAGATCCGTTGTCGCTTCAGCTCCAACGACCCATCATGGCGCTCAAACGCAGTTCGAATCCATTCACATGGAGGCAGAGGCACCGGGCTGTCATGATCTGTGCGCGAGAGGACGACTTTGCCGTAATGGGCTAGCCATTCACCCGGTTGCTCGAATTGCAATCCGCAAATTGGAAACGGGCAGACACACGGTGCCTGTCGGATGAGCAGGTGGTATGCCTCTGTGGCCTGGATTGTGTGTATCTGACGGGCATCTTCTAATTCGCGAAGATCTAACTTGTGGTAATCATAACGTTGGTATGCTCCGACTGGTCCAGAATATTTCTTACTCGGTGGCGTAATGCGATGCGGATTCCACGAAGTATCAGTCAGCTCCCACGTCGATGCTTTAGAATCGCTACCGTTCCACCGCCACAAGTGACGTGATGAGAGGCAGTCCCAGGTGTCGCCACACAATCGTAATTGCGAAACACCTATGGAGATGCTGTCCGGTGATTCCATGGCTAGCCGAGTGGCGTGCTCTGGTATCGGTGTTCCGAGACGTTTTGTATTGTTGACTGTTAGCACAACGTCAGTGATACAAGGGAAGCAACGACGCAGCGCCGTCCAGAATATCGCTCTCTCGTTTTCGCCTTCGTGGATATCTGTGTAATATCCACCCTCCCTCCATTCCTCAACGAAGGCAGACCTGTAGAAGAAGAAGTCCACTTCCACATATTGAATATAAGCCAAAGCCTCAAGGTCGTCGTTCGTGAGGCGTGGATGCCCACCGGCGAGCAACCATTGGCCATCGACAACGTAGCGCGATGTGGGATCAGACCAGAACAGCTTCTTGGCTTCCTGACGCATCGTGAACGATACGTGCATAAGCTGGAAGAGGGTCGCAGCATCGCAGAAAGTCAGAATATACTGCTGAAGTTCAGTGGGTAACTGGAGAAATTTTTGAAATTCGTCATCCGAGATTTGTGTCTCTTTCTGTTCGTTGTGGATGTGGTAACGGAAAGGGAGGCGCGTCTCGCCTGTTTGTGTCGCGCGTAAGTTCCAGTCAAAGGAGGTGGACCATGAACCAACATGAGCCATCAACATGTTCAGCGTTATTGTAACTTCAGCGTGACATTTGGGTGCAGGATGAGGACAGTTAAGAAATGGCAAGTGGACAGCCCTATGTGGAGAGGGGCCGCTAGGCAACCACAACGCCCACGAGCGGCCTAGTGGCGGCGATAAAGCTCGTTTCGCACAACTAGGAGTTTCACGCTAAAACGTGCCACACACTCACATGTATTGTCACGTCACCCACTTTCGGGATCTATCCTTTCACCTTGCTGTCCTCTCGATCGAAGAGCATCTCATAATTTTCCTGCCACCGAAATCGCTGCACTTCTTGTTCTTCACAGAAACAACCGGTATACATGTTGGCATGATGGGTGGTATGAGCAGTGTGCGCTCCGTTCGATTACATGCTCAGCCACCGTTTGGTCAAGTCGAGTTTCCGCAGATAGTGCATTGAAATTCTAAGCAAATCTGTACTTCCATCTTCAAACATGATTGCAGAAACGGCTACTTAAGGAAACAGTGGGCGAAAAACGAGCGACTTGGACCAGTCCGACTTGGGACTGTCCAGAGAGAACATAAACAACAAACAGGACCTGCATACCCAAAAGAACACTGAATCGACCAACATACTGTAAAGCATTATATGCATCTAAACATGTGGGGGTCACTAGCTCCACACCACAATGCCGGCGCGACGCAAAACGTCCTCGCATCCAGGTACCAGTTTGTTGTTATTTTCAGGGGTCCTTGATTTGCAAGGCGGTAAAAATCCTACCAAGTCGCCACTTGTGTATCTTCCATATATGACCATGTAGTTCGTAGGATACTTGGCTCCTCTAAGGGGTTTATTTTTTTTCGCCATCTCTTTTGCAGCTTTCCACATAACGACATCCTCGGCATGCCACTTCGGGTATGTGCTCGATCCATGATTCTCCCGGAGCTTGACGTAATTCCAGAGAACAGGTGCATGAGATGGGAGAAGGGCCTCAAATCTCTGGTCCGCGGTTCTATCTTCAAAGCTGTTCCCGCGGGCTTGCGATCCGAAGGCTACGCCTTCTCCTTCAATCCAGAGCCCTGCAACTACCCATGGTTCCTTTAATTTTTTGACGATGTCTTTGTACGCCAATATCGTGAAATGAGCGATGGTATCCGGGTCCCACCCTGAATTGGCAGGCTCGTCGTACCAGCCACTCCAAGTTTTCAGAAGGTTATCCTCATTGTTTCTCAAGACTACATCCCAAACTGGTTCGACAGGATCGCGCTTAGAGTGGTCCACTGACGCATTGCTCCCTTGCATGGTCCCATTGTCATGGACTGACGCAGAATTGTCGACTAGCTTGACAGACGTGACAGCAATTGCGTGGGTAGTCCAAAGGGTCTGGCTCAGGGCGAGGAGGCCGAATAACGCCGTGCTATATGTGAACTGCATTCTGGCTCGGTGCTACAAGAAGCGTGGGATTGTTGTAGTAGAAAAGTCCTTGAGCACCAGGCTCAATGCTAATTTGGTGGAAATGGGGTAAATTCAGTGTTTGTGATAGAAGGGTAAGTATCAGATGTATGCTGACAAGTAGGGTTATAGGTAAGGAAGAGGATGGAATGCTGGTTGGGCGAAAAAGAAACTTTGCAGCCGTCCGTCCTAGATATGTTTTTTGCTAATTCGTACAGCTGTTCGTACGCCCTCCCACGGTCACCGAGCATTTTGAGGATCTGCCTCTCAATTGGCATACGTAACATACACTAATCGACGTGTAATGCACGAGAGCGGCGCCGCAATTCAGGCCATGTTACAGATTTACGCCGGTAAGCCCCGACACCTGTGCCTCTAACACAACATCACTTCATTATGGCATACTACTCCGCAAGTCGAGCTTTACGTTGGATTTGCCTTGTGCTAGCAGGGTAGATTTGCCTAATGCTGCCAATATTCAAAACCTGTGCCCCGTACGCCGCAGAGTTTGCGCCTGCATCATTTTTCTATGCTACAATACGCCGTGGCCTGGGCATCCCAACAGCATCGAAGACAGTCTAAGGTCGAAAATTCGAAACCTGTGCCTCTGACGCCGTAGAGCTCATGTTTGTCACGCTGCATCACTTCCTAGGATATGCTATGCAACAAGTCTAACTCTTCCAACGACTTCACTCGGTCAATTCAACCTTACGCCGCAAACATCTCAAATAGTTGGCCTATTGCGCCGCAGAGAGTATGCCTACCACGCTACATCACCCCCATGGATGCTATACAGCGATTCGAGTGTTCTCAACAGGACCATGTCAACCTTACACCGCAACGCCCCCGAGGTCCAAAACCCACGCCTCTTCCACCATAGAGCTCTATGCCTTGTATTTCCAACGCTAGATCACTTCGCATGACGTAACCTGCAGCAATTTGTTGGGAATCACCTAACAGCATCAGAATTTGCATCGCACCTCAGAGCATCAAATCCGCGCCTCTTACGCCAGTTCACCTCCTGAGACACACTTAGCAGCAGCCCGGGCTTTCCCTAGAGTATCAAACCTGCCTCGCGCCGCATCGATCCATAGTCCACGCCTTTCACGCGAAACGCTCTTGCCATTGCTTAGTGCGAGCCGGGCAGCTCAGGGGATGAAGGCGACAGCTTGTATAAAGCAAGCTTTTGTCCTTACTTTGGAACACCACAGAACAATACTTCCAATCTTCAATCATTGATCACCACTCTACCATCATTCTTCACTTCTTGCCAACAAAAAACGCTTCGCACAACCACAGCCCATCCACAAACATGATATACAGCACTGCAATGCTCACTGCTCTAGCAGTGATCATGACATCCGTTGAGGCTGCCCCCAGCAGTCGGTTCCAAGCTCGTGGGAACACGTTAGGCAACCCTTTCGTGGACTGCATGCAAGAGTCTTTCCCGAACTTCCCGCGAGAGGGCGAACCCAGTAATGAACAGCTTAGAGCTTGCCTTCCTCACCATCAATCCCGAAACGCACCGGACCTCGAGTTCCCGGACACCAAGAGTGTCTCCAACTCCGTGCTATCCCGGGGTTTTGTTGACCTACTGGACGTCTTGGGCAAGAAAATGGGAATCGATCAAAAAGCGCGGTGCGTTGACAAGGACGGCGTAAAAACCACGATACACGACGAGTTTGTGTGGCCTGAAAGTGTCACGGGGAAAGCTGGCGCTCTCTGCAAAAAGACTATGGAAGAGATGGAGATACGCAATATAACTGAGGATGGTGGACTCGGATGGGCAACTGAACAGCTAACCAACGGTTTTGACGAGCAGAGCAACTATCTCCACAAGGGCCGCAAACTTGCTGTCAATATGGTCATCAACTACACTCCCCCCCTAGCCGCCACGAGAGACGCGATCTTCACCATAGCCAATGGAATCAAAGAGCTGTGTGAAGGCGCAGTTGGAAGGCTCGTGGACGGAAACGATGGATGTACAGCAAGTGTCGGTTGGTGGGTCACGCAGAAACCCGGGATGGTTTACAATCTGGCTGCCATAGGTGGTGAAATCGGCATGTTCTTCGAAGGTTCCAAAAGTCAGGTCGCTACGGTAAATCTGAACTTTTCAGAGGACACCAACTAGACTCAGCAGTGAGGCAAAGCCGAGGAATACTCACTGTGTGGGTTCACGCGGTCGAATGTGGTGGTCGCGAATACGTTGCGGAAGGACATACCCAGATACGGTACACCGAAATTGACGAGCCGGCAAGGTCTGGCAGCAGGTGGCAGCATGGTGTTTTCAGCGGGTTGCTATTTTCCTTTGATTTGTTACCACACTCATTTTTTTGCTTATTACTTTCCTTTGGTTTGTTCCTACACTCGTTCGAGTAGACAAAGATCTTCAAATAGAGTACTTCTCCTTCAGCCTTTCACATCAGACCTTTGAGCCGTGTGCATCAATATGTGAAATGATAGTTATGTCCCAAGCCCAACCCACAGGCACTTCCTATTTCTTTCTTGGGCGTTACGAAAATGTTGGATTTAGCCCGAGCTCTTGCTTAGCTACAACTGTCATCTTCCAACATGTAAACTTGAATTCTTATGCCTTGCTCTGCCAAAATTGCTCCCACGCTAGTCTCTGTTCAGCGGGATCGCTGTCATTTCAGCTGTTCAGGGAAGCCGTGCCACATGATGAAACATTGATCGAATCCACAATTTCTCTCTAGCTTTGTCTGCCTTGTCGGTACAACACGTGTCGGCCCAGAAATATTTCTCTCCGTCTTATAGAGCTTATTCCTTCATCTTCGCGGCTTTTCGGTACTTCTCCAAAAGCCCAGTACGACAATATTCTTAGACTCCAGCGCTATGGTACCAACCAACGAAACTAGAGTGAGGCAGTTCTTTTGTAGTTTCGAAAGAATGGTCGAAGCTGTCACAAATCAGACCTAAGACGTGAAAGGATGTACTAGCATCAATCCCGTATGATCTAGATCAAATTCGGTGCTAATATATGCTGTGCGCTCAATCATTGAGGCGATGCAATCGAGCAGAATCCCCAACCATGCAACAAGCCCACCAAACTCCAAGTGCTGCGCCTAGCTATGCGTCTTGCCCCATTTGTACAAACAATGACATACCCCGTGCTCCTGTCGCTATACACAGTATCCAAGCGCCATACACCAATCCGCTTATCAAGTAATCCTTTCCGTGAACGTAAACCACGGTCATGACGAAGTCTCTAATCTCTCAAGCACCTTCTTAACCTTGTCCAATAAATCGGCCACGCGGAATGGCTTGCTGACAACATCATCCATCCCGCTCTCCTTCGCCGTCGCAATTTGCTCGCCCCGAACGTTCGCTGTGACCGCAATGACAGGAACATGTTTCTTCAATTCGCCGTTGCGTTCCATTTCCCTGATACGTTTGCAACATGTTAGGCCATCCATTTCCGGCATTTCGAGGTCCATGAGGATGATGGACAAGGGTATAGGGTTGGGTATCGTGGGCGTAGTGTGAAGTGTGGTAGTGGCAATATGGTCGAGTGCGAAGAGGCCGTTATCTGCGGTGCTGACGATGCAGCCTGCTTTGGTGAGTTGTTTGGAGAGGACTCGTTGATTTACGAGATTGTCTTCTACGATGAGGACATGCAACTTTTCTAGTTCAGCAGGCGTGGGGATTTCGGGCGCGGGCTTGCCGATGTCCACGTTGGACACTGCGGCGACAAGTTCTTTGGACGCGTCGGCGTGCGACGGGGTATGTGAGTCGATCGATTGTCGACGGGAAAGAGCTGCTTGACTACTACCAGATGCCATTCTTTTGCACTGCAGGAAGAAACCGAAGGTGCTGCCAACATTGGCTTCAGATGAGACACCAATTTGTCCGCCGTGCAGCTCGGCGAGCTGGCGGGAGATAAAAAGGCCAAGGCCAGAGCCCCCGTAATGTGCGTGGGTGCGTGGTGAGGCTTGAGCGAAGCGCTCGAAAAGGAGTTCCTTTTCTTCGCGAGTGAGCCCACAGCCAGTATCCTCAACATCAACGTGCAGATAAAGCAGCTGCCCCGAGCCCCAGTCCTCACCGGCGGTAAGGTCAACGAGAGATCCTCTTGTCGGTACGTAGTCGAAGCCTTTGTCAAGCTGCGGTTGTTCTGGCGATACACTGATGTGTACCATTATGTAGCGTTTGGGGCTATGTTGCGTGAACTTGATGGCATTCGTGATAAGATTCACGGTGATCTGAAGGAGCCGTGTGGGATCTAGTAGGACCCAGTCGATATCATGATGTTCTAGAGATGAATGCGGAATAAACTTAAAGTCGATATCCTTGGCTTGTATCTCGGGGTTGAACATCTTCATCGCACGTTGAACGACTGCAACGGGTTGTGCTGGTACTGGTGTTATCAGTAGTAGATTTGAGTCAAGTTTTGAGACCGTGAGAATGTCGTCTACTATAGACTTCTGATGCTGCACGCATAGCGCAATGTTGTTGGCGGCTTCAATGCATTCAGCTATAGCGTGCTCGTCTTCGGCGCGGAATTGATGCTGCTTCAAGGTGTCTCGGATATCGTCGGCGCAGATCAATATTGCTGACAGCGGGTTCCTCATCTCGTGCGACGTAATATCGATAAATTCGTTCTGTTGTCGTTTCGTCTCCTCAGCCTCGCGCAATCGCGTCTCTTGCAAACCTTGAGCCCCTGTATGATGAATTAGTACAAATCACCCATGAGCTGTCAAGATTGCACACTTACATTTGATATGGGAGATGTCTGTGATTGATCCCATAATACTGATTACTTGTCCATCCGGGCCAAGTTCAGGCTGGGATGAAGCAAGGACCCAGTACTCGATAGGCTCTCCGCTGAGATCGCGTGGTTGGACTTGAGAATTCTTGAGCTGCAGTTCCCTAACCGACGGCTTCATTGTCCTCATCATTTCATCCCACATGTCTTTCGCAACTGGTTGACTAGCCTCGGTCATGAGCTTCATGAATCCTAGATCATCGCTGTCTTCTCGTGGCGCACCAGTCATCTCGAAGTAGCGATCATTGCCCTCTACCAGAACGCCCTCGGGGTTGAACAGATACATGCCTAGAGGTGATAGCTCCGTCATTCGCCGCATACGACTTGTCTGTAGCTCGAGCTGTTTGGACAGTTGCTCTCTTTGCTGTGCAGCGGTCTCAGCTGCGCGCCTACTGCGGCGCACCTCGTCCTCGAAGAGAAGGACGGAAGCCAGAGAGGTCGCAAGTTGTCTGTTCAACATGGCTGCAAATGCCTTGTAGTCTTCGTCATATGCTCGCTGTGGGTTGATACCAATCAAGAGGAACGCGAATACGTTCTCGCCATTTGTTGGTCGAACTGGGAAGATGATGGCTTCCTTACATGGGTCACCATAGCCTCGCCATTGGATATCATCGAGCAGAGACTCTGGGAGTGTACCATCCCGCGTCTGCAGTGTGGTCGGCTCGCGAGTTCTCATGGCTTCCCTAAATGCTGGCACGAAGCCCTCCTGCGAACGCTTGAGATCGAGCTTTTTAGGACATGCTGGATGTCCTGTGGGTATACCGATTGATCCCTCCAGAAGACATGACTTTAATGAGATGGTACTGTCGGAGGAATGTGATGCACTATCGGCGTCATCCGAGTCGGCAATCGAATACAGGAGGGCGAATGGAACGTCGTGATGGTTGTGCTCGAGACCATCTAGTGTTCTCTTCCAGAAGTCTTTCACGGTTCTTGTCGCGTTTAGACACTCTCCGAGGTACCGCAACATCTGCATCCGCCGACTACTAATGGTCTGGTAAGTAGTCTCAAATGGGCCGTTGTAGAAGCCCAGGATGCGATCCGTACCGCCGTATATAGGAATGAAGGACCACGAGAAGAAAGTCTCCTCGAGGTAGCCATATCGTTCGATTGGTAGATAGTCGTTTTCCATGCGAACGCTTTGACCCGTTCTTGCACATTCGCGAAATATGGGGCCCACACCCTCCCAGATCTCGCGAAAAGGCCCTGCAAGACATTCACACTACGTCAGCGATGTTGCATTCCATTGCTATTTAGAGACGTCTTACCGCTGAATCCTGTGCCCATTAGATCGGGATGCTTGTTGCCAGCAACCTCGATCTTGTAGGCTTCGTTGTACATCATTGTCAATTCCTCTCCCCAAAATAGAGCACATGGATGTCTAAGAGTCGTCAGTCTTGGCCATAGTGGAACACGGACGGTACACACGGATTTCGCATGACCAAATTGGCGATTTCACGAAACTGCAAGCTCCAGTTCTCCATAGGTCCCAGAGGCGTGTTGGCCCAATCGACTTTCCTGGCAAACACTATGTGCTCCGAAAGAGTACCCGTTGGATGAGGTACAGTCCAATCCAACACCGCATTGTCAGGTGTTGCCAATGTCACGCTCGAGCTGGTTCCAGTAGTAGCCTTGCTGGTGTTCTTGCTGAGGCTTACGGATGCTGTCTCTGATTGTTGGCCGACTACTGGTAGGACTGTACTCGTTGGCAGTGTCTCTGCTGAAGCCAACTCCTTGATCGGGTCCAGATCTCCTCGGCCGCTCGATCGTGCCCTGATAGTGATTGATGATGCAGCGTGCAAGTTTCCTCTGGGTATGTCTGATGTCTGGAAGAGCGCATTGCCGCTGATGATACGCCATCGCGACCGCACTGTCGAACCTGTCCACAACAGACCTTGATAGTGAAGAGTGAGAGGGAACACATCTTTGGAATCGTTGAATCTGCTGATGCCGGTTGCCCAAGTTCGGAAGTCCTCGTACGTGGGCGTTCCTTCCAAGCCTGTGTTGCTCACATCCTCTTCAGTCGCACCTGTGACGCAGTCCAGCAGCTGGTCGTGCACCCTGAGCGCAGCATTGCAAAAGATGGGCCGAACAAGATTTCCAACCACGAAGTCCGGGTCCAAGTCGAGCACAAAAGTCGGTCGGCTGTCCTGATCGAGAATTTCCTTTAGGCTCAGGCTATCAAGCTCGTCGAAGGCGTCGGCTTCTAGCTCGCTCTGCGGGCTCTCCGAGTGCGCTGTAGGCGGTGAAGAAATATCGCGCGCCGGAGATGCCATGGAAGATCAACGCCTCCGCCCTGAGAGTCTCTTTACCTCGAGAAATGGGTTTGGTGGGGTGCATCTCTCGGCATGGCTGAGTCGAGAGGGTCCAATATCGCGATCGCGATCCTGGTCTCGGTAGGCGCGAAACCTGGCACAAGCGCAATGCGCCAAAAGCAGCTACTTGGTCCGAGCATCCCACAACGTGGCTTCCGCGGAGGAGACATGAAATATCTCTGAGCTGAGAGAGTTGCAGGATAGAAATTCGTTAGAGCGCACTGTCTGCTCCATATAATGCGTCATCCTTTTCCCACAGTCGTCGAAGTTGGGTTGAGGTTCAACGTTCAGCGGCGAAGATCTTGTGACGTAGCGACAATTTCAATCATCTGCGAAACAGTACGTCCGGATAAGGTGAGCTCCAGCCACATACCCATGCCGGTCAAATAGAGTTTGATCTCATGTGATTGGCAAAAGATTCCGTCCTGAGATGCGTGAACGAACAAGAGGCGGTGTCGTGAAGGTTTATTGGAGAAGGTAAGGCGGATTGTGCTATTAAACCTTGCTCAAGGAAAGCTGGACTTGCCCACTTCGGCAGTAAGCAAAGGACCGAATTGATAGTTCTCGGCTTCATGACAAGAATCGGCCTCACATGGTTTTCCAGATTGGCACAGAAAAAAAGAGTTTAGGGGTTTCATGACGAATGCATATAATGAATTAACAACACAATACTGACGATGTTTCGGGCCCTGGACCTGGACACAGCATCTTCAACTTCCTACATCCTGCTCCCACGCTCCAGTCAGACCCTTGTTCAACGCAAACTTCTGCGGGCTGTCGCCCATCACTGTCACGCTTCTGACGCCGAGAACCGTCGGGAAGCCGAAGGTGCCCTCCATCTTGATCTTCTTGCCATCCCAAGTGAACACAATTTCGCTCGTACCACGCTGCACTAAGCTGTCTCCGTCGTCCAAGTACAGAGTGCCTCGCGCATTTCCTTGCGCGTCTGGCGCAACGAGTAGTTCGAAGTCCTTGTCTCGGAGCTCTCTTGTTGTCATTGCACTTTCGACGCGAGCGGCAATAATGGAGCCTCCTGCGACAAGGATGGGGATGTCGCTTGTGCCTACGTCACTGTACGTGATCGTCGAACCTGCGCCTGAGACAGGCTTCTGCGTCGCGAAGTCGTACCAGACCCCTCGAGGAACGTAAAATGAGACAGAGGTCGACGACTCCTGTGTAACGGGATTGATAAGAAGCGATGGGCCATAGAAGAACTGCGTTTCGATCGCATAGGTGTTTGCGTCAGATGGATAGTGCATCCTGTGAGAATGTTAATGATGGGACATGGCATCTATCACAGCTTACTAACCAGAGCGGCGCAAGCATTGGAGTTCCATCAACAGTCTGTTTGTACATTGCAGTGTAGATATAGTCCAGCAACCTGTATCGAATGTCGATCGCCTTGCGTGCAGCTGCAGCCACAGACTCCCAACGGTACGCTTCTTGCGAGATTGCCCCATCCACGTTGTGATTGCGGTAGAATGGATAAAAGGCACCCAGAACGGTCCAGCGTGCGCAAAGATGCTCGTTTGTATTTTCAAGGAAGCCACAGACATCCGCGCCAACCTGGTCCGTTGTCAGTCGTGAGATCCACAGATGCAACCGGGGATGCATTACCATAGGCACCTGGAAGAACGATACGAATTGCAGAAGATGTCGGATCGAGGTAAGATACTGGTCCCAAGCGGAAAGATTATCACCTAACCAGTGTCCGACGTAGCTGCCTGCGCCAACAAAGGTACTGCGTGTGATGACCATGGGACGTTTGTCAGGCCGTCTTTTGAGCATACTTTCTCTACTTGCTTCGCTCATCATCGTTCCATACCTGCATGAAATATCAGACATTGCCGCAAGCGGTTTTAGCGAGCGTGACTTACAAATTATGGGTGTCATACTCTGCCCATCCGCCTTGGTGGATCAGGTCCGTATCTGCAGTTTTGTTGCTCAGCGAACCCATCGCATTCTGAATCTTGTAAGAGGGGTTGATAAGATCACGACCAGGTAGCCCCTTTTTGCTGCCACTATTTTGACGTTGTGAGATTTGACTGTCCTTGGAATTTGCAGGACTTTCTTCTCGTCGAGCTCTCTTTCTGCCTGGGCTTTCGACAGCCTCAATTTCCCCCTGTGCCCTCTTTGTGCCGGCAGGCTCTTTAGGAGACGCCTCACGGGTGTCGAGCCCTGCTGCATCTTGTGCTGTTGTGGCTTCTGGATTCTCGCAAGGATATTCGCAGAAGTTCGAAGGCTCGTTCATATCGATCCATAGTGCATCGATATCAACACCAGTTTCGGCATTGAAGAATTTCGCGAATTCATCGTCCCAGTACTTTTGAGTGTTCTCGTGAAACCAATCGGGAAAGACGGTAACACCTGGCCATACTCGACCCTTGTATAGACTGCCATCGGACCTCTTTAAGAAAACGTTTGCATTGACACCATTGTTATACGCATCATAATTCTGCGCGGCGACGGCTATGATAACGTTAGTTGGTACTTGCAGAGCGTTGCAGAGGCTACAAACCAGGATCAACCATGACGATGTAGTGTTGGCTATTACTGTGTAGGTCGTTGACTAGTTTGCGCATGTCGCTGAGAGGGAAATTTTGGCCAAGCGTGAAGACCTTGAATTGGTCCATGTAGTCGATGTCTGCCTAGTGTGAGTACGGACCTTTCACAGATTTCTCCCTATACTCACCGGTCCACATAGTTTCAAGTGGTATGTTTGCCTTGCGATAGTTGGCAACAACGTCTGATACCTCTCCAACGCTCTTGTACCCGAAGCGGCACTGATGGAAGCCAAGACCCCAGTAGGGCATCATCGCTGCTTTTCGTGTAATTTCGCTGTACTCGCGAGCAACGTCGAAAGGCGTAGGTCCAGCCATGAAGTAAAGGTCGATAACACCACCGATGACATTGTACTCAAGATATTGTCCGTTATCGTTGTTGATCTTAATGTCCATGCCGTTACTGTTGAGCAGAAGCACGCCATGAGAATAACCAGACTGGGCCCTGTGCTCGTAGTACACGGGATGGGTTCCGTAAAGGTTCGTCCTCAGCGGCACGGCTCCGGCATCACGTGCCCACATTGTCCTGATATAGTTGGACGTTGGCAAGCGTAGAGAGTCGGTGTGTTCTCCCAAGCCATACAGAAAAGGATTTGCAGGTAATGAGGTCCTCAAACGCCAGTACTGCGTTTCAAACACAAGGTTGGAGCCCTTGGTGGAGAAGATTTCTTCGCCATTTGCCCTACGGGTGACGGTGAAGCTGAAAGGCTCTTCTTCGATGCTCACGTCGAGTAGTGAAACATCCCGATTGGCCGTCCCCGATGGACGAGGCACAACGAAGTCCGGCACTTGGTACACCTGCTCATCCTTGTCGTATATAATGACGTGTACACGAGAGTCTGCAATTCATTAGCAATGCATATGAGATATACTGGAAATATGTTATGCATCAGCCGACACATGTCGGCTATACTGGTTGAATGACTTTCCAACCAAGTGGCCGGCTACATTCCTTTGCTAGATCTGTGAGACGAAATGAAACCCACCTGTCTGCCACTGAGCCGAGAACTTGAGATCCTTCAGGTCTTGGCCGTGTAAGTTGCATTCCGTTCCTGCCAAAGTCAAGTCCGCAGTCAAACTGCTAGCAGACCGCTGAACATTGCTAGCTTTGTACCCTGGGCAACTGTCAGCCCGTTTGAGTGGCACCGAGCTGCCCCAATGCAGGAAACTAGTCCACAGGAGGAAGATGGTGTGTAAGAATGTGATGGTAGGCGACATGACGTGAAGAACTGGTAGGGAGCCATTGGAGCTTGAGAGCCATGACTGCTCTATATACTTGACTAAACAAGGTCCTTAGCCCTTGCTTTCCATCAACACCATCATCTTGGAGGTCAGTTCGCCAAGTGATGACCTGGATTGCATAGGTAGTGTAGCAGGGCTCGGGACGGCGATGATCTTACAGGACGTCACGAGTGCATCCATTGCGAAATGCCGAGCGGCAGCAGGGCGACTCGGTGGGTGCTCGGGCGTACACTGGACCTGCCAGATTGGGTATTGGAGAAGGTGATGGGGATGGAGATGGAAAGAGTGAGTGGTCGAATGGACGAGATGTTCCGGGCCGGATGTACTGCATGGAGCCACGATCTGCTGTGCATGGCACGCGATGATCCCTGCACTAGGAGGATTTGCGGGGTAATAAACGCTGAGCTGCAAGAACGTCTGCAAGCCACCACGACGACAAGAACTAATTTACTGGAGTTTGGTGGAGCGGGTAATGCGCTCATGATGTTTTTCTGTTATGTCCATATTGCTCGCGACGGAGGAGGAGGCTGGGCGCAGTCACTCCAGCTGGAAGCCCGCTTAGTCACCCGTTCAGTACGCTTCGCTGTTTCCCCTTACTCTCACATGCAGTTAGCCGCGCCAACAAGCAGACAGCAACCCTACTCGAGGGTCACAAGCCTACCATAACTACAACACCCTCGTCCACTCACCTCCATTTTTCGGGCGTTCTACCAATGGTCTTCCCTGCGCACCACAGTAGCTCTGCATGGGAAACTTACTCCCGCTTGAAAGACGTCATGCCCCTGGCCTGAAGCATATTACCTGCGCTGCTGCTGCTGCGCATTCCGGTACACGTCCCATTTCTGGCACTTGGCTGATCATGCGGCCAGTATCCGATCAGTGTTTAAACGAATGAAGTTCTATTGCTCAGAGCCCTAGCCCACAAGTCTTCCTCCTTTCCAGGGGATTAACTTCAGGCGTTGTTGTCCTGGGATTATGTCAGAGATCAACACGGCCGGCGAAAATCTGGGGTAGAACTTTAGCGCAACGATCATCCTTGGATGCAACTTCACCGATCTTAGTGGGTGCATCCAGTTGCTGGATTGTTGTTACCACAAGACGAACCATGCCCCTGTCCTTGGAGTCGCCTGGTCATGCGCTGTGGTCGGATGCCACGATGCATGCTTCCCTGCGGCGCAATAGAACCTTACACCCGACGTCACCCAAAAGACTGCACACCGATACACAAGTGGACTGCCTCTCACGGAATTCCGAGGATGCGCATTGGATGCAAGAAGGAGGCTAATGCTGAGCAGTGATGGATTACACGTGTTGCTGCATCGTTGCATTTGCACCTCGACTTACACTGACATCAGACAAGCATGCGCAACGGTCGCGTGTATCCACTGAGAGCTTGGCCAGCAGTCAACTTAGCTCCATTTCCTAGATCTGTGTGTCAAATGGTAGTGAACTGCTATTTGATGTTGCATGCCGGTGAGGCTAAGAGGTGTGAGACTTCGGGTTGCCAGCAGAACGATACCGGGCGTCATAGCCTGCACATTCTGTTCAAACGTATTGGAGATACCGGTACGAGGCGGATCCGTGAGAGTGCCATATGTAATCAGCGAACCGGACTGATAGGGCCTATTCTCAGCTTCACGACGCTGATAGTTTGTGGAGTCGGCTCGACCCTGCGCACAGAAAATAATCCCGTTGAAATGTGGCCTCAAGATAGTTTGAGCGCCTCCTTTACAATTTTGATGCGCTCAAGTGTTATTTTCTGTTCGTGGGTGCTGTCCTCAGAATTAAAAGGTGCTTTCGCACATGGGAAGGGCGAACGACTGCAAGCATGCTGTGCCTCTTGCATAGCAGTGACAGACTAGTACCAGGCTAATTAGATGGAGCCTCTAATAGAGCATAGAGTAGCTCGTCCTTAACACGTCCGGTGGGCCAGTCATGAAGGCCTTCGCGTGCGTGCAAGGCCTCGGTGCAAATCCCAGAGGCCTATGATGCACTGGCAATCTTTTAGGTACTACATCTGCGGTGTTTGCAAGGTCTTTGCCCATTCTCGCCATCCTAAATTAATGTGTGAGTGTAGCGGACGATATTCCCCATCTGAGGTGTTAGTGTGGAGTTATTGAGGAATTATCGCAGGTTACCTTCACGATCGATCTGAGGCTCAAAGAGACGGATCTGGACCCTGCGCCATCGCGCATGCTGCATTAGCGCCAATGGACTCCTTTGAGCGCGACAATCTCGAGAGCGCAACAACACCACAACATCCCCAGTCTCAATATCCTTCGCACCCATTCGTTTGGGTGTCGCATCAATATGGCCGCTATGGAGATGTTTCAACTGGGCTCGCGCTGTACGTCACCACGCCGCAATCGCTTCTTACCTGCAAGCGCCCAAAACAGCAAAGAGGATGCTCTACTAACACGCCTTCACAGCGCTCAACCACTCTTCCAACGATACCGAAGCCGAGTATGACCGTCTCCGCGACCTCGCGCGCCAGGAAGCCGCCAAGCGCTCGTCCTGCTTCGACCGCGCCCACCAAGCCTATGAGTCGGGCGATGGCGCCGCCGCCCACACTCTCAGCGAGGAAGGCAAGCAGCACGCCGCCAAAATGGAGCAATACAACCGACAGGCACGCGACTATATTTTCCGCGCCAACAATGCCGAGTCGCGCGTCCCCGGCGACACAATCGACCTTCACGGCCTGTTCGTCGAGGAAGCCGAAGACGTACTAGAGGAGCGCATTAAAGCCGCGCGAGGCCGCGGGGAAACCCATCTGCACGTCATCGTCGGCAAGGGAAACCACAGCCGCAACCACGTGCAGAAGATTAAGCCGCGCGTCGAGCAAGTCTGCCGCGAGATGGGTCTGCAGTACCGCACTGAGGAGAATGAGGGTAGAATGTTCATCAACCTCCAGGGCGGAGGCGTCGATCATATGCCGCCGCCGCCTCAAGCGCCGAGTTATGGTGGAGGAGGGTATCCCGGCCAACATGGTGGCCAGCATGGTGGCCAGCACGCTGGACAAGGACAGCAACACGGAGGGCAGCATGGACAGCAACAGGGTGGGAATGACGAGATTGAGCAGATGGTCAAGAAAGGGTTGCCCAAGTTGCTCAAGAAGCTCGGGTGCTGTACGGTCATGTAAGGTTTGGATTTGGGTTAAGATGATATGCCGGCTTGAGATGCGAGATGTTATACCCTTCTTTTGGATACGATGTGTATGGTTTTGGTAATGTACATGGTTGGATGAATGGTGAGACATGTATATAGCGAAATGATGGACGTCGAAGATATTGTCTTGGATGATTGAAAGTATATAGTTATTCGGGTGAATCAGATATCATCCTTATTCAAACATATATTGTGCGCTGTTCTCCACAAGCAAGTGGGAACTCCAGTGAAAAGCCCAAAAGGTACTTGGCTTGAATGGATCGGAGTACAATAACTTATAAGCACCGAGCTTACTTAGAACTATATCATTGACATTATGCGCGAAGTCAGAATTCGGCCCGCATTTCTCCAAGCAATTCTGACACTCTCCCTCTGCAGCTCTTCAGATGGTCTAATAGGCAATATGCCATGTAGCCGCGAGTCTGACAATGCGACTCGTTCTTTCCCATTGGAACAACGCGCCCAGCCTCGTTAACCCACGTTTGCCAGGATGCCTCGGCCCAAACCCCAGACCCCGCCTCGCTCAACTCCACACGCGATTCGCCTCTTCACCCGCCCCCAACACCGCTAACGCAATGCAGCTGTTGGCATACCTCTTCATGGTTAGCAGCAGGTCTGTGCCACGCTGCCAGATGTGCGGATGATGCGGACCTCGGAGGCGATTTGTGCCGTTCAGCAGGGAACGTGCTGAAGCTCGATAGGCCTTCAATGGGGGTTGAGTGTGAGTATATACTCCTTGGTTAATTGAGAATCGCAAGATAGCCACATTGTACTCCTCTTTTAGGTTACATATCTGCTGGAACTATACGCGCGTAGAAACGCTGCTGACGGATGACAGACGCAACGCTTACTTCTTGAGGCAAGAGGGACAGGAAGCTTACCATCGTTGTTTGGAGCCTATCGCTCTGTTGATATCGCCTTTTTGTCGGATCCATCCGTATAAAAAAAAAAGGAGACCCGCGACTGCGCCATTATAGTCACCGACATATCCACTGGTACCTTGTTTACATCGACGCACCCACCGCGAGTCGCGCAAGGAACCGACAGGATGGTCATCAAATCACAGTACTCGTTTCCCCTCCCCAAAGTGTCATTGCCAACATGGGTCTTCGATTCACCAACAGCGGAACTGCCAAAGACACCACAGTACATATCGGTAAAAGAGCCAGAGAAGCACTTCCTCACTCTCCATGACTATCGCCTATGGTCGCAGCGCCTTGCTTCTGGGCTACGACGGGCAGGATTGCAGCCAGGTGACCGCGTCCTCACGTTCGCGGGAAACACGCTGTTCTTCCCAACGGTAGTAATGGGCGTCATCATGGCTGAAGGCATCTTCACGGGTGCCAATCCCACTTATGTTGCCCGTGAGCTAGCATATCAGTTGAAAGACTCTGGTGCTCGCCTCATGATCTGCGCTGAAGCTAGTCTGGATACTGGAATTGCAGCCGCAAAAGAAGTTGGTCTATCAGCAAATAATATCTTCATTTTCGACGACGGAACCGCAACTTTCGAAGGCCAGAAAGTGGAAAAGAATACCGAGCTGGGCAAAGTACGTCACTGGACTGAGCTTCTCGATTCCCCAGAAACAGGCAGCAAATACCACTGGCCCAGCCTCTCCACCAAAGAAGAACTCGACCGCGTCGTTGCCCTGAATTACTCCTCTGGCACCACCGGCGTCGCCAAGGGAGTCATGATCACGCACAGAAACTACATTGCAAACTGCGCCCAACAAGTCCACATGAACAGCTTGACGCCCGACTACGAGACCAAACTGTTGCGCAAGAAGGTCCTATGCTTCCTCCCCATGTACCACGCCATGGCGCAATCAGCCTTCGTCTTCAACGCCGTCAAGCAACGGGTGCCCGTGTACATGATGCCGAAATTCGACTTCCTGGAGATGCTCACCAACGTGCAAAAGTACCGCATTACAGACCTCGTCCTCGTGCCGCCAGTCGTCGTCGCAATGGCCAAACACCCTGCGACCAGGAAATTCGACCTCTCGTCCGTCGAGACCGTGGGCAGCGGCGCGGCGCCGCTAGGCCGCGAAGTCAGTGAGGAATTCGAGAAGCTGTGGTCGAATGGCCAAGTCAATGTGAAGCAGGGCTGGGGTATGACTGAAGTGACGTGTGCGGCGACGACTTTCTCGCCTGCAAAGCGCAGCGAGAGTTTTAGCGTCGGCGAAGTGCTGGCGAATATGGAGGCTAAGATTGTGCTGGATGATGAGGGCAAGGTGGAGGCGGAGCAGGGCGACAGAGGCGAGGTTTGGGTGCGCGGGCCAAATGTCATGAAAGGGTATTGGAATAAGCCAGAAGCGACAAGGGAAACGTTGACGAGCGATGGGTGGTTGAAGACGGGCGATGTGGCGTATGTCGACAAGGAGAACCATTTCTTCATTGGTGGGTTGTGGCGAAGCATTGCGAGGAATGACATGCTAACTTGACACTAGTGGATCGTAAGAAGGAGTTGATCAAGGTAAAAGGGCTGCAAGTCGCGCCGGCGGAGCTGGAGGCTATGTTGCTCGAGAACGCAGATGTGCAGGATGCCGCCGTTATTGGCATCACGAAAGACGGCGAGGAGCTTCCCCGCGCATATATCGTGCCACAGACGCCGGAGAAAGCGACACCAGAGACGGCAGAGAGCATCAAGAAATGGCTCGCCGAGAGAGTCTCGAAGCACAAGAGGCTAGAAGGCGGTGTCCACTTTGTTGATGCCATACCCAAGAATCCCGTAAGTCATAGATTTGATATGGAATGAGCACTTTGCTAACGGTGAGACAGTCCGGAAAGATACTCAGGAAGCAATTGAGGGACCAGGCGGCGTTGGAGAACACAAAATCCAAGTTGTGATGAACTGGGGCAGTGATATCGGTAATGGTAGCAAGTGCCGTAGAGACGAAGTCTAGACTTTAGTAAAGAAATGCATTGTTGACAGACATACACCTTAACTGTGATCGGAACTGTCGTGCTCTCTTATCATGGCATTTGCTGCTGAATATATACATGCAACATTCTGCCCTGATATCTTCCTGTGGTGCCGGGGGGTTCTTTGAGTGTCCGCCTGGCTTAATTGCTTCGCTGCCCGCTCTTTGCTGCCCGCAATTCGTCCATCTTCTTCACGCGCTCCTTGAACTCCTCATACTGGCATTTCTCATATGAGTGTCGCTCGTTCTGTGATCCGATTAGCCTTCCACAGCCCGCTCCAGTTGTCATGATGGTTGCGTGCATACCTCACACTTCCACGGCAGGTAGAACTCGTCGTGCCGACACCGGTTCAGCGGGATAAGAAGATGTGCGCATGAATCTCGGTAGGGTAGCGGTAGGCGGGCTGCGCTCATTTCCTCGCGGGTGGCCTCTGTACGTGGTTGTCAGTACTTTGTGACTGCAACCAATTGCGGGTAAGAGCGTGGCAGGACGGACTTGCGGGCTCGCCGGTGAGGCCGACGGCACTCTTTATCGACTCGGTGACGGTCATACTGGGCAGTCGTTCTATCGGGAGGCGTCAATTGCGCGCGGGGAGCTTGCGGAGGAGGGGGTCGTCTGCGGTCAAAGATGTGAGGTCGGTCGGCAGGGAAGCTACGACCCCGAGGGCTTGGCGACCAACGCGTTCGTCGCGTCTTACCCACACGCCAGACACGCAGTCACGCTTTGCCCACCAGCCTTTGCCGCCATTCCTTCGTCAACCGGCCGCCCAAAATGCCTCTCGCGCCCGATGGCAAAATATACTCGGCCACGTACAGTAATGTAGGCAGTGCGCACCCTTCACAGCCACACCTCACTACCCTCGACGTTGCCTGAAGCGCTGTGCGCTGTTTGCGACAACGAGCTTACACATGGCAGGTCCCGGTCTACGAGTGCAATGTGAACGGCAATCATGTCATGCGCCGTCGCGCCGACGACTGGATCAATGCGACCCACATCCTCAAAGTGGCCGACTACGACAAGCCCGCTAGAACCCGTATTCTCGAGCGCGAAGTCCAGAAAGGCGTGCATGAGAAGGTACAGGGTGGCTATGGAAAGTACCAGGGGACATGGATACCGCTAGAGGAAGGAAGGCATCTGGCCGAGCGCAACGGCGTGCTGGACAAGATGCGACCCATCTTCGACTACGTTCCGGGCGACAGGAGTCCACCGCCTGCGCCAAAGCATGCGACGGCTGCGTCGAATCGCATGAAGCCTCCAAGACAGAGCGCCACAGCTGCGGCTGCAAGAAATGCTAAAAACAATAGCTATTCGCTTGAAGCGATCCAGTGTACGGAGCACTCTTTTGCCTCTGTCTCTAGGCCTCTATTGTGAGAGAAGCGGCTGACCAGTGGATGTAGCTTTCGTCACAAACAACTCGCAATCACAAGTGAGCGAAGACCCATACGAGAACTCGCAGATCAGATCTCAAATCTTCCGCGAAGAGACGCCCGACAACGACACTGTAATCTCAGAGAGCATGCTGGGCGACCACGACATGATGGACTCGCATTACTCGACCGGCGGCAACAGAAAGCGCAAGAGAGGCATGGACCAGATGTCACTACTGGACCAGCAACACCAGATATGGGCCGATGCGCTGCTCGACTATTTCATGCTGTTGGACCATGAAGCCGCATGCGCGTGGCCGGAGCCTCCTCCGAGCATAAATCTGGACAGGCCAATTGACGAAAAGGGACATGCTGCGATGCACTGGGCCGCTGCAATGGGCGATGTTGGGGTGGTTAAGGAGCTAATAAATCGAGGGGCGCGCATAGATTGCCTCTCAAATAACCTGGAAACACCTCTGATGCGCGCCGTCATGTTCACCAACAATTTCGACAAGGAGACGATGCCCAGCATGGTCAAGATATTTCAACAAACAGTACACCGAACGGACTGGTTCGGGAGCACCGTGTTCCATCATATTGCAGCGACCACGAGCAGTTCAAATAAGTATGTCTGCGCGCGGTGGTATCTCGACTGTATCATCAACAAGCTCTCCGAGACGTGGATACCAGAGGAAGTGACCAGGCTACTAAATGCTCAAGACCAGAACGGGGACACTGCAATCATGATCGCTGCCAGAAACGGCGCAAGAAAGTGCGTAAGGAGTCTTCTTGGGCGCAATGTATCAGTCGACATACCGAATAAGAAGGGCGAGACCGCGGACGACCTCATACGGGAACTGAACCAGCGACGGAGAATGCATGGCCGAACACGACAAGCTTCATCGTCGCCATTTGCTCCTCCTCCAGAGCACCGATTGAATGGACATCTGCCGCAACTGGACGGAGGGCCGCTGATAGCAGTGCCTTTCCCGAGCATGTCTGTCCGCGAACCAGCCGTGTACCGATCACAGACTGCATCTCATTTAATGACCAAAGTCGCACCGACACTACTCGAAAAATGCGAAGAGCTAGCTGCAGCCTACGAGTCTGAGCTACAAGAAAAGGAAGCCGAGTCCTTTGACGCAGAGCGGGTGGTGAAGAGGCGGCAGGCCGAACTAGAGGCAGTACGGAAGCAGGTCGCAGAATTACAAGGCATGAGTAACGGTTTGCACATCGACTTGAACGACGATGAAGCAGACCGACAGCAAGAGGAAGAGCTGAGACTGCTGGTGGAGGACGCTGAATCGCTGCTGGAAATTGAGCAAAAAACCGAGCTTCGGCGACTATGCAACAGCATACCACCGCCAAACAATACAGATTCGCCAGGGGACACCACCGAAAAGCTGCGACTGGCCTTACTGCTGCATAGGGCGCAGCTCGAGCGGAGACAGCTGGTCCAAGAAGTGGTGGGCAACCTGTCGGTCGCCGGGATGAGCGAAAAACAAGGCACATACAAGAAACTCATTGCCAAAGCGCTTGGCGAGCGAGAAGAGGACGTTGAGTTGATGCTGCCCGAAATCCTGCAGGAGCTGGAAGAAGCGGAGACGCAGGAGCGGGCGGAAGGCCTTGACGGCAGTCCGCTGTAATCTCCCCGACCGAACGGATTTGACGACCACTTGTACATTCAGATATTTCCTTCCATGTATGTGATACCTCACGACCTTTAGCTGTTGGACATTTTTGGCAGAGGACTTGGGGCCATGGACTTACGACCCCATATTTCATAATGCACATGTGCCTAGCGAGCACGTCATGGCAGACTATTCCAAAGATAACAGTTCCTTATGCGAGTCATTCGTAGGCTGCATGTGTATGGTCATCTGAATGTGCATACCCCACGCTGACCTCAGGCTGCCTGTGCAACCCGTGGGAACGTCACAGGCGAATTTTGAGACAGCTGCCTTGAAGATACGACTTCATGGAGCCCTCTAAGCCAGAGTGAAGGCCGTTGCAGCCGAGCTATGCGCAAGCGGTCCACTCTTGACGCGTGGAGGTGGAGGGTTTCGGAACTCAACGCTCTGTCATTGGACCCTGAATCTCGCAAAAGGTGCGCCGCAGCGCGCAGCCGGGGCAGGGGGCTGAGGTGCTCAGCAACAACCCAAAAGACAGATATCAGCAGCGAGACTAGCCCTACCTTCACCACGTGCAGTAGACTCTGCAGCGTCCCCACACTCACCTGCCCACTCGACGCCCCGTCATTCGCTTGTCCAACCGCCTTATATGCCTGAGTCCATCCCACTCAGGACGAAGAAGAAGCCGCCGAATCCTCGCCCACACGCACACGCGCCGCCCCACGAGCCCAGCATAGACGACAGCGGGCGCAGCAGCAGCCCCGTGGTGATATCAGGGCTCAGCTCCCGCCAACTGTCGCGCGCCTCGTCGCCCTTTGCCGACGTCCCGCAAAAGAAAGCACCACGCTTCAACAAAGAACCAGACAGCCCGACCAACTCCGACCTCGACTTTGACGACTGGGATGAACACGACGCGAGCATGCCGTCAGACCTGCGCCCCGAGCTCGACGAGAATGAGCGAGATGGACACCGTGCGCCGCTGCTAGGCAGGCACAGCAAGGACGAGGATGAGGGCATCGAGGACAGCGTTGGTGCGCGGAGTAGGCGGTCGACACATCACTTCCACGAGCGGGATCCGGAGAGCCAGGCCAAGTACGAGACGCGGCGGAAGTACACGTATGCGGCGATTACGCTGGCGTTGAGTCTGGTCAGCTTCACGGTGCAGACGGAGACGGCCGTGTACATCCAGCACCAGCTGAAGTGGGAGAAGCCGTACTGCATGCTGTAAGACCTCTATAGTCGCACTCCGCACGTTAAGATCAGGATACTAATGGATACAGGTACATGACCCACGGCTCATGGGTCCTCCTCTACCCCGTCATGCTCCTCTTCATCCGCCTTCAACACTGGGACCAGCCGTGGCCCACCTTCTGGCGCCGTCATACCCAGATGCTGCGCCAAATCGCCCTCACCGTACAGCACCAGACCCTCCATCCTACACCTCGCCAGCAACAAAACTCGCCTGTCCGCTACATGCTCAAGATGACAGCCTTCATTACCTGTGCGCTGACCCTCGCGGGCGGCAGCTGGTACGTGGCTGTCAATCTGACCACGGCGAGCGACTTGACGGCCATCTACAACTGCAGCGCGTTCTTTGCGTATGCTTTCAGTATCCCGATCCTGCACGAGAAAGTCAGGACCAGCAAAGTCGTGGCTGTAGCGATTGCCATTGGAGGCGTCTTCATCGTCGCATACGGCGACACCTCGCCCGCCAAACACGGGTCCAAGTCTGGCGGCGGTGCAGGCGGCGACAAGGCCCCTCCGTCGCACGAAGCCGAGAACCGCGCGTTCGGAAACCTCGTCATTGGCGTGGGATCCGTGCTATACGGCTTCTACGAAGTGTTGTACAAGAGGTTGGCGTGTCCGCCCGAGGGCGCGAGTCCGAACAGGGGCGTCATATTCGCGAATATGTTTGGTAGTCTGATTGGCGCGTTTACGTTGAGTGTGCTTTGGATTCCGTTGCCTTTCTTGCATTACATGGGATGGGAGGAGTTTGCGTTACCTCGGGGCGAGCAGGCGAGTATGATGGCGATTAGTGTGTTGGCGAATGCTAGTGAGTCCCCCACGCGCTCAACATTCTCCGGGAACTATTACTGACTTGAGCCTTAGCCTTCTCGGGATCATTCCTCGTCCTCATTTCTCTCACATCACCCGTCCTATCCTCCGTCGCCGCGCTCCTTACGATCTTCATCGTTGCACTTGTAGATCAGCTTCTGCCTCCCCCACTCAATTCTCCGCTTACGCCCGCCGCCATCGTCGGCGGGATTCTCATCATCGGCGCATTCTTGTTACTCTCCTGGGCCACGTATAAAGAAATGGACGAGGAGCGACGACACAAGCTTGAAGAAAGTCCTAGCGAGATTGCGTCAGACGACTAGGTGTCTTCTCTTGCGCGCCGGAGGTTTGGTGGAGGCACCATTGATTGATTGATCATATTCTTATGCAATGTTCGGATACATATTTCTACGGCTACCATACTACCTAGATACCCGGACTTTTTTGTCTTTGAGACAGTTGGGGATTGCATAGACGACGGCTGCAAGAGCATCTGGGTTGGATCATTCTTACTTTTAGTCGTACTGGGCATGCATGGAAGGCGCGATGGCGTTCAAATACAAATCAGTTTTAGAGCGAGGCCAGGCTAGGCTTTGCATGAATGTACTTCTTTGGCGTTGACGATATGAATCTGCTGCCAGTGTGTCCTTGGTGTGAGGTTACAAGTGAAGGCTGTTGTTGGGTTCCCATACATAAGCATCGTCCTCTAGGTAAGGACAATGCAAGGGGAAGTAACAGTGCCATCTTGAGGAACAGATGACTAAGACACACTCAACACAGCAACACCAAACGACATGAATTCTCCTCCTCTCCCATTACATGTCAAAGGAAAATGGTGCGAAATGCACAGTGAATCCTCTTCCCCAGGCCAGACCAAGGTTCTTATTATATACTCGCCCACAACCGGAAACTAATCTGTGGGGAGAGCTGAGCCGAGGCAATGTTTACAGTACACTGCATTCCGCGAACCATACTAAAACAATATTGCATGCTTGCGCAAGATATTGCAGATTGTCGCCAATGGTGGAACATTGGTACCACATTCTATTGCTTGTTTCAAGCATACTCTCACTACCAGGCACGGTGGAAGCTGATGTCATACTGCATCTGACACTCATCAATGGGCCCCATCGGCAAACACTCTCTATACTCAAATTCGCTAACGCAAAGAAATCCCCGACGGATCAAAGGCAGGAAGTGCCGTCGCACATCTGTGCAAGGCTGAGATTGGGGATTCGGCTGAACGGACTTGAAGATTAGTTGTGGAACGAGTGAGCGCGTACCTGACTAGAGATGCGGTACGATTGATGTGAATACTCGATAGATGGTGTGTTTAGAATGGATACTGAAGTAAATGGATTGGAAAGCATTCGATATCAAGGGGCGGGCGGAGTGGCGGGCCGGGACGAGGTTAGTTTCAGGGTCCGGAGAGCTGCTCTCATGCACTCCAGACTCACGATCAATCAATACACTTAATCCACACCGCAACACTACGAGATACGATGACGCAAATCGAAATGCCGACGGCAGCTCATCCACCTGCAGCCACGCCTTCCGATCTAAGCACAAAGCTACCGAAGCTCGTTCCGCGAAAACGCGCGCCCACACGCAATGCGCAGACTGCCCCGCCCCCGCCAACTCCCAGCTTGCCTGCAGAGCCGCGGCTAGAGGGACAGACGTGGGTGAAGCCGAGTAGGCGGATCTTGAGTCCTGAAGATCATGAGCTGTTCCTCAAGAGCGAGACATGCACGCTTGTCGAGGCCTTTGTATACGGCATCGCAGACTCTGTGCGCGACCGCGCCATATCGAGCATCAAAGCCAGCGAGAAGACCGACACGGTCGACACGATTGTCAACATACTATCAGACGCAGAGAAAGTGCTCGATCGGTGTCCGCCCGAAGACACAGGCAGTCGTTTCGGCAACCCAGTCTTCCGAACCTATCTTGATGTAATCGATAACGTCCTGCCAGAATGGCACGCACGTCTGGGCCTGAGCAACACAAACCAAGTCGATGAAATCTCAACCTACCTCGCACACTCCTTTGGCAATAAGCGCCGCATCGATTATGGCTCCGGCCATGAACTCAACTTCTTCCTCTGGCTGCTGTGTCTGAATCGCATCGGCTTGCTTCCCGCACATACCTTCCCTGCGCTCGCGCTTACGATCCTCCCCGCATACCTGCGCCTCATGCGCCGCATTCAATCAGCATACTACCTCGAGCCCGCCGGGTCGCATGGAGTCTGGGGCCTGGATGATTACCAGTTCCTCCCGTTCCTATTCGGGGCAGCACAACTACTGCACCATCCATACATCACGCCCAAGAGCATCCACAACGCGCTGGTGCTGGAAGAAGAAAGCGCAGAATATCTATATCTCGACCAGATTGCGTTTGTGAACAGCGTCAAGAACGTCGAGGGACTGCGATGGCACTCGCCGATGCTGGACGATGTCAGTGCCGCGCGGAATTGGGGCAAGATTGAGTCTGGCATGCGGAAAATGTTCCGCAAGGAGATTCTAGAGAAATTGCCTGTGATGCAGCATTTCTTGTTCGGCTCGTTGATCAAGGCGGAGGAAGGTATGACGCGCGAAGAAGACGCGGGCGTGGAGCCGGAGGAGGAGGAAGTCGAGGGTGGAGAGGTCAAGGTGTTTGACGATGAGGCGGGTAAGAGACATGTACATGCGAATGCCGGGTGGGGTGATTGCTGTGGGATTAGAGTCCCGGCGGCGGTCGGGGCTGAGGGTGAGGAGAGGAAGACGGGAATGGGAAGGGCGTTGAGGAGGGTCCCATTTGATTAGGCGGGACGAAATGATGGACGAGGGCATTTTACGAGGCGTTTATAAAAGGCATGATACCAATGATAGACATGACATGAATCACTTGAATCCAGAACTAACTATACTCATGGTCCTTTCTCAATTTACTTGCTTGCTTGCTTGTTTGTGGTATCATTTGCCCCAGCCTCCATCCATTCCATCAATCTCCCCACTCCCTCCCCTCATCCTCCATCAACATCTACGCCTTCCCCGCCCCACTCTTAATCTCCTTCTCAATCTCCGCCTTCAAATCCTCAGGCTTCTTCGTACTCGCCCACCTCCCCTTAACCTTCCCATCCCTTCCCACCAAAAATTTCTCAAAATTCCATTTCACGCGCTTCAACCCCATAAGCCCCGGCTTCTCATTCTTCAACCACTCAAACACGGGGTCCGCAGACCCGCCATTGACGTCAATCTTGCCCAGCACAGGGAAACTCACGCCGTAATTGATCTGGCAGAATTCCTGGATCTCGTCGTTGGAGCCCGGGTCCTGCCCGCCGAATTGGTTGCACGGGAATCCAATGATTTCGAAATCGTTGGGGTAGCTGGCTTTCAGGTCTTTGTAGAGCGCTTCGAGGCCGGCGAATTGGGGCGTGAAGCCGCATTTTGAGGCTGTGTTTACTACGAGGACGACTTTGTTCGAGAGGTCGCTGAGGGGGAAGGGTTTGCCGCGCTCTGTTGTGGAGGAGAGGTTGTTAGCTTTGATCTAGGAAAGGACGCGTATGAGGAGGGAAGGGAGGGGGCGGGGTGTAGTGGTGTGATCCGCGTGCAATGCACGAGATAAATGGAAAGGACATACTATCAACGGGCTTGAAGTCGAAGAAACTCGTCGCAGAAGCCATAGTTGCGTAAGCTGCTCTATATCCTAATCGTCGTGTTGTATGTGTTCGTAACTTCGTCGGTGCGCAAAAAGTCCCAGCAAACGTGTTGTACGAGGAAGCTCCGTGGTGCAGGTGCAGACGGTGGTGGTGTATATATCCTCGCCTTAAGTCCCTGCAACCCACGCGCGGGGCTGTGCGCAATACCGCCGTGCGAATCATGTCATGTGAAAAAACCCGCCTTCCAGAACGCAGCAATCGCGCAAGCAAAACCCCGTGAATGTTGGCAATCAGGCCTGGCCAGTCGCTGCACGCTTACAAACAGGCTCTCGCGGTCGCCGGGGATCTGTGCTCGGTGCCTGTTGTCGCTGCTGCGACTCGAGCGGAAGCCTCGGCTGGCGGGCGAGACGGTGCAAATGTGGGGCGCGGGTGATGACGTAGCGTCGGTGGAATGTACTTGTTTGGAGATGCTGCGCGAGACGGTTCGGGTTGAGGATTGGTTTTGGGTGCGATTTGAAATGGAGTGTGGTGTGAGACCGCCGAGGTTTGCCGGGGTGGTAGTAGTGAAGGGTAGATTTGCGTCGTGGTAGAAAGAATGGACGTCAACGCGTACATGATTCTAAAGGCTCTTAAACAAAATGACTTCACGGCGTGAGGAGAGTATGATTATCATAATATGTTCAATCTAAATTCAGTCTATGTACAATGTTTGACTTTGCTCGACGACAAGCTTCTGCCAGCAGAGGTGACATGTCTCCCCAAGCAGCAGGGCCGATCGCTCAGCTCAGTCTCCAATCTTCCTCAACGCCGTGTGACAAAGGAGATACAAATACCAACAAGCGACATCAAGTCTACAATAATCCAATTTATCAGTCTGATACATCATAACGATGAACTCATGCCAAATCCATTTGCAATGAGTCAGGACTTAAAGTCCTCTGCCCGCAGGCATTTTCTGCTGTCGCGTATCGCGATCAAGCAGTTCTCCGGCTCTGATCCAGTCCACGGCAGGGACATGTCCTTGGCTTTGGGTCAGCCATGTTGGTGGTCCAGCAGAAGGCATCCGTCCAGGTCAATGGGAACTGTGGCCATAATCCATCCGCGGGTGTGCGGTAGTCCTCCAGGGGTGTGGGAACGCAGTAAACAGCATGCAGGTGCATGAACATCCAGTGAGGGTATCCAGGAAACTCCGGGTGAATGACAAACCTTTCGTCAGGTGTCAAAGCAGACGAAGTCCGCAATGACATTCTTTCAACCGCCGTAGTTGGCGCGGAACTTGGTGCAAATCTCGTGAAGGCCGACGACTTCCTTGGTGAGCTGAATATCGTCTTGCAAGTCGTTGGGGTTGGTCAGGTTGGTGAGGATGTCGATGATATGTTGCTTCTTCATGGCGAACTGATGGGCTAGCTGGTCGCGAGCCTGTTGGCGGATTTGCTCAGCGGTGATCTTTGCCGCCTTCTGGCGCTTCTCGTTAGCGTCTTCGGTGGAAGCCTTGCGCTTGCGGTTCAGTGTCTTGCGTTGGGCCTGTCCGGGCATTGCAGGCGGGGATGGCTCGGTGGTTGGTCCGTCGTACTGGTGGACACGCTTCATGTGATCGAAGAGGTTGTAACGGCGGGGGAAGCCATGGCCTGGTACCGCGCGCTCACAGTCACGGAAGTGGCAAAGGTGAGGTCGTGCACCGTGACCGTGCATGCCGTGAGCCTCACGCTCGTGGCGGAGGAGGCAGGCTGTTGAAGAGAACTGGACGCCGACGCAGGTCTTCTTGTTGCAGCGGAAGGGCTTCAAGTGCGAGTCCACGTACTTGTCGTAGTTGCACTTGAGAGGCGTCGGCTTGTGGCTGCAACCAGGCTTGCCTTCCTCCGGGCAGTGATACTTGCCGTCCTTGTCAGGGAGTGTTGCGTACAAGGGGTGGCTGCGAGCAACTTTGGTACGCTCCTCTTCAAGCTTGGTCTCGGCTGCGTCAGCTTGAGAGACGATATCATCAGTCTCCTCTAGAGATTGTGGGGGAACAGATGTGGAGTGAGCATCCTCATTGTCGTTCCTGGGCATGTTAGGAGTGTATGAACCATCATTGTGGACGACGTACCTTGGTTCCATCAACCTGGTTTGGTCAAACTCGACGGTTTGTGGGAAGTGCACGCTCGAGGTGCTGGTAGGAGTTGCGACGAAGGCGCCGAACGTGGTGTCGTGGGCCGATGTTCGGCGTGAGTTTTGGGGAAGTGTGTAAGAGGAAGAACTGCGCACTGCTGAGGGACGATCTTGTCCCTCAAATTGGCTGTTGTTCCACGGTCGCTGTGATGGAGCATTGGCGCTGAACATCATCTCGGCGGGACTATGGCCGGCGGGATATGAGAATGTGAATTGGTTGTTGTGAAATTGCGCGTCAGTGGAGACCCACGGTGACATGCCGACGCTTGTTGTGGGGGTGTATCGAGGGGCGTTTGTAGTCGCATATTGCGAGAAGTCCTGTCCAGCAGAGTAATTAGCATATACGATGGATTCCTCCGGAGTATCCCATGTCCCGGAAGGTTGTTGTAGATGGCTCATGTCCAGGGTCTGGTCCGCAAAGGCATTGTAGTTCTCTGAGCTCATCGATGGCGAGTAGATCTCGCTACCAACGAACTGAGGACCCACGCGCGGACGGTTGTCCTGTGCGTTGTATCCTTCTGGCTTCCGGTGTCCACGCCGGCTGGCACCACTCTGGCTCTGGTATGCACTATCCATGCTGCTGCTGCACTCGGAAATAGTATCCTGGAGCTCGAACAAGTCCGAGCTGGTCATGTCCTGGAAATCCGCAGAGAAGGGGAAGTCCTCTCCGGTCACGGTCTGGGTTGGAATATCCTTTCTCCACTCGGCAATGCTTGAAATACAGGAAACAGGCTCCGGTGGTGAATCGAAGAAAGAGTCGCTGAAGACAGGGGTTAGTGTCAAAACAATACCAACGCAATTTTTAAAAGCAAGTAACGCAGAAGTGACAAATGAAAGCGCCGTGTTAGTAGATCCAGGAGGACCAGAGAGACCTATCAGTACTTAGAAGTCAGCAATGAATCACTCTGACATTGTAGGAGGATCACGCACCTGGCGGAGAGATGTTGCAAGCCATTGAAGGCGCAACGCGTAGTTTGTGTCGAGGTGGTAGAGCCTACAGAGTTGTAAATGTGTCGTCCAGCGAGTTCGAGTCCGAGTCCGAGTCCGAATGCCCCAGCCAGTGACGAAGGTCCAGAGGTGGGATGTCCTTCCAGGAAAAGCGGAACCAAATAGAAGCCAAAATGGAAGAGGGAAACTCAGGCCAGTCCTTTCAACCTTGGACTTCCTTCAACACAGCGTCAAGTTAGTTTGTGATCATTGTGTAGATCAAATAGGCGAGCGTCAGCCTAGCAGTGTACGTACTTCTTCATCCACCAATTTTGTCCAAATTTCATGTCCTGCGAGCTCGTGGAATGAGCCCACATATCCATGGATAAGGAAGTGGTAGTCGCATACATCATTGGGAACATCTCGATGTGGATCCAGGTCGGTATGACCTTTGTTAAGTCGGTCCAGTCCAATGAAGTGAAGTGAAGCTGATATCGCGTGTTGGTGCAGTTTGCCGAACAAGAACATTAATGTAAGGCATTGCGAGAGAAGATCTACGATAGCCTGGCGGCTTTACTGTCCATCTCCTGGTCCTGTACGGCCAGGTTTGAAGTCGATCACGTGTCTCGAGTAAGTGCATGCGCCGTCCGTCGGCATTTTTGCAACACTGAGTAGCGTTGGCGGGAGCCTTCGCTTGTCGAATCTACAGTAACTGCAAGGGCAGTATACTTTCCGCTCTGATCCAAGTTTCCGGTGGAGTAAACAGTAAGCAGTCCATGTGGATCCGATTCTTGCGCAGAGTCCCAGGTTGGTAATTCCCCTTGGATTTCCATGGAAGTTCCTATAGCCTGGATTGCTGTGTGGCGGCGATACAGAAAAGAAAGTGACAATAAAGAGACACATGATTTTCGCAACACATGCATTCGTGAACAGCAAACGCAAAATTAAGCAAGCAAACAACATGGGGAAAAACCGTTGGGTAAGTACCTAGGTAGGGCTCCGTCTGGGTTCCGAATTGTCATTCTGAGCGGTTGCTCTTGTTTGTTGTGTGTGTTGTCGTAAAAGGTTGAGTGTTTGTTCGCAGAGTGTTGTGGAGTACTCGTTGTGCGAAAATGTCGACGTCCAATGTTGATATTGTGTGGTGAAAAGAGGAGGGAGGAGGAGGAGGGGGACCAAATTCAAAAAGTGGGCGGGTGTGCTGAGTCTGACCGGATGGTAGCGCTTGGCTGCCAGCGCATAATGTGGGCCGTTCACACCGAATCCACCAATAACACCGAGCTTGGACTCGTCCTGGAGGGTAGTGGTCAAAAAACTCGCGTGAGTGGGATGAGGGACGAGGGCTGCTCTTATCACCCTGCATCCGCCTGCCAACTCCTGGTCGTGGGCGGGTTTCGCACCCCTCCTGAGGAGCCGTCGTGCTCGACGAGGCAGGCATTCCCGTGCCTTTCGGCGAAATGCAATTATCACTCAGGGAAATGGCGCTGCACATCTAAACTGGGGACTTGGACCGGGCGCACAAATTTGGCGGTGATTTTCGAGGCATTTACCAACCAGACGCTGGGACAGCGGCTCGACAGCGCCGCAGATCCTTGACGGCTCGCTTCTCTCTGACGGCGGCCTCAAACTTGCTTTTCGTCTGCGCCCGAAGCCTGCCGCGATTGTGAGCGGGATGGCGGAATCGCCAAAGTTAATCAGAACTGTCTTGCAACCGAGTCTTTGATCGCGCAATTTCAGATTACTGATTGATTGATACGGCCCTCGCTTGTGGAGGGCCGGCTGACTCTCCCCTTCGATCCGTGACCTACAGAACTGAATAGTTTCCGATTTGCATAGAAGTTGGGTCTAGTAGGTACATCAAAGTCCCTACGCATCGCAGCACAGTATGGATGATGCCCTATGGTAACCCACCGCGCACCTGCATATATCACAGTAGTACAAACCGGCGACGGAAAGACCCTTCGTTGTACAGCGCACGTAGGCGGCTGCGCCGGGACCGTCGCACAAAAGCTTACAACACGATTCGAAGTGGCGATTCATGGTTGAACAATGGCCTTGTTCCAACTCTGCGGCGCAGACCAACCACCACTCTGTCGCACAACATTGCTTCACCGGACGTCACTTCTCTGAGCCTGTGTTCCGGTCAGTTTCCGATTCCGAGGAACAAAAGCGCGTGATAGAGTCATTGACAGGTAAAATATCAGATAGGAGCGAAAGACAATGCTTGTTGGTTCCTCATTGGTCACATGACCTAAGATGAACTATGCTTATGTATGATGGTTTCATCAGGAAAGGGAGAGGGGTGGTATTGCAGGAGATGAACATACCCTAATTTTTGCGATCAAATTGTTGTTGGAGGCCCTAGACGATCCGATTGAGAACGATGAGAATGCGAAGTCGGCGGAAGGGGGCTATGCTGTGTTAATGGCAACTTCGACGAGGACGCGATGTCGCGCTACGTGAAGATCTTGTCTCGTGCGAACCACGGAGTGCTCCCCGGTGTCAGGGCTGAGGACCAACGGGAACACGTTTGGATGGCAGGGTAACTTGGGCTCGGAACATGGCGCCCGCCCCTGGCAATCTTGTCCCTATGAGGGGAGAGTCGCTGCCTAAGTCGGTGAGCCTCCAGTGTTGGAGGTACGCCGTTGAATCCTTAGAGGTCGGGGGATTGTGAGGATTGGCATTTCTGACTCGTTATACTTTCAGTCGTGGTGTGGCCAGGCGACGCGTCCTCATACTGATCAACGTGCGCATCTTACACGTGTGGTTGCAGTGCAGCTTTCGGAGGCGATGTCTTCTGGCAGAAGGTGTGTCGAAGAAAGCGCGACTTTCTGTGAAAAACCTTTCCGCTTACCGGCAGAACCCCGGCTGCGAAACGGCCAGCATCAAGGGTACAATGCCTGACTAAGCAGCATTGACGTCACGGGCCATCGCATCCACGTGATTTTGTCTTGCACCCTAATGGCAATCATCAAGGCACGTGTGCAAGCCTGGAAGGAGCACGCAGCGAGAAACCGTCGAACATGACATCAAAGCGATCTAGGTATGCTGCTTCTCCACAAGGCTCGCACCCGTGACATCGATGAGGAAGTGCGGGTCATCCGATGCCTTAGGGAACATCAAGGCATCATCATCGAGCTGCATTCGTACCCAGGCACAGTCCTTAGTCAGTTTGTCCATCAAGAAGGGCCGCAACACACACGCAAGACCACCCAACCTTGGGTCTCCCGGCATGGCGACTTGTTTCCCCGGTTCGATAGGGTTCACGTCAAAGGCTAGCGCGATCGTCATGCTTCCCCAGAGCTACATCGCCAATGAGGACATGGATTGAGCTTGCCCAACGTCCGGGCTGTGATTCGTTCGGGAGGATGTTCGCGACAGCATGTCTGCTGTGGCCGCCGAATGCGTCAGAGTACCGCCCGTTGTCAGCGGCTGTCAGCTGTTTTTGGACTCCGTGTAAGGAAAGCGTTTCGATGCTACCAATCTCATTTGTCTCCTCGCAGCCACGTATTATATGGTCCAGTCCAAACTCATATAAGCGTTATTATTTTCCTTTCCGTCTCATTGTTACAGCATCCAGGGTCCTAACCGCACGTTTGGGGAGCGGGGTCAGACTCATTTGCATCTGATTGGTACGATTACCATCGTCTTCGTAATACTTCATGAGCACGAGATCGTACGTTGAGGGGCTCACTCAGCTTAAGAGGGGTTTATGAAGCAGCAGTAGCTCTCAAGTTCCTTCTCAGATTCACACTGTTCACTCTCGAATATAACGTCATCGATCCGTCTGGCTCTATAATACATCATCCCATCTTCAATCCTCTCATCTAAATCACAATGCCTTCTCCCTTCCACCAGAAGTACTCCTCTCAGAGTCATAAAGTCTTCGGAGACAACACTGTACCCGCAATGCCAGAAGCACCCAAGCAAGACAATGAGCGACGTGGCTCGGACTCTTCGATAACTTCCGGACCATCATCTCCAACAGACGGTCGACGCCGGGTAAGTCCTTCGTACATCATTCTGCGAACATGGGAATCTGACTCTACTGTCAAGTCCTCCGCGACCCAGAGGTTCGGCAATCTGCAGAGTTTGAAGCGCCCAGAAGATGAGCAAAGCGCTGCAAGGAGACAGTCTTTGCACGACTCGTACGGCAAGGTTGGTTTCGTGGGAACCCTATGGAACAAGTAAGCATTGAACACCTAATGAGATGTGTATCACTGACATTATACAGTTTCACTCGTGGGCCGGTCACATCTCCCACGGCTCAGAAGAAAGAGCCGCGCGATACCACCACACTACGTGGTTGAAACATCACGATAATGGGAACCTGATATGTAAACAGTGGTGCACACACCCAAACGCAGTGTGGGCATGGAGGAAATGTACAGACTGTGTTCTGAGTAGAACATCTTTCGCGGCGTATTGTATGGTTTTGGCACTGAAATGCTGTGTACTGTGTGTATAATAAGCGTTACGACATTATGGATTTACAATGACCATTTCAATTCAAAATGCATTGATATGTATGTCTTGACCCTGATGTTCTTCTTCTAATTGTTGGGCAGCGTTGAGTAAAGTTCCGTTCGACATTTTGGGTTGTGTTCCTTCATGTTCAGATGTGGCTAGCCCCCACTTGCAAATGATTGGTTGTAGCTCCCGAACGCCATGAGTGACGTCGGATCTTCCAAATCGACACTTGGTCAAACAACACAACTGCGTCGCAACAACGCACAGAAAAGTCCACACGATTAGTGTTTCCACAACCGCAGCGACAACCCTCTCGCCATAAATCGTTCTGCAAAAACGCACCACTGGACGCCCAGTACAACCCCGATCAACCTAAGAACTGCACACCGCGCAGCTGCAGGGCATAACTTATAGGTCCCAGCCAAGATCATGACTTCCGTAGCAAAGACAACACCAGGCTACCCTGATACAGCATCAATAAATCTCAATCGATTACTGTCAAGACTGGAGCGTATAGTACTTGAAGACCCTTCACAACAGCTGCGCAAATCGAACTATGAGCGCACGCGCGTCAGTGCTGTATGTTCATTATGCCTCATTCCCTTGTTTAGTGTGTCTAATCAGATCGTCAGAACATAGAACACGCGCGCACACTACTTCTCAATCTCGAACACAATGCGTCCACCATACCCTCGAAATCGAAGAAAGCAGCCCTACAAACCGACCTCCAGCAAAAGCGCGAGCTCATCAAGCAGCTCAACCAGCGCATATACGACTTGAACCAGCTCGACGACTCGATCTCAGAAGGTTCTGTAGATTCGGACGAGGAGGACGAAGATAACTTCCCGTCGTATGCGCCGCGGATACAAGCAGAAGCAGGCAGAGACGTGTCAACATCAACCGAGGGCAACGAAGCGCTACGGAGTGCGGCAGAAAACTTAACCTCGGAATTACGGCGGCGTGGCAAAGCAGATGCTGCGCAAGGCGCACAGTCGGCGTCGGGGAATTCGCTTTTCCCTTCGAAATCCACCACAACGACGGGCGACCCCTCGCTACCACAAACCGAAGCCCTCCTCTCGCACCACCGCGACGAACAAGAATCCCTCACAACTTCACTGCTGGACATGGCGAAGCAGCTGAAACAACAATCTCTGCTGTTTGGACAGACGCTGGAGAGTGACAAGAGTATAGTCGACCGTGCGGTGTCGGGCCTGGATCAGAATCAGTTAAACATGGACGCGGCAAGTCGGCGCATGGGCACGCTGAGAAAGATGACGGAAGGCAGGGGCTGGTTTGCGCGGATGAAACTGTATGCCTTGATTTTTGGGCTATGGGTTATTGCGTTCTTGATTGTGTTTGTTGGGCCGAAAATACGATTTTGAGGAGTCTTGCATAGGGGCGGAGTGAAACGGCACCAATATACCCATATTACGAATAAGGTGCTCGTGGAACGCATGTGGAATTGTGGTGTCTTAGATGCTCTTCATTCCACGAACTCCATCCGGCTACTTCACCCATAGGATCGTCGCCAACTGTGTTCGTTTGCACCGAGACGCATCGAGCTATCATTTGATATCATTCTCGAACAAATGACCCTTTTGGCTACTCCACGGGGCCCGGTGCAGATGCCCAAGACCAGTTCGGTGTTTGGAACTTTTAGTCTTCTCGGAGAAGAGCAGGGTATTTATGTCTTTGCCACATCGCATCCAGAAGCAAAGTATTCTCCCACAATCCTGCGTAATAGGAACACTTCTGCTTCTGGTACGTGACCTTTGCAATACCCTGCAGGGCAGGTAGTTTGTCTTTACGTTACGTCAAAGACGGGAATAGGCTGCTACTGCTTGATGCCTGGTGTACAAAATATCGCGGAAGTCTCGACTAGTGCAGTAAGCTGGGAAAATGAAGGATCAACCTGAGATCGAATTCAAAGCTACGAATGGTGTGTGTAGATGGAGGCTACAAGCAGCGCAAGGACAACGAAAGCAGTGTCGACCCATAAGAGGTGAGTTGTCATTGCATGTAAGGCAGGAGAGACTCCGAAATATGACGTAAATGCACTCCAAGCCTAAAGCTTCGACATCATTATGATGCATCTCAATTGACGGGATGTCTCCATTGCTGCCATGCGATCCAGGTCTGCACGCCCACAAGGCCAAGCCCAATGATGCCGATGACCACCGTGATGATAACACCGATCATTGTTATCATCAACATGTAACTTGGCCGGCTCTTCTTCACAAACCAACTCTCCCAGCGTTGGGGTTCATCAAAGAGGTCGGCTAGCCGGCTGCCGAAGTAAGTGTAGGTGATCTCAGGATCGTCATCTCTCTTGTATGGCGCCAACTCATATCGACCGAAGTTTTCATCGAAGCCTTCCTTCGCCACTAAAGACTTGATGAGAAGCCCCGATGCGCGATTTACCGGGAAGAGGACTTTATGAATTGTATGCAGGAGCTCGAGTGCCAGCTGACGAGGCATCATAGAGTTACTCGTATCCTGTTGAGTTTCCAAGAGTACCTCCTGCAGGATGGGCGTCCAGTGGAATACCTGCACGCTTCTGTCGACAGGATCTAATAGCAGATGACAGCTTATGTCGCTTGTCGCTCTTATGCGAAGCCCGGATCTCTTCTTCAACTGCACGGCTGAAAGTGCTGCCAATTTGGAACGAACATCTGACGAGCCGTGATGACTGTCAAAATATGTATGAGAGCGACTCGGGAAGGCGATGTCTTTGAATTGCCGCGCACTGACATTATCGCGCCAAAAAAGAGCGAAATCAGTACCGGTGTGAATATTTGCGTTATCATGAGGATGCATACAATTCACATGAAAGAGAAGACTTGCGGCCATGTTGAATGCGCGATTCTGGTCAGCCGACGTTGACCTTTGGTCTGCATTCGATGTCTGATAGCGACCGGAGTCCTCGAAGAAGTCATGTAAAAGCTGTGCTCGTGGCGCATCCCGGTGCTCCTTGATCAGCCTGATGAGTGCGAAAAGATCGTCGTGGCTTGTCAATGCTGGACATCCGGAAAGGAAGTCCGGCTTGTAGGCGCTCGTCACATCCTGGTAATGAGACCAGAAGTTCCTGAGCCGCTTGGCTCGTTCGTTCCAGGCACAATGCTGAGCAAAGCAAAATGAATTGTCGGGGCAGTCACCACAGTATGTCCATTCCCACAGGGCGTGCGCCAGGTGTCGAAGCTCGACATGGCTGATTGCGTGAAGCGGATTAATGAATGCCAGATCATAGGTACTCGTACTTGACATCATGAGAAATCAGAGAAAGGTCGTATCGATCTTGCTGATTATACGAAGTTTGGATGCACTTTCGCACCAAGGCTGTACGTAAAGGTTTTGCGCGAGGGTTTCGCGCCGCATGCGCATGCGCCTGTCCTATTGGTGTGATTACATTACATGTGGCGTCTGTCCCAGGTTGGATCGCCTTGATGACAATCGGGCTGTACGGCTGAACTGCAACCCCTCCAAAAGGCTTTGCCTACGTCTGCCTCCATATCCCCATTCATCCTCAACTCGGTTTTGCATTACAGAACGTGGTCTCTACGAGCGTGACTCGCATTTGCTCGTCCTACCATTTCTATCCACAGGCATCGGTGGCACCAGTAGCCTTGCACAAAACGGCGGGCCTGTGCATGACAGCCTCGCTACTCATGGAGCCTCTACAGTATTCACATGGAGATTCTTTGCGATCTCAGAATTGTGAAGAGCCCTTACCGCATTTACGGTCCTGCCCACCTCCGCATCCTGTGCAGTCTTCCCAGTCAGCTGTATACAAACCGCTTTCTCGGCCTTCCGAAGCGCCCAAGAAGGATTTAGCAAATGGAACCCTGACACTTACTGGTGCTAGAACTGTGCCAGTTACGGCCAAGACACAAAGTTCGAAATCAAAGTCGCCATCGGTTTGGGGGTCTCAGCAGAGTACAGCAGCCTCAAAGCAACGACAGCGTGTTGGTGGACTGCTCGTCTTCGATAAGGCCGTAGATAAGGAAGAGAAGGATCGTCACATTGACATGGCTGAAAGACTCACTGTTCCGTTTGAGGCTTATCTCAGAAAGAGGTGCCAAAATTATCGTCCCATTGCCATTAGACTGATAGTGCTTGGGATCGACGAAGCATCCGCGCAATTGCACATAGTCATATTCTGTGCTGACGATGTCACCAAACGGGTAAAAAAATTCTTCAAAAGCAGTCAATGGAGAGATGTATGCAAGCAAGGTAGCACCAAGTCAGAGGACTGCCGCTTCATGATTCATGCCTGCAGTCGCTCGCTGGCTCTCAATCTCAAAGCTGCTGGTCTGCATCAGAGTATCAAGATCGGTGTACCGACACAAAGACCAACTCACGGAAGATTCTGGACGGCTCCGCTTGAGGTAGAGCATGCAGGGAACAAACGGTTAGCAACACTGGGAGGCTTTATAATTGTGAGGAATTCCGAGGATGATATGTCCATGTATGGGCTTACTGTGAATCATGTCTTTACTCAGCCTCAAAGCCGTAGAACATCGGTTTCCGAATCCAACACCAGCGCAACTTCTCACAGCTCGACGTCATCATCTGAAGAGGAGGATACTGAAGATGAAGAAGTGGATTCTGGCTACTCTTCGATCAACAACGTATTCGATAGCATCAGCGTGGTTTCCAACTTGGGCCGTGACACAGAGCTGCTGAACAACGTCAGCAGCAAGAGGACTAACCCTGGATCGGATTTCCAAAGGTCAACAGCGGGACAGCTCTCGGATATTTCCTTGTCTGCTGAGGCACGCGACCGGGATTGGGCTTTGATGGAGAATCTGAAGGTCCATCATAATGACTCCTTGTACCGCGAACACGGTCTAGACGCCTTCCATCTCAATTCAGCTGTTGAGCCGGAAAGTCTATCAACCACTGTGGAAATCATTTCTACGCCAGGTTTGACCGGCACTTTGTCAAGCTATCCGGCTTACGTACTACTTCCGCACTCTACCAAGTTTGTCCGCACATACACTGTAACACCAATTGATAATGAAGGTAGGTCATATCAATACAGTGGCACCACTAAAGCTGACAAGTCCAGGCTTGTCCAAAGGCTGCTCCGGAGCATGGGTTCTAATGCAAGAAAGTGACAGTGACGTCAAGTCACACTCCGAACAGCTCAAACCTCCAATGCCGAGGGATCAAAAGCACACCAGTCCAACTACCGTCGACTCTATGGGACCCAATCCACGAGTTAATCACCTGCGGGTGTATGGCCAAGCAGTTGCGGACGATTTTCTTGGAGAGGTTCATGTTGTCCCGATGTCAGATATCATAGATGACATTCAACAAGCACTAAACGCCAAAGAAGTCAGATTACCAGTAGATAGCTCTGAGATTGTGTGTATGCTGTCGCAAGAGATCAAAGAGTCATGTCAAAGCGAGCAAAAGAGTTCTGTCTCCCCGACAAGCTATGGGCTTGACGATACGCAGTACACGGCTTCACATGAAGGCTACGAGCAAATTGTGAGGCTGCTACGTGATGCGATGGGTGGAGCGTTCGGCAACGCGCTCCAGGCTGCTTCATGGAGAGACAAAGAGGAGGGTGTGCGGCTGCTGCATGACAAGGGGGCTAATTTTGACGCGCATGTGTCACAGTACGCACTCGCAGGAGCAAACGAAGCAGACAGAAAGGTGCAGATGGCAGTGGAGCTGCTGGAGGAAGTGGTTGTAGTGCAAACGGCGACATTAGCAGAGGATCACCCTGTTCAACTAGCATCGCAGTACGCACTTGCAGAAGTATACGAGGCAGACAGACAGGTGCAGAAGGCAATAATATTGCTAGAGCACGTAGTTGCAGTACAAGAGAAGACACTAGCAGAAGAACACCCCTCTCAACTAGCGTCGCAGTACGCGCTCGCAGAAGCCTATAAAGCAGATGGACAGGTGCAGAAGGCAGTAAAGCTACTAGAGCACGTAGTTGCAGTACAAGAGAAGACACTAGCAGAAGAACACCCTTCTCGGCTAGGGTCGCAGTACGCGCTTGCAGAAGCATATGAAGTAGATGGACAGGCACAGGAAGCAGTGAAGCTACTAGAGCACGTAGTTGCAGTACAAGAGAAGACACTAGCAGAAGAACACCCTTCTCGGCTAAGGTCGCAGTACGTGCTTGCAGAAGCAAATGAAGCAGGTGGACAGGCACAGGAAGCAGTGAAGCTACTGGAGCATTTGGTTGCAGTACAAGAGAATGCATTGGCACGCGGAATTACCCGCCCGTTAGCACTGAGCAAGCTAGCCAACCACTACACAAATCAAAGTAGGCTAGTAGAAGCGGAGGCTATGTTAAAAGAGGCGCTGCAGGGTAGCGAGGAGGCCTTCGGACGGAAGCATCCATCAACCCTCCATATAGTTCACAATTTAGGCAACCTCTACGTAAAACAAGGCAAGTTAGAGGAAGCGGAAGCCATGTACTATCGGACATTACAAGGTAAGGGAGAGGCACTCGGTCAGAAGCATCCATCGACTCTTGATACGGTCAACAACCTAGGCAACCTCTACTGCAAACAAGGCAGGCTAGCGGAGGCGGAAGCCATGTACAATCAGGCACTGCAAGGTAGTGAGGAAGCACTCGGACCAAAGCACACATCAACACTCAAGACGATCAACAACCTAGGCAACCTCTACGTCAGCCAAGGCAGGCTTGGGGAGGCAGAAGCTAGGTACAATCAGGCACTGCAAGGTAGCGAAGAAGCACTCGGGTCAAAGCATTCATTGACAATCTATACGGCATACAAGCTTGGCACAATGTACGAAAATCAAGGGAGGCTGGCGGAGGCCAAAGCCATGTATGATCGGGCGTTGCAAGGAGGTAGCGAGGAGACACTCGGACCGAAGCACATATCGACACTCAGTTTCGAAGATGCACTATTTACATCTCATGTATACAAGCGCAATTACCGCTTCCCGACTAAGCAAACTCAAGGACGAAACGATCATCGGCTAGTGAACCATGCCCAAGATTCTATAGGCTCTATGCCGGCAGATCCGAGCACCAGGAGCGTGACTGATAACCTGGTTGATCAAGACGACGAAGATTTCTTCCAAGATTCAATGATTCAATTGCACCAAGACCTATTCTCGGGGGCTTCATCCAACACCAACACGGATCATTCAGTCTTTCACCAACATGAAAAAAGCAGAGATTCTGGTTCAAAACCCTCGGTCGGCCAGACTACTCATCAGAGATTGATGTTGTCCAAAGCTTTGCAGAAAGCTCGCACAGCTGTAATGCTTGACACGGCGCAGAATTTCGAATCCGCCATTCAGAGCTACGAGGCTACCTGCAAGCTTCTGAAAGACGTTGCTGCTTCCTTCAAGCCTCTATCAGAAGACCGACAGAAGCTGAATTACATCGTGAGTCTGCGCCGAGAGCTTGCGTCGTAGGCCTTATATGAATACGGATACTAATTCTTCGCCAGATCGACAACTATCAACTACGGATTGTAGAAGTCACGGATTTAATAAAAGCCGACAATGATAAAACTACCTTCAATTTTGACTTTGAGTTCGAGTAGAAGCCCTTGGTAGCCTAAAAAAGCGATTTATAGAAGTTCATCATTCATATGGGATATATTTGTTTATACCTTGTGTTCATAGACCAGTGACTCTGTTACCTTGTATAGATCCTCATCTTCATCAGTCTCGTCGGGAGAGGCCTTCTCCGTGCACCCATCGATGCTGACTTCGATATTGGTGATTGGAGGACTTGCCAGGACCCAGAGGTCATGCGACGGCTCTAAAAAGGAAAAAGGTGTCGTTATAGTTCTCGACGACTGTTCTTTTGAGGGGACCAAAGACTTCTTATAAAAAGTCATTCCATAAGATTAACCCGTAGCCAATCGGTCGATGATTCGCTTGTCGACAGCAAAGGTAGGCTGGTGTCCAAGTTCTCCAGTTCTGGAATATGAAGGAGCTGAAATGAATGAGACTGGAGAAGGCGTAAAGGATTGTGGTGTCTGGGAGAGGCTTGGCGTGTGTGGAGCGTGTACGGCATCGAAGTTGAAGTTTGGCCCAAGGCTCGTTCATCCACACTCAGCTAACGCTAGTTTGGGCATTTCCTACTTTTGGATATTCATGGCCTACTTCACAATCATAGCTATCTCAACTACGTTGTAGAGTGGAGAAGCCCTTCGACTTTCACAGACATCAGAGAATGCCAAACCAACGCAGAGTAGACACTATTGAAGCTCTAGTTGTGCCATACTGACTGTTGTTCCTGGCCGCGCATGTTCAAACCTCCTCCAACTTTACACTCGAGTCTTTCTCATCGTCAGTACCTAATCCTGCATTCTTGCGCTCTCGCACTCCACCACTCTTTTCAAGTTCGTCTGCGTACATCCGCTCATTCAAGATTCTCTCTCTCACATCCTTCTTCGCAAATAAAATATCAATCTCCTCGAGACTCTTCCCTGTCGTCTCGGGACACATGAGCCACACAAACGGCATGGCAACCCAGTTGCTCAGCAACATCCAGATCCAGATTTTCCACCCGATATTCTCGAGGGCGATTCCGCCGGCGAAGACAGTGATGAAGCTGAACAGCCATTCGCCGAAAGCACCGGCTGCACCACCAATGTGTCGGTGCTTGAGAGGCGCGATCTGAGGTCCATTAGCTCTGAAGGGAAGAGAGGAGTGGGGTTTTTCTTTGGAGGAGGGGGAGTTCCAAAAGGAAAGAACGTACCTCAGGACCATATAACCACGGTACACCAACCCAACCATACCCAAAAACCATGTTCCAGACGCAAATGATCACCGCTGCGCCCCATTGCGTGGCAACAGTCGGGCGAGGGAGGCCAATGAGCGCCACGAAAACAGTCATTAGAAGCGCCAAGGTAAAAGCTGACCAAAACAGTATACGTCGACGACCGAAGCGCTCGATTGTCGCGGGAAGAGGATATGTGCCGAGCGCGAACATGGTGTTCATGACGGCGGCGAGAAGTTGTGCAAGGAAGTCTGAGAGGCCCACGTTTTTGAATATGACGGTGGAGTAGTAGACGGAGAGATTAATTCCTAAAATCGGGCTGGTTAGCAACGGTCCGTAGCTCAACGAATGGGTCGCATACCCATCATCTGCTGAATCGATAGCACAAGAAAGGCGATTCTTATCCGTCTCCCAACCTTCAAATCTGTGTTGTCCCAAAAGAGAGTCCAAACACTGAACTTCTCATGCTCTTCCGACTCCGTCTCCAGCTTAATCGTGTTCATAATCTCTTGCTTCATCTGCTGGACATCCGGATGTTCCAGGGCCTTATCATGCAATTTGGAAAGCACATCATCGCCTTCTGCCTCACGCCCTTTCGCATAATACCATCTCGGTGTATCCGGAAGAAAGACCATGACTAGCCCTGACACCAGTGCAAAGAACGCTTGGAATGCTATTGGAAACCGCCACGAGACTTGGTTCGTCATGCGGGTAAATCCAAAGTCAATCCAATACGCGATCGGAATGCCACTGATGAGCAGACAACATGTGAATGCGACTTCCGGGCCACGTTCGCCGGGCGTAATGGACATTTCGGCCATGTACGTAGGAACAGTGCAGGATATGAAACCGATGCCAAAGCCACAGAGTATGCGGCCGACGATGATGTGCGCGACGCTCCAAGCGCTGGCTTGGAGACTTGCGCCAACGATGACGAATGCGTTGCCGAGAAGGAGGATGTTCCGGCGGCCAAGAGGCATGCCAACGATGGAGACGAAAAGCGAACATACAGTGGCGGCGAGGGTGTAGGAAGACGCGATCATGGGGATGACATATGTGCCGGTCGGATTCTGAAGGCATGTCAGTGGCTTGAATTGACGGAATGATGGATCACTCACGCCCATGGCTTTCAGGAAGGGTGCTGTGGTCTGCACTCCGCCCAGGACACCGGCATCGTAACTATGCAATTTAGCCATATCTCTGATGTGAGGATTGACCAGGTGAGCCTACCCGTAAAGCATGAACGACTATTCACTATTGTCAGTAAAAGCAACCTTAAAGGAGTACAAATCTTCATACCACTCCACAACTGAACCGCATCATACGGTACAGTACGCGTCCTTTGACAGTTTCAAACATTTCGACAGCGTATTTCGACTTGCCTGTAATGCTTCTCCGAATGGAACAGCACCACAAGCTTTCTCTTATACTTGACCATCCCATCCCCAGTGCATGTCTCTTTAAGGACTAGTGTCAGTCTGGGGTAGCCATTCAGTCCTGCATGAGACTAGCCGATCCCCGCATTCTTGGCACGGGATTTGAATCCCGGGGAAGTGAGAATCATGGCTCGGATCTCGCATCTCCCCACAATGTGAGATTCAACTCGTTGCCATTCAGGTGTGGGATCCACTGGAAGAGAGGAGATGGGTGTACCGTCGGAGTGGCGATCGACCCGCGGCGCGTGTTCGTGCAGAAGCATGCGCTGTTAAAAGTCCGCGACGCGTGCTCGACACAACACAAAAACAACTCTATTGATCTGTCGTTCTCTTCAACAACGTTCGTCGTTCAGCACTTCGAACACCCAGCATGTCTTCCCCAGACGTGATCATCATCGGTGCCGGGCCCTCGGGCATCTCCATGGCATATACACTGAAGCACAAACTCGGCTTCAGCGATTTCACTATCTACGACAAACTCGACGGAGTAGGCGGTACATGGCGCACAAACACGTATCCAGGCGTTGGCTGCGATGTGCCCACCATTCTATATTCATTCCACTTCAATCTCAACCCAAACTGGTCCAAGGAATTGTGTGACGGGCCAGAGATTCTGGAATATATGGAAGCCACAGTCGATAAGTTTGACTTGCGAGCGCACATGCATTTCTCGATCGAGTGCTTAGGTGCAGAATGGAACAAAGAGACCAGGAAATGGGATGTACGATTCAAGGATCAAAAGACCGGCCTGGAATTCGTGCGGAGCGCTGCAATTTTCATTTCTGCTGTGGGAGGCATCTCGTATCCTAGAGATGTCAGGTTCCCCGGTATGGAGAAGTTCAAGGGCGCCATGTTCCACACAGCTCGTTGGGACCATTCGTATGACTACAAAGGGAAGCGCATGGCCATAATCGGGAACGGGTGCTCAGCTGCCCAAGTCGTGCCCGCAGTCGTCGACGATGTAGCTTCGATCAAACAGTATGCGAGATCAGCACAGTGGTACCATGAGCGGCCGAATCGAAACTTCACAAAAGCTGAGACGTGGGCGTTCCGCTATATTCCGTTCTGGGAGAGGTGGAAGAGGTTGCAGTTGTTTCTCGAGAACGACGATCTTGTTGCGACGTACATGTCGGGTGCCAAAGCTACAGCGAAGCGAGCTAAGGTAGAAGATCATGCAAAGCGGTACATCTACTCGCGCGCGCCGAAGAAGTATCACGAACATTTGGTCCCAGACTTCCCTCTAGGTAAGTCATACACGATTTTCCCGAATTGTGCTTGCTAATCATCGATCTCTTAGGCTGCAAGCGTCGCATCTTCGACCCAAATTACCTCGATGCTCTGAACGCACCAAACCTTGAACTTCTCTCCGAAGGCATCCAAGAATTCGACGAGACCGGTATAGTCAGCGAGACAGGAAAGAAAGATGAATTCGACGTCATTGTGTTAGCCACTGGCTTCCAAGTCCAGCAATTTCTGACCCCAATGGAGGTCCTCGGGAAAGGTGGGAAATCGTTGAACCAGCAATGGAAAGAGCATCGCGGCGCACAAGCATATATGGGTTCCTTCGTGCACAACTTCCCCAACTTCGCCATTCTGTGAGTACTTTTCTGCATTCCACGTCTTTGGTATTGCCTGAACTGAAACTGACGTGTGTCCAAAGATTCGGTCCAAACACCTTCCCAGCCCACAACTCTGCGCTCTTTTCATGCGAAGTGCAAGTGGAATTCATTGCGCGTAATCTCATCGCTCCCCTCATCGATCGAAGAGCCGACATCATCGAAGTGAAGGCCACATCCGAGAGCCAGTGGGTCAACAGCATCCACAAACAGTTACAAGGATCAGTATTTCAAGCTGGTTGTTCAAATTGGTACATCAATGAGCATGGCCGTAACGCTGCTAGCTGGCCCGGATATGCAAGCACATACTGGAAGGAGGCGTGTATACCACGATCCGGTGTGTTCACAACGGAGGGCGGGTCATCTTTGTGGTTTCTAAAGACATTGAGTCGGTGGTTGCGGACGACGAGCTCAACTACGTATGGCCTTGGTCTGCTGTTGATTGTCATGGGTCTTTGGAGGAAAAACGAGGGGTTTCGCTCTGCGCTGATAAACGGCTTCAGAGCAGCGAGCGCTCGCGTTGCGAGCGTTCTGAAATCTTAGTAGAGGTTGACATGTAAAGATTTAGTACGCAAGGAATGAGACCTTGAATGCTTTCAGCATGTGCGCAACGACCAAGTCGTGTTTGATAATCAATTCGCCTCCTTGCAAGCCATGGCCATCTTCCTTAACGACAATGACTCGAGCTTTGCCCTTGAAAGCGACATTGCTTTGCGTATGGAATTCAGGTGCAATATGACGATCAATCATGCACGATTACCGTTTGATCAGCATCAGCGCATGCGTGCTGCCTGTGGGGCGGGATTCAAATCCCGCGCAGAGCCAACCTGCTACCCCACCCGTGGTAACCCCGCATTACGCTAAGTCGCATTCACCAAAGCGTTGGATGACGTGAAGCTTATGGTAGATAGTAAGTTTGATAGGAAATTTGCTAATAGACTTTGTCTTTGGACCAGTTCATGTTCACATAGAACCATGATGATGCTATCCAGAACAATTCGACAAAAAAGCTTCCGTGCTTGCAGCAGAGTGCCAACATTTGCACCCCGGGCTTTCTCTATCCACAGTCCACGGTATGCTGACTCAAGTACACCACCACAGTCTACGCCTGCGAGTTTTCGAAAGAATGGAGGAGACAAGCGATCTTTGAGCGATCGGATGAGCCTCAATGGGAAGACAACCGTCATCACTGGAGGCGCTCGTGGAATAGGCCTTTCTTTGGTTGAAGCTGTTGCGGAGGCTGGTGGAAACGTCGCAGTTCTGGACGTACTGGAAAAGCCGCAGACCGACCTGTCGACTCTTGGTGTTGAAGCACACTATTATCGGTGAGATTTTACCCATAACTGAACTGACGTAGCTGATCGTGCTAGTACTGATGTGACCAACATGGATGTCTTGGAAAAGACTTTCAAACAAATTCAAGTCGATTTCGGGCGCATCGATAACTGGTAGGTCTGTCTTGCAGTTTTCGTGACTTCTTGCTAATTCAGAAGCGTTACCGCCGCGGGTATAGTGGCCGATAAGTCGTTTTTTGATCATTCGTGGGATGAATGCGAGAAGCTTCTCAAAGTCAACGTAAGCTCGCTCGATTGTAGCATTCTCAGCTGCTGACATTCAAGGTCCTTGGAACTTTTTTCTGTGCGCAGCTCGCCGCAAAAGCCATGAGAGATCAAGGCTCTGGCGGCAGTCTTGTTCTGATCGCTTCAATCGCATCCCACATCGCCCTTCCATTGCAACGGCTTCCCATGTACGGAGCGACGAAGGGAGCCGTACGCATAATGATGAAGCAGCTCGCCGTTGAGTTGGCGCCACTAAAAATTCGCGTCAACACGGTCTCTCCAGGTTTCATCCGTACAGATATGACCGAGCTTTGTGCGACGCAACAGCCAGAACTGTACTCTGTTTTTAGCTCCGCTCCGCCAATCGGAAGGATCGGCGAAACGAGTGATATCACCGGGGCTGTCCATTATCTTTTAAGCGATGCATCGTCCTATACAACAGGAGCTGATATTCCAATCACGGGTGGATTAATAGCTGGACGTATTGCGAATTGAGCCCCAATTGCGGTTGTTGAATCCCGTACCTTTTGCACTGATCGTGATGTGAGCACTTCATTTGTCCACCAGCTTTCGAAATTTGCTCAAAACCTGGGAAAGTCAAGGCTTGTCCACTCTGACCAGAAAATCGAGTCGATGACGTTAAGTGCTGGGTTCAGAATCATCTCATCTTCGGCGTCATCGACAACAGGTAGTTCAGGCTGCTCCCATGTGGATGGACGACGCCGCTTGGCTTGGGAGCGGTCGCTTTCCAAGCCAGGCCCATGTGCAGCGCTTCTCTTCACACTCTCCCGCTTTGCTCGCAGCAGTTCGTTCTGTATTCCAGTCACCACTTCACGGGCTCGTGTGGCGCTATGATATCCTTTTGACAGATCACTAAGAGCTTGTTGGCACACTTCCAGGTCCTTCCAGGCAGAGTTACGAAGGGACGGCTCAGCTGCTTCGCACGCGTTGAGCACATGGATCAAGCTGGCTGTGAAGACAAGATGCACTGCTTGAATGTTGATTCTGCGGAAGCTGTACAGTCTTCGATAGATCTGTAGCAGTTTTGCTATTGCCCTGGCTGAATCGGTGCATGCTGGTTGGCCGACCATCGGGTCTGAGAAGGCAACATCTGGCAAAGTCGCCGTAGTAGCCGCAAAGAATGGCCGGTTTGCCAGAATCATGACCGTGTGGTATTGCATATGCAGTTGTAGTACATGAGGGACGTAGAAGGATGAAACGGAGGCCAGGTCGACTTCCAAAGACTCGGGTAAGCTCGTATGCCAATCCATGAGTTCAGCTCGCATGCTCGAAGCAAAATCGTGGAGCTGTTGAGCACCGAGCACAGAAACGACAGCATCTGAGTACAGTGTGTCTCGAATGCGAGCCATTTTGGCACAGAGTGTCGCGTTGTTTCTGTGTAATTCTTCGATTGGATCGATCAAAGCTGGGAAGTCGAAGTCTTCGTATTCATCGATGTAGGGTCGCCAGAACTTCTGTTCGGTGATCGTCGCGACGTACGGAGGCGTGGTGATTGCATTTTCGTTCAGCGAGACCGGCCGACCAAGGTACAGTGACCACATTCGTTCGTGGATAAAAGCGCCCCAGAACACAACTCGTCGCAAAGTAGCCTCTTCTGGGTCAAGAATCCCGGCGTCTACATAGGCTTGATTGTCGAGATGTAGGCCTAAATCCGTGGCCAATCGTACCGCCATACCACTGTAAAGCCAACCACGAGCGTCAAGAGTGCGAATTGACTCCACTCCACTCAAAATGCCTAGCGATTGCACTGTCGACAATGTTGGTGAGTTTAGCTCAACGTCGAGGAGTGCGCGTGCACGTGATGCAAAGAAGTCTACCATTGGTTCGGGCAGCTCAACGCAATGTCTAGAGGTCAACGAAGCACCGACAGCGCACATAGAGTTGACCAACACTTCGGAGTAAAGCTTGCTCATGTAGTCGCCAGATTTGCACTTACGTCGCTCGCGATAGAAGACATCTTCTTGCACAAGATGAATACTCGGGTCTTCCCAGCAGAAGTAAAGCTTGATCAAATGCTCTTCAAGCTCAGCGTCCACGAAGTGGCCCACCCCAGCGGCTTCCAGCGTGGCCTGGATCTCATGGTAGTCCACAGTCGTCTTTGCGTTGGTTGTTTCGCGGGTGCCGGAAACAAGTAGGTGGAGGTTTGATGTGGCGCCGTAGAACCTGAGCTGACCATCTTCCGCGAGCCTGAGAGATCCCAAATTACCAGTGAGTTGATCGACCAAGGGTGAAGAGACCTCTGCCTGAGGAGAACTAAGTGCTACTGATGGTGTCTTCTGGTCTACAGAAACTTCTGCCTGATATCCAGATATGTCAATTGCAAGGGAATGGTCCGGACGGGCCACTGAAGCTTCGGGCGCGCATGGTGGGGCTGAAGGTCTGCTCTCGCTCGGAAGTGGAATCCCGTTTGCCCGCAACAACTCCTCCAGCTGTCTCGCATATGCTTCAGCAGCAAGAAGCCGTTCTTTCATTGGGACTTTACGTTTGTCTAGGCCATGTTGATACACGCATTGTTGCGCGTAAAGAATGCAATTGCTGCATGACGGGCTGGCAGCATCGCATTTGATCTTGCGGGTACGGCAGCTCAGGCAGGCAGTGGTGACATGTTTTTGACGCGCGCTCGAGGTTGCACGTGTAGATGGGTTAGCGGCGGACGCCATTGGGAAATATTTTGAGACTTTAGCATAGTGAGTCAGTGTGGTGAAGTCGTCAAAGTGAAGATGAGATGCGAGGAGTTGGAATGCGGGGAGTGCTCGAGCCGCGCTAGGCTCTCTTCGTCCTGCAGTGGATAAAGTCATCCCCTGAAGATCGAACGCGCGAAACATCAACCATGGTATTTCAATGTAAATTGGTTGAAACAATATTCATGTTCGAGTTGTAGAATTCTATGGTAATGAGCGTAAGAATCGAATGAAATGCAGACGTGACAACTCATAACCAAAACGCACCACAGCAATCAAAACAGAACTCCAAAAAGAAGAACTGCAAGGTAAAAGTCAAAAATCAAAAGCCATAACAAACGCGAAACAAGAAAGGAAACAAGGAAAAGCCAAAATCGAACCGTACCAACCAGCTCATCTCAGCACCGCCTGCTCATGAAGGCTCACATCCAGAACATGTTCTTAGCAAGATCCGCGTGCCACGGATTCCCTTGCAGATTCTCTTCTCGACCATAAAACTCCTTCTCCGCAAACTCCAAGACCGTTCTTCTCGCCTCTTTGCGGATTTCTTCCGCGTCTTGGGCCTCGTCATTGAGCTCGGCCAGGGTTTTTACTTGGCCGGCTTGCCATGGCTGACCAGCTCGATAAGTCGTGTCCCGTAGTGTCTGACGATCCGCCTGCTTTTGGGTTTTGGCCGCCTCAAGCTCCTGTGCAAATGTTCCCCTGTCGTCGGCTCCGGACCAGGTTTGGCGCAGGTACAGTCGGACGCGGTCGCATAGGCGATCGGCGTAGTAAGTGGGTGTTGCGTACGAAACGCCTCCGGTAGAGCGGCAGTAGGCGTAGCAGAGATGATGTGTCTATGTGTCTTGTGTCAGCGTAGGCTATAGGGAGTTGTGCGGGTAGAAAAGTGAATGCTTGAGGTGGGGTGTGAACTCACCAGCTTCCGAATCTGTTCGATGGTCCTGCACGTCTCGATGTTTCCGTTGACAAGAGGGAAGTAGTGTGTCGGACGCGCGGTTCCCTTGATGCCGCTGTGAGACTGCAGATAGAAGTCGTCGTAATAAGGGCTTGTCACAGCGCGGTCCACATATGTCCCGGGCATGCAATTGTTGTTACCGCGTTGATCTTGCTCATCTTCTTTCATCGGGTAGAAACGAGTGTGGTGGCGCTTTCCCCCCACTATCGCAGTCAGATGCAAGTCTTCTTTTTTCTTTTGGGCCGGCATGATCATTTTCGGTGGTCCTGATTGTGGAATTCGCGCTTTCACAGCCTTCCAGGCTCGTCGAATGGCTTCCACTTCGACTTGAATGACCCTGTCGTATTGGCCTGGTTGGATGAAGGCGATCAGCTTTGATTTTCTTCAAGACAGGAATTCAAGCTTCCGCTTACCTTCCGAAACACCGTCTCGGTAATAGATGATGTTCACAGGAACTGCTGCTGGGGTACTGACAGCCATCCAGTCATTGATTCGCTCCACAACCATCTCTTCCACATGGTCAATGATCTAGACATTGTCAGTCTTGTATAAGTTGGGCTGAGTGGTTACCTACCTCTCGGTCCGTCTTGTCCTTGCTTTGCAAACGTGCAGAGCCAAAGAAGCGGCCTGCTTCATTGTCGACAGATCCCACAATGCAGGCAATAGAGGGCGATTCCTCGAAAGCCAAGTGCCCTGGATGAACCACATCAGCTCCTAGAAGTAGGGTATTATTACCCATGAAAGTGTTTATGCCTTTGACCTGTGCATTGATACCTCCGGTTTTGAAGTTGACCTTCAGGGCGATGTTGGTCATGTATTTGCTGATTTGACTATCCATGGCGGCAGGTTTGGCAAGACAGATCGAGTTTAAGCCATGTGTCCGATCAGTTAGGCGTTTGAAATTGCCATACATGGACCGATCAGGCTTTGGTAGCATGAGTACGACCAAGTCAGCTCCGGAGACCTTTGCGTCGCTCAAATGACTCTCGAAGGTTTTTTCGTTACTCAGAGCGATCGTAGTATTCACACGTCTGATATCAGAAGAAGCCATCTTACATCTGCGCATCATCTGATTCTTCAACTCGTTCTCAAAACTTGCCACACGCTGGTCGGAAATCGAGTTGTGGATGAGGTAGTACTTCAGAGACTTCGCAGGGGTTAGATGAAAGCACTGATAGTCAGGAATGTTCCAGCCGGAGCCATGCCTCGGTGGTGGTAGACCAGTTTTTGGATCCTTAGAGGGCTTTTTCTTGGGGTCCGGGTCGACAAAATCGCTGTTGATTCTGTATTGTACCTCAGGAAAGGGCAGGCGGCCGCTATCGACTCTCATCATGGTTGGATAAAGCGACAAGGGAATTTTGTTCTCCTGCGCGATATATTAGCAATATTTAGACTGACAGGGTCGAGACTTACGAATCTGATTTTCTCGTTTTTGATGTCGCGAAATCCGAGGTGGCGCAAACCTTCATACTCGATGAGGCGTTGAGAGCTCGCGGGGTCGAGAGCTGCTTGCTCAACCATGGATCCTGTAAGATCATCGGGGACAGTTCGTGTGTAGATCTGGTAAGGAACGATGCGAAGAAGCTCTTGAGCATACCACACGGGGTCTTCCTTAGTACCACAGTTGATCGCGGGACGTCCAGTGATGATGTTCCCGAGATTGAAGACTAGATTAGGCTTAGCAACTGTAAGTCAGACAATTCCGTCTTAACATACCTTCTTTCAAATGGTTTGTCACCCAAGTCGGTTCGTCAGCATATTGTTGCTCGCCATCCACCACCAGAAGATTGCCGTCAGCGTCCCTCAACTTCTTGTAGAAAAACAAGCTCTCGATGTTGTCATCTCCGATACTGTGGATGGTCTTGATGCGAGCGCCGAGTTTCCTGAAGCGCTCCTCCTTATGCGTAGGATCAACGTACACACGGAGTCGGCTTAAGACCGACACTCGATTGTTGTAAATGGGAAAGGTCCTCTGGTCCTGGAGGTATTCGCTTACAAGGATCGGTCGAAAGAAGGCGCTCGTAGCAACGTTGAGATTCATGAGCAGACTGCCCATTCCTGGTTTGATCGCATAATAGTAGCCCCTCATAATTTCCAAAGTCTGACAAGCGATTCCATTGTCATCGTGTGTCAGTGGTTTGCGTGCGCTTTTCACGAAAAACTTGTTAGCAGACTGGCGGAGTACGTTGTGGTCGAAGCTCTTTGAGATCAGAATGTTGAGGCAATTCTGGATGTCTGAATGAACGGAGCCAATCTCCGCGTAATCAGCAAGAGTCTGCTGTAGTAGCCCGGAAAATTTGACTTTCCGGACGAATTTGAATCGTGCTTGTGTAGGATGGTTGCCGGTCGTGATATCTTCTGCGGGCCAGACCGTGTTTTCATTGTCGATACCCGTACCTGCTTGTTCGGGCGTTGCGGTTAGACCTTCGTGTAGGTTCTTCCAAGATACAATGGTCTTGCGTGCATCCGTCGCAAAGCTGTCCTTGTTCGTGCTGAGATGGGGCCATGAATCTAGGGCCCTTTTGAACAATGCTTGAACCTTTTTTCGAGTGCGACCTTCGCCTTCCAGGTCCAAAACTTCGTACTCGTAGAGATCATTTGCTTCGACCTGAATCTCGAAGTGATTCGCGAGAACAGTTTGTGATGCAATGTCTCCAGTTGGAGTTGCAAGCGCCGTTCGAGGGGTGTACTTAGGCTTCGGTTGGACCACAGTAGATCCAGAAGGCTTCTTCTTGGCCGCGGTGTTTACCTTCTTTGCAAATGTGGCCAGACCGTTCGTGAAAGCAGTCGAATTCCAAGGCCGCCCTAGCGACTTCTTAGGTGCCTGAGGCGTACCTGCATTGCATGTCGGATAGTAAAAGTTGTGCTCTGCATCACGCCATTCGTGATCGTCGGGGATGGGCTCAACATAGGCCATCGTGCTGTTAGTAACCAGGAGTGTTGTACGTGATCACAGTGGGTGGGAGCTGATGGAACTCAGGAAAGACCGTACTGCACCCGTTTTAATGTAATTCCTCCGATCTTGATTGCTGAAACAAATGCATGGGGCAACTTGGAAGCGTAGAAAGATTGCTTGTAGAACATGCGATTGACAATAGTTGTGGAATCATGCTGACCATGGTCAAACCGGTTGCTGATAGCCGAATATCCCTCTCTTCGTGGTTTGTACAAGCTGATGCAAACTGTGCAACAACCATGTTTGATAGTTTGTGTATGAATCACATGCTGTTAATTTTGTGTTCTACTAAGGAACTCGCCTTGCTTCAGGTATCAGGTGCAGCAAAGATCAAGGTTTGTTGTCAGCAAGCGTCCCATACAAGCCAGAGCATTCAAGTTTTTCTTTGCCATGCGGGCACGAGCAGTTGCAAGAGGATGTTGGCAGATCGCGTTCACAGATGGGTACCATGCTCCCGACACACCAAGGCGAATAATTCTCAGCTCGATTTCCAACGAAGGATGGCGCACACAGCCATCAGTAGCTGAGCCTAAGCAGTAAACTCGTCACCATAATGCAGACGGACCCACCACGCATGAAAAACTTGCATAGACCTATCTGTAGACAGCCCACTCACTTCCTCTTCTTCGCCGCCCTCTTCTCGCCCCTAACATCCTTCTTCAACCTCGCATCGACCATCTTATACTTGCCCTTCGTGCCCTTCGGCCTACTCTTAATCCCCTTATTCCCACCTCTCGCGACAACAACCGAGACCTTCTGCTTCGGCTTCTTCTTAGCCGCTCTGCTCATCAACCTTGCAATGCTCTGCGCCTTCTCCTTCTCCGTCATGCCCTCCTCATCAGCCAGGAGCGCGCTCTTCTTCTTCAGCTTCTCGAGGCGCTGCGCGGCCTTGAACTTCTTCCTGGCTTGTGCTTCGCGGACCTTTTTGATTGGCCGGGCGTTGAGGGCGCGCAGCTTCTCTTTGATGGCTGCGGCTGCGGCGGCGGTGACGGGGCGTTGCATTTTGGAGTGGCGGTTTTCGTCGTCGAGGAACCAGTCGGGAAGACCGTCGACGTCGCGGAGCGAGTATCTGTTGAAGGAGTCGTCGAGAAGATCGTATTTGGTCTTCTTGCCGGTTGCCATCTGATGCGCGAGCGTCATGGCTTCGGCTGTGATGATGTCGATGTCAGGCTTGCCGTTCTTCATCGGCATGTCGTCTTGCTCCCACTGTGTCTCGTCGCGCTTGACTTCCTCGATCTTGTCTTCATCGTCGGACGAATCAGAGTCTGCGGCAGTCTGTGGCGGTGAGGGCTTCTTGGCTGGTCTGGAAGGTAGCTGGGTCTCCGCCTTCACGATTGGTGTCTCCTCATCGTCCATCTCAACATCGCCGTCGACATCAATACCGCTGTCATCATCATCCTCTTCTAGATCGTCCAACCCATCAATACCCTTGAAGATATCTTGATCGAAAAATCTTGCTGCCCGCTTTGTCAGAGTCCGCTTTGACATATCCTCGTTGTCCAGATCAGTGATTAGTCCTTTGGGACCCTCCTCGTCATCGCTCCAGTCGCTGTCCTCATCCTGAACAAGCTCCTCATCGCTGCTCTGTGCTTTGTCGTCGTCTGAGAAACCCTGCCATTCACCATCCTCCCCTTCCATTTTCGAACGTTTTGCGCGGTACTTTGCGTCTCTTGCTGATCTTTGCTCCACATACTCGCCGTACATGTCGTCTAGGTCTCGTTCAAGGAAGTCTCCTTCGTCGTCGGTGACTTGCTCCTCGTCGCTAGACTCGTCTGGCCTCTCGCGCTCGACAATGGTCGCCATCTTGCCTTTGGCGATTCTTGAGAGCGCACCAGCTTTGTCAACGGCCTTGAGGGCGAACATGGAATCCTCGCCCTGCGGACCAGCCTGCTCCAGACCAATCTCGTAGGGTGTGGTCATGTTCATCTGCATGCGCACAATTTCTTTTTGTTTTCGCTCGTTCTCATTCCGCCGTTGCTTCCTCTTGATTTTAGAGTCTTTCTCCTTGAGCTTCTCGAGTTCTTCTTGTATCTTCATCTCGTCGTCCATGTCCTCGATCTCAGCGACCTCGTCGCCTTCCTCGGCCTCTTTTGCCTTTGCCTTTTCCTCATCCTGCTTCTTCTGTGAAAAGCCAAAGATGTCGCGCACTTTGAGTCGCCAGCGGAGCAGGCGCTTGAAGTCGGCTCGACCAAGAACTTTCAAGTCGGCACAGCAGTCCCTAACTTCCTTGGTAGTCTCTGGCAGCTTGTCAATCGTGGCGATGGCAACATCTCCGTTGGGCGGTTGCTCGAAGCTGAGCTTGTTCAAGCTGCCTAGCATAGCGATAGGATCTGTCGTCTGTATAAACTCCGACACGGGCACTTCGTGAAACTGCGTCCAGTCGCCCTCCTCGTAACCACCACGCTTTCGCTTCTTCTTCTCCGGGTTGAAGACCTTGGCCTCATTGTTTGGTGCGGGGTCTGCGAGCTCTGCAAAAACTGTGCGTGCGTCCAAAAATTTGGGATCGAGGTGCTTGGGGGCCTTGTAGCCGCGGCAGACGACGAAAATTTCGGCGGAGACGTTTCGACTCGACGGTGGCTTGGTCGCCTCGACCTTGGTAAACAGCTGGTTGAAGACCCAAAGCAGCGAGTTGTAATCCTTGGAGCGGAAGACCTTTGTGACGAAGGTGCCGCCCTCGACAAGAAATTCTGTGGCCAGCTTCATCGATTGGAGAACCAGCTCAGCCTGTGTGAAGGCATCCTGCACCCACGCGGTACCAACGTTGGGCGCACCATCGTGGAGCACAGTGTCGGCTTTGAGGTGCTTGAGGTGCTGTCGCAGTGTCGCTCGGCACTTGTCAGTCGTGATATCGCTCTGGAAGGTAATGCATCGTGGAATGGGCTTGATTGGGGCGAGATCGACTCCGACGATGAGGGAATGCGCGGGCATAACCTGCCACGAGTTAGTCTGGCGGAGGGCGAGGGTTTTTCTCCAGGGCGCACCTCGGAAGCGACCTGACACCATGATCCAGGCGCAGCGCAAAGATCAATCAAGACCTTGCTCTTCTCTAGGAAGTTGTACTTTTTGTTCAACTGAATAAGCTTGAAGGCGGCACGCGCGCGGTAGCCCTTCTCTTTGGCGAGCTTGTACCATTTGTCGAGACGACCTTTTCCGTGCTATAAAATGTCAGCATTACATTCGCGCTCATGGGCTGGCGCTGCGCACCTTCTTCTGGATCGCCATCTTTGCGACGTGTGGGTTGGGTGAAGCGCTGGCAAAAAAGTTCGGCGGATAAATTTGGGCTTATCGATTTCGCATCCCCGAAAACTAACGTCGAAGGCGGTGGCAGAATAACGCATGGCTATCAGATCGCGCTAAAGGGCAGGCACGGACAGCGTCATGCGTCATTCGCATGGCCAGCAACGACAGCCCGTCCGCCTCGGGGCTGAAGGTGCGTGTCAACAAGCTTCACATGCCCTGCACGTGCTAACACCCTCTCCAGCGGCCCTTACGCCTGCTCACCTCCTTCACGCTGCCCGCCCGAATGAACCCACGCAAGAAGTCCAAGCCAAACTCGCAGGCGCCCGCGGACGGGGACAGCACAGGCACGGCCGCAGAGGTTCCGCCTGATGCAGGCAACGCGAACACCAACACCGGCACGGACACGACGCCCAGTGGGAGCGGGCTCTTGCCAAACGACACGCCAAGCAAATCCCTAGCAGAGTCGACTGCAACCTCACATGGCGCGTCGACACCACCCGCGTCAGGCACCCAGACACCCAAAGGGAAGAAGTGGCTGAGTGGCTCGGGCAGCTGGCGGTCAAAGGCGCCGGCTGTGGTCAAGACGGCGACTGAGAGTATCGGCATCAGCGTCAGTGGAGGTGCGGCGGGGGAGCTGCCCCATGAGGAAGGCAAGCAGCCCAGGGACAACTCGCCCACCAAGTTCCTCACCAAGCGCAAGTCGAGCAAAGGCAACGCCCTGCCCACCTCAATAACGAAGGTCAATGTCTCCTCAGACGGTCTGACGGAGGAGCCCGCATCGGGTGAGATGGCGAACGAGGACGCTGAATCGGTACCGGCCGTCGTCGAGGAGGCCCCATTGCCGCCGAATCCTCCTACCATGTCACCTACAAACCAGGCCGCGAATGCGTGGGGATGGCGAAGCTGGTGGTCGAGGCCTGACGGGTACTCAGAAGCTGACAAGGCAAAAGCAGGCACACAGGGAAGCTTCAAGGAGGCCCAGAGCACACCCTTACCTGGGCCGACACCATCAGAGGAGCCCGATGCGAAGACAAAGGGACTGGACATTGGCGAGATTCAAGCACCAGCAGATGCACAGAAGAATCCGGTGGCACCGAGTGATTCAGTAACAGACACCACAACTCAAGAAACAGAAACGAAAGATGCGGCAGCAACCGATGCGGCGAAGGGCAGGAACACATCCGGGTCTTCGTGGTTCTGGCTGTGGAGTAGTGCGCAGAATGCGAAAGCCAACACCCCACCAGTGCCACCTCCCACCGAAGAAACTGCGATTCAACCAGCAGCCGACACATCAGCCGAATCGCAGCCTGCACCTACCACAGAAGAATCGCAAGTCTCGCAGGAGACGGCGACACTCACTACAGCCGAAGGGGCAACAGAGACTGCATCGACCAACGCCAGCGCTCCATCCAAACCCTCTGCATGGGCCTTCTGGTACAGAGGGAAGCCGGAGGCGGGCAAGTCCTCAGCCGATGGCGAGCCACAAAAGCATGTCGGGGAGGTGGCCGTGTACAACACTCCCTCACAATCACACCCCGAAGCAGCCCAGTTCAACGAACAAGACCAGTCACAAGCAGAGAGGGGCGCTCCCAAGGAGCCGGAAGAGCCGCCAAAAGCAGAGTCTTTGGCAAAAAAGTCGTTTCGATCTCTGAGGGGTCGACCAAGGAGCATCAAAGCAAACATCGACACGCCCTCTGACTCCGCGTCGTCCAGCAAAACCGGCACGCCCACCAAGGCTTCGCCCGTTCTGGAGCCTACTCGACCAGAGACGGCACCACAACCGCGGCCAGCGCCGAAGCAGGCGGCAAAGGTGAAGCAAGAACCACCCAACCTGCTCTTGCCCGAGTTCAAAACGACGTACCGGTTGGTCCATCAGCCCAATTTCTGGCAGCAAATACGGCAGTACTTTCTAGGTGGTGAAGCGCCGATGCCGCATCTGCATATCAATCCGGCTCCACCGAAGATAAAAAAGGCTGTCGCTATTGGTGTCCACGGCTTCTTTCCAGCCCCTATCTTACAGAAAGTGCTCGGACAGCCCACAGGTACTTCGATCAAGTTCGCGAATGCGGCGGCGGCAGCCATCAAAGACTGGACCGAGGCTCGTGGATATTCGCCAGAAATCGAGCAGATTGCTCTCGAGGGAGAGGGCTTCATTGCTGAACGCGTCAACACACTCTGGAAGTTGCTGTTGAATTGGATCGATCATATTAAGCAGGCTGACTTCATTCTCGTTGCATGCCACTCGCAAGGTGTCCCAGTGGCCATGATGCTGGTTGCGAAGCTCATCCAATTTGGCTGCGTCAACGCGACGCGAATCGGTATATGCGCCATGGCCGGTGTCAACATGGGCCCTTTCATCGAGTATAAGACGAAATACTTTGGTCCGACAGCTGCTGAGCTTTTCGAGTTCAGCAACCCGAAGAGTCTGGTCAGCCAAATGTATCTCGCGGCGCTAGACGAGGTGTTGAGATTTGGCGTCCGTATATTCTACGTCGGTAGCATTGACGACCAACTTGTGTCGCTCGAAGTAAGTCAAACAATCCACATCACACAACTACCCACTCACACACCACAGTCCTCAACATTCTCGACCCTCTCGCACCCATACATCTACCGCGCCGTCTTCGTCGACGGCCGCATCCACGCCCCCGACTTCCTCATCCACCTCGTCGGCTTCGCCCTCAAACTCCGCAATCTCGGCCTCCCAGACCACGGCCTCATCCGCGAGCTATCACCCGCGCTCGCCGGCTCTCTGTACGGCGGCGAAGGCCATTCCCGCGTCTACGAAGATCCAGCCGTGTACGCTCTTGCAGTCCAACACGCGCTCGAAACAACATCCCTCCCTACCCCGCCCAAGGAACGTCCAAACACCGGAGGCAGTTTCCAGGGCATCAATATCCCGATCATTGGCGAAAAGGCTGATGTCAAGGACTTGTACAAGCTACGAGTCAAAGACTACGAGCCATCGGCTTCAAGCGCGAATCCGAATCCGTTCTTCTTGCCCTGGGCGATGCGTGGCTTGCTGGAAGAAGACTTCGTTAAGAAAGAGCTTGGGAAAGAAGTAGAGGAGTTGCTGGGTATGTTTGAGGAATGGAAGCCGACGGGGAAGCAGTTGAAGGACGTCAAGTTTCGCTTGGAGGGCGTGAGGAGTAAGCTGTGAGTTAGTCACTGTTGCGGTACTTGAGAGTGTAAGATCTTATGGATGGGGATATGGCCATTCGGGCTAGGGCGCATGGAGTGGAGTTCTGCGCGATACCTATTTAGATTCTTTTGTGGGAAATTTCGGTGCTGTGGTTTACACGGCAATGTACATGTACCAGACACTTTCTCCGTCGTTTTTCTTCGTGATGCATAGCTTCCCAGTCTGCTTCTGCGGTACTTTAGCGCTGAGTCCATTCCCGCCATTGAAACAAATCCTTTCAAACCCAGATCCTCCATTCTTCCGTCCTCATCTCAACTCCTTCACTCTCCATCGTAGAATATCTCCTTATACCGATGCGTCGCTTCGACGACAGCATTCGCAGCATTGAAATCTAATTCGCTTTCCATCAGCCCTGTTCCTCTTACAATACCACTAAAGAGTAATTCAAGACGTACCGATACTAGTTCCGAAATCCGTGGCTGCTTGTACCTTGATATGTAGATTCTGATCTACTTTGCCGATGATCTCGACGGCGTGACCGACGGCGAGGTGCGAGTCCTAACACGACGCAAACGATTAGTATACAACAACAGTAGCGACGCCCTCTCTTGGCCCCTTCTTGACGTTACGTTCTACACTCGAATGTCGAAACTCGATGGCGGCGCGGCGGAATGGCAACAAGTGGGAATACGAAAGGAAGAGGGTTTCGTATTACGTACCCGTGTCAGAATCACATCAATATGTCCGCCGGCGTCGATAATCGCCGTTTCGCCGCGCAATTGCACGACTTTGCCCAGGACGCGGACGATGCGGTGTTGGAAGGTTTGCAGGTGCGGGGCGAGGATGCGCGGGGTTTGAGGGTGGTCCATGGTTATGTCGTGAGATGCGTCGTTATATTCGTATGTATTAGATGTGGCGATGTGCGGCTAATGCTGATTTGGTGGGACAGTTGTTTGCTGGTGTGACGCGTTGAGATTGTGATGCTGGGATGAAGTTTGGTGGTTGCGAAGACGCGTCGCGGCGAAAGTTCCAAGGTTACGCGCAGTCGCGAGGGCACGTGATTTGGACTTTTTGCACCCCGCTCCTTGCCCGCACTTCATCTCCGCAACACTACTCGGTCAAAGTGAAGCATCGCCGATCGCTTCATCGGATATCTCATACATCCCCATGGTCCTCGTGAAGCATCCGCGTCCCATATCCAGCGCGTCCGATGCCTCCCTCGGCCAGCCTTAGCACGCCCTCTTCATCCTTTCCTTCCCTACGGACCTATTTGCCTACTCTCCATCCACGCCGCTACTCCGCCCTTGATCCTCGCGTCCCGCGCACCAAAGCCGTACTTCCATCCACGCCAAGTCCCGCCCCATCTACCAAAGTTCTTCCCAATCCGGAAATCCGCATGGCCAAGCCCTGCGGCTGAACGCTTCCCGCACGTGGCAGACGAAGCTAGGCGCATTACCGGCTCACAGCGAAGGGCTTATGTGATGGGATTCGATGGACTGCGGTTTCACTAGACTGACATTTTGGCATAAGCGGCGGGCCGGGAACAGTGAGTATTGCTAGAGAAGTGCTGCTTAGGGGAAGAGGAGAGAAGGGGCGAGGCTGTCATGGCTGAGATAGCGCGTGTAGAGATGGGAAGTGAGATGGGGGTGGAGTTGGTCATGTTGATATTATGCTTGATGGGGAATTGGGGATGTAGGAATGGATTGAAAATAGCTTGATGGTTATCGTATGGAACTGGTAGACGAGAATATGGCGACGTGTGGCATATAAGGTGAGTAAGTAGGTCACGATAGATTCATTCTCATCACAGGATAGTTCAAAGTATTCGCTCCATCCTATCTTCCTTCTTTGCATTCAAAACACCTTCATTCCTGGATCACCGTTCAGAAATCGATATCATGATCCCAACAGTCTTCTCCTCTCCCCTCCCCATCGCAAATCAACAAGCCCAGCAGCTTCAAACCCCACCTACCTCCGCACCACCCCCATCTTCATCCCAACAAACACAGAATCAAACATCAAGCACATCCTCTTCAACTTTCTCCAGGCCACGGACTTCGGCAGTACGTACCCAAACTCCCCATTCAAGGCATATCCCTGCTGCGATGTTGACGATTAAGCCAGTAACTTCCGCGCCGACGTCAGCTGGGGCACCGTGGTTAGATCCAGCGCTGCAAACTTCGACGACACAGGCGGAGATGCAGGCGGCAGGATCGTATATGCACGTACCTGTCTCTCAGACAGACGAGGCGCCAGAGGGAGCGTGCATGTATATGCCAGTCTCGCAGTCCACGACGACAGGAAGCGAGTATGTGTATATCACGGGAGCAGCTGGGGCAGGAGCTGATTCTAGAGTCGGAATGGGAGCTGGAGATTCGGAGCGGAGCGGAGCAGGTCAGGAGCAGCGGTATTTCGAGGGCAATGGGTATTTTCCGCCGACGACGCAGGGCACGCCAGTGAGTAATGCGGATGGATTAGGTCATACGGGGGCGATGCCTCCGGGAACTAAACCGACGCAAGAGAATCATACGCCACATACGACCAGATACTGAAGGGTTAGTGTGGCTTTCTCAGCTGGTCTGAGACTGTCGTTGTGGCGTATCCTGATCTGATTTAGACAAGGACAGTTTAACGGGACTCGGAGTCTGTGTTTAGACTAGAATAGATCTGCTTTGATGCAACAAACGAGAATCATGAAAGGTGTTCGAATGGCTTGGAAATCTTTTAGGAGTTGGTTCAAATGGCAGGAAGTAGGTATGTGGTGCGGGAGTATTTGAATCACTTTCAGAACCTCGTACTGTGCATACTGAAATGCCACTGTCCTACTGTATTCGTCCTATTCGAGTTTCATTTCTTTCAACATCTACTCACTGTCACCCTTCTCTTTTGTTGAAATCACAGATCGATCCAAGTTCTCCCAACCCTTCATCGGCTAGATAGTGTTATTGCGCACGTACGCTCGAGCACAATTGTTGAACTAGTTGTTCTCCTCAAGCAACTTGAACTTGCATAGAACGTGAAGATTCTCAGCGTCTATCTGGGAAGGGATGTATATTGTTGCTCGCAGTTCCCGTTTTCGAAAGGAGTTTGAGCAGCATGTGAGGGGCTTGCTTGCTTGGTCAAACCGGGGTTGATGTCGAGTCAATTGACATTCCGCATACCACGCATTTGATACCAGCAATCAAACTCGATGTTGCAAATGTGGCTTTCATATCAGCTGAGCCGTATGAAGGTCAATGAGGCGGCCGATCCGACCGCCATCGCTTGTCGCATCCAGCGCATCTTGACACTTGCCTGTCCACCCTCTACACGCCACACCATACACATATCATACTGTGCCACTTCGTGCTATCCACCTACTTGTGCCCATACTCCACACAAAAATCACCGCACTCGCCATCCCGGAGTCAACCCATGTCATCCCCTTTCAAGGCACCCCTTTCTACCTCAAATTTCTTGAATGAAATCTCCAAAAAGCATGGATCAGCGCAGCAAAAAAGCGTGCTCCCCCGGAAAGGCTCGAACTTTCAACCTCCTGATTTGGTATTCGTGAATAACAGTCAGACGCGCTAGCCAATTGCGCCACGGAGGATGTAGCAAGCTGGATACGACTTGCTGTGGCTGTTTGACACGTGATTTGAGCTGCATCAAAAACGAGAGATTGATATACTGTGCTCAAGAAGCCCCTGAAAGGGTGTTTCAAGGTAGTCATGGGGCATTGCGGGTATGTGGGACAATATGCATTAAGGTGGGACTGGCTCGCTTATTCGGACGACGGCGGGGGTGGTTGGTAACTTATCGATATAATATTGTGGGTAATATCGGCGTGGAAAACACATGAGAATTCTTCCGTGAACAGGCCTCGCCACTATGGGGCCATGTCCGAAACTCAAAAGAAGTGGACTTCTGGGATACTTGGATGTGCTTGCATTGCTCCATGTATTGGTTAAACATCGCCAAGATTGCGTCGCGCCCAAATCGTCCCCAGAAAGCAAATACTCCGCTCGCTATGCATCGTTGAAAGGAATTCCATGTCTCATCAGCGCTTTTCAAGAAACTTTCGTGAGGTTTAAAGCAATCGCAAGTGGGCTCGCTCGCTCCCCCTAACTCTTTCTCCGGCGCTTCGGCTTCGATGCACTGCTGGCAACGCCGACCCTGAATTCTTCGCTTGCAAGGTCCAAGGAGCCGCGTAGAATGCTAATTGGCAGCAGCTCGCGATTGTAGCAGGTGATGCCGTCCTGCATCAGTTTCTCTGCGTCTGGATCTTCTTCGGCGGCGAGCACGATAATCTTGTCGCTCTTGTCCATCTTCTTCTTCGTCACCTTTGCTGCCCCTGCAGCCTTGCAGACCTGTTCGATCTCTGGGAACGTCTTATAGGCTGTACAGAGACTGCTTGTGAAGTGCACCGTGTACCCTTCGAACACCTTCTGGGGCTGACCAGCCACATCGAGGAAGCTGAATTGCCACTCCTTCTCCTGTCTGGGCACAGATGGCAAGTAGGCCTTGACATTCAAGAACTTGCCGCCTTTGGCTGAGTCCAGAAGCCATTTGTCCGTGACGATGGGCGTGCCATTAGCAATCGCGAGGAGAACTTTGGGTGTCTTGTGCAGCTCGCCGTCTCTTACACTGTGATTGTCAGCGATTGAACACCAGTAGCTGTCGTGCTTACCAAAGGACGTTGAATTCCTCCTTCACCGAATTGACCAAAGAGCCTCCCTGCTTTTTCATAAACTTGACAGCTTGGCTTTTATCGGTCAAACTTGAATTGCTGGTCGCGACACAAGGCAGAGCACCTTCATATTCATCAGAAGTTGCAGCTGGAGTTGTTACTGATCGCTGAGAGCGTGAAGGAGTTGCCTCATTCGCTTGTTCAGCAGCAACCGACTTCCGCTTTCTGCTTTTGGCTGGCAACGTAGTAACGATGATGTTGCTGGCACGACTATCCTGCGTGTCATCGTCACTTGGTATAGTTCTCCTAGTGCGTTTGCGGTCTTGCTCCTCGACCGTAGGACTGGAACGTTTGCGTGAGATCAACACCCTGGGGTGCCGGAGCTTTTGAGGTGCATCGTCTGATATACCTCCAATGACGCTGTCAGACATAGCAGCGCTTTCTATCGTACCACCCTCGAGGTCGACAACAGTTGTTGGGTCTGTCCGCTCATCTGGCGACGTAGCAGTGCGAGCAGTAGAATAATGCTCTGCGTCGTTCGTCTGAAGGGTCTCGTGTCCGTTCACTCCTTCTCCGTAGTTGCCCACATCGTTGATCCGCGCAGCGGTCGGGGTTTCCTGAACAACGACGGACCTCTGATTTGATAGTTGTGGCGTGCCCTGGTAATCGATAGCCTGCGCTGTCTTCATCGCGGTGATCGTATTGTCAAGATCCTCGTCCTCAGTGTCTTCCTCTGGTGTGGTTTCAGCGACACCGTCAGAGATGTCGGTAAGCTTGGGCACCGCATCAGCCGCGGATGAGTTAACTTGAATCTCCGACGTCCAACTGCACTTCAGGCTGCCTATAGCTGCTGTCGAAGTAATTCCGTCTCCGTTGCGTAGTATAATGACTTCGGAACGACCGTCCACACGTGGCAGCACCTCGTATGCAGTGACTTGTGGCTCATTTGTCCCATGGCTGGGCTTGATGTTTAAGGAATGCTCAATAGCCTCAAGCTTTGCACCGAATTCGCCAGTAGCTGTTGCAATGGTCAGTTTTGCACGACTAATGCCCAGCTGCTGCATCAAACCCACTGATTCGGCCGAGCTCGGTGTGCACGACAGGCTTCAGTTCATGCACTACCGCGAGGGTCTGCGTGCCGCGCAATACCACGATATGTGCAGTGCCATCCTTAGGAAGATTCCGAGTATTGCTGGCAGAACCGTCGCCCCCGAACACCTGTAGCGTCCAGGTCATGTTGCAATCGAGTGCTGTTCGACGCGTCGTGGCGATGGTCTGGGAAATCGCGTAGTCACGGGAAGATGACGTGCAGCACTAGTGTCACGCTAAGCCTAATTTGCTCGACGTGTCCATCCGTTCCCTCCACGATTCCATGCTACGTCCACATCACAGCAAGACTGTCTCTCATCAGAGGCCTGCAACCGATATCGAGTGGATATGATGCTCATTTTCAGCGTTCAGGATGGCCTATCGCCTATAGCCGAGCGCGTGTCTCGCGGTGTTTACATTAGGTGTCTAGAGAACAATAGTAAGGATATCGCGCTATCACCTCAAATGACTTCACGGACCGCAAACAGCACGACGGAGAGCACCAAGCTAAGCTGGAACACATCGCCGACTATGCGAGAGACAGGGGCATCTCGAAGTCCACTGTGATGTGTGATAGTCATTTCAAGTACTTCTTGTCGACGAGCATTCGTTTGGCTGGCAAGTGAAGAGGAGGAGAACAATAGCAAGAGCTTCGACTGTCTCAAAACTCCAGTTCTAGCGCTGTGATAGAGGCGTGAACGACGTCTAGAGCCGAGTCAAGGTGAGTGAGGTACTGCGTTGGCCAAGTCTGTCGTACTTGCTATTGTCGCACCCGCTGCTCCTTCCCCCGAGAGCCACAATGTTTATCTTACGCTCCAGCTTCATATTGTGGGCAGGAGCCCACCGGCTACTTCTTTCCTTTTCGTAAACTGCATGATCTTCTCACTCCTTCAAGCTCGTCAATCTGCCAGTCTCTTCTTCCTAGCTCATCTTTGGAACCGTAGTCTCGACCCAGCCATCGACCCTCTTTTCAGCGACTAGCCCCAGATTCTTTATTCTCGACATACACCAGATAAGGGTTCTCGGACCTCATCTGATCGGCACTTGGTTTAACGGAAGGCGCCATACCCTTCCCCTCAAATCCGCACAGTAAGGCAGAGCGAGTCACATTTCCACTCTCCATACCATCCAGGAGATCACCATGAACATGGACGCCAGCACGTTACCGGACGACTTCGACCCATGGAAGCAGACAATTGTCCTTCGCACCTCGGACGGCGGCAGCGCCAATGTCACAGTGGAGGACTTTGACGTCCTGCGAGTCTACACCGGACGTCTCGGCATCAACTACGGATCCCAAGCAGGCGCATCACTGGCTATCCTGCTGGTTCTACTTCTCCTCACGCGGTCAGAGAAGCGCAAGTCGACAATTTTCATCATCAATGCCGCGTGTCTCCTGACCAACGCCATCCGCTGCATTCTGTTCTGCTGCTACGTCACGAGTACAATGTTGCATCCCTACACCCTCATGTCTGGAGACTACAGCCACGTTACGCAGAAGGAGCTCTCGGTCTTTGTCGCCACGAACATCTTCACCCTCATCGTCTCCATCCTAGTCATGTTCTCGCTCAGCCTCCAGGTCTGGGTTGTGTGCGTCACTACGATGCCCCTCCACCGCTTCGTGATCATGGGAGTCACCACCATCGTGGCCTGTGTCGCGACAGGTTTCAAGATGGCTTATGTCGTCCTCAATATCCGGCAAACCCTCAACTTGGCATCCCTGCAGCCTTATGCATATCTCGTCTCGACTTCGTACATCATGCAAGCAGTCGCAATCTGGCTCTACAGCTGCGTCTTCACCTACAAGCTCGGCCACGCCATCCTCCAACGCCGCAAGCTCAACATGCCCCAGTTCGGACCAATGCAGATCGTCTTTATCATGGGCTGCCAGACAATGGTCATACCAGGTACGCAATCCTTCTCACTCAATCCCACACCATTTCACTAACATGCCCAGCCATCTTCTCATGCCTCCAATTCCGCCGCGATACACCCGAGCTCGGCGCCCAGGCCCTGACAGTCGTGTGCATCTTCCTCCCGTTGTCTGCTATCTGGGCCGGCGTGATCAATGACAAGGTCGTCGCCACGCGCGAGCCCAACTCGCATCACCAGCTCATTCGCAGCGAATTCTACCGATCACAGCCCGCCTCGTCACTCGGAAGCAACGCAAGCAACACTGCGGTGGAGAAGAGTCGACAATTGAGTGTCTGCACGTGCTCGAGCAAGGGCAAGGGCATCGATAGCACGGCAACGACGCCCTCGCATAAGAGAAACACATCCGAGTACGACGATGATAATATCTACGTCGGTCGCGAGTTTAACGTCTCGCATGGCGACGTCGGAGATCATGTCTAAGTTCGACTTTCGTCATTCATTCTCATATGCGGTTGCCGCTCACGCCGTTTCATCCGTCGACTAATCTTGAGCCCGACGGACAGGCTCGTTATCATTATCAAACCGACCACGACTCTCGCGTCGCTGCAACACGACTCGACGCGTTTCATACGGGGAAGCGGATGTGTGATCATAGTTGGGACTGTCAGCGGGAAGGATACTGGGTGGGCGCGGATTTCGCTCTTTTCTAACTTCACTTTCAACTTGTAATATCGCCTGCATCACGGGGCCAGATCCATCTTTTGCCATCTTATTTCAGGCAACACAGGAAAGCGTACATGTATCTTAATATTTAACATACATCCTACCATATCTACACAGCCATGTAATCCCCACCTCGATTTCTTTTGCTCAAACATGACAATGATCACCACATGCACAACCGCCCGACAAACATGAACTTAAAACCTTGCCTGTATCCATTGAAATTCTGAATCGCATTGGTATAAAGCTAATAAATACTTTCGCCTCCTTCAGACCATTGCTCAAGACGTCGCGGTCGCGGGTCAGATCATCTACATCAGCCCAAACAAGCCCAGGAAAGAAATATAAAAAGCCCATATGATAAACAGCCAATGCCAAGGCAATGACAAACAAATGAATCTAAAGACGACGTGTGCGCCGTCGTTCCCAACCAAGAAAAGAGATCCCGCCCGACAGTTGATCCCGTGCACACATGATGATGGTGGTGGTATTGTGTCCCCTTTTCCAAACGCCAGAATGGATCCGCAAAAGTCCTCCAAAAAACATAAGAAAAGTTCTTCATCGAAAGTGGATGAGCGAAAGTGTCAATGAAAAGAAAGGAGAGAGAAAAAATGAAGTGAAAAGTTGGATTTAATCGTCCTTGACGCTCGCACTTACATAGCCGTCGTCAACGTCGTCTTTCTCCTTCTGCTTCAATCCTACCAGCGCTTTGCTCGTGTCAAGACATGTCCTGACGACTCTGGCGCGCACCTTGTCTGAGAGACCGCTTCGCTTGCCAGTCTCGTGGCCGACCCACATGCGCAGACTCTTGACCATGCGTTCGAGTCCTGCGCTCGTCTCGGCTTGCAAGCCCTTGTCTTGCATGAAGAGGGTGACGACTTTGTGCGCGCCGACAAAGGAGAGGAGCGTGGTGGTGACTTCGGGGAGGTACGTCTTGTTGATGACGAATGTGGCGCGGCGACGTGCTTCGGGGGATGAAGAGGCGATAAGGGAGAGGCATTTGGCGAAAGTGAGAGCTTTGCGGACGTCCGCGGCGACGGGAGTGGTGTCGACAAGATTCATAAGACTGGCTTCGTTTGCTTCCGACGTCGTTGGTAGAGCTTTGAGGGCCGTGGCAATGCGTGCATCGCGATCGCTGTCAAGTACGATGGCCTGTGCAACGAGGACACGGAGTTGGGCCTGTGAATTCGGAGGTGCGGTTTGCAAGGCAAGATCGAGGTCTGAGATGACCTTATCCTTCGGCGACAGACTCTTGGTGGCAAGGGTGGCGGCGACGGCCTGCTTGAGGATCAGGCTGGAGTACCAAGCAGCAAGGGCGTCAAGAGGTGAGCTCATAGAAAAGTCCTCGACGACCCCATCCATGGAGACATCGACAACGGTCTTGTCGGCACTCGGTCGATTCCAAGCAAGATTGTAGGCGCGCTGAACGATCGCAGGCACCAAGACCTCATCGCACTCCCTCTCAATCAGCGCAGCCAGATGTTCTGGCAGAGGCTCAGCTTCGCTACCCTGCTTGGTGGCGAGATTCGCCGCAATCCTGTGTTCGCTGCGTGCCATGTTCCAGTATCTGCGTGCCAGCTTAGCGCTGAAGTCGTCAAGCATCCACCATGAGTCGTGACCAGCATTGGCAATCTCCCACAAGAGCACACGGATATGCAGTGCCTTGAGCATGAGACGTGCCGGAGTGTCAGGTAGCGTGCCTGAGGCCATCAAGGTCAACACCAGTCGGCTCTTGCTGATCTCCGCATCGCCACCAGTGAGCTGCGCATCGAGCGCAATCTCCCAGGCCTTGACTCGAGCGGCTTCCTGCTCCTTCGTGATGCCTGTGAGATATGCATAGCCTTGCCAGCCGATAATCTTACGGGTGCTCAGCTTGAGCATCTTCAGTCCCAAGGCTGCAACTTCGAGGAGAAAGTTGTGCTGCGGCACCCACACAGTTTGAATGGCGGTCAGCCATGCCTTGCGACGCACTTCTACTGGTGAGGCCAAGGACGGAGCTGGCGACAAAAGTGGAGCAGGCGACGCCTTCTTCTTTGGCTTCGTCTTGAAGTCAAGTAGCGGGCCGACGAGGTAGAAGAATGCGCCCAAAACAAGAATGAGCTTCGCAAGAGGCAGGTGAACGGTGGAGGCGCCCAACGAAACTCGAGGCGCAAGAATGCTGGCGATGTTGATCGGGAGCGCGAACAGGCCGCGACCGGCGGGCTCTTCTTGAGACTGCTCGCGCTCGACGAGCCCTTCCAGGACCATAAGACCAGCGAGCGAGCCAACCATGAGCTTGCCCATCATGGCGCCAGTCCGGCGGCCATTGACCATTGGTGGTCCGGTGACGACATGCCGAGGCTGTGCGTTGTTGTATGACGGATATGCCGGTGCGTAATGTTGCTGTGGTGGTAGTCCTCGTTGCAGGGCTGCGATGTTCTCGGGCACGGGAATCATACCCTGCGGAGGTCCATTCATTGAAAGGCCGTGCGTCTGCGAAAATGGGTCCTCCTGGTAGCGCGTGCCGTCGGGTGTAGCCATAGCGCCATGCAGTGTCATGGGTCCGGAGATGGCCATCTTTTCGTAGCTGTCCAATCGGCCCTTGAGAGTATTGACCTCGTCTTGCAGTTTCTTGTTGCGCTTCTCGAGGTGCCGAATGTACTCTGTTGCTTTTGAAAGAACGGTGGCCTTGTTCAGCTTGTGTGCAGGAGTCAGCCCCTCGAGATCCTCTGGATCGTCGTCCTCCTCTGTGCCGTTTGGCCGCGACATGACACGGAGACTTGGGACGCCTGATAGAGGGTTAGTGAATTGTTCACAACACACTTGGGACGACGCGGAACGTACTATCACGCAGAGCTGCAATTTTGTCGTTGAGATTCGTCCGGTAGCGCTTCTCGATCATGTTGTGTGCGGTCTTCTTCGGCGGCTGTCCCTTCTCCTTCTTCCCGGACGGTGGTGCATCTAGGTCGTCCTCGTCGTCGTCTTCTGCCGACTTCCGCTTCTTGTTGTTGGCTACAGGCTCGGGTGACGAGTGCGACGACGATGAACTGGCCCGTCCATTGTTGTGCGACTCTGGGCTGTGGTGCAGACTGGGGGTCGAGACTGTAGGCGGAGGTGCGGCGAAGCCGGGCTGGTCATAGCGGGTCGACGAGAAGAAGGAGTTGTCGCCCATCTGGTGCTGTTGCTGTTGGTGCTGCTGCCACATGGGCGGCGAGTAGAAGCCATTCTGCTGCGGCACCTCAGCGTCGGCCGGGGAGCTCAGCGCATTGCCATTGAAGTCGAAGGCGGGCGAGATGTCGATGTTCTGCCCAAAAGTGAACGGGACGCCGTTGGGTTGCGAGTACATCGGGGCGGATATGGGGGTGCTGGTGGTGGGGAGGGACTGGGAGAGCGAGGGCGGAGGCGGTTGGCGAGTGAAGGGCGGAGACTGCTGGGCGGGTCTGAGGAAGGAAGTGGGTCCTTGCACGCTCGCGGGCTTGGACTCGACACTTTGGGCCTGCTGAGACGCTTGCGCGGGGTCGTATTGCATCCACTCGTTCCAGCTCGCCATGTCGTCGGCTGGAGCGGGCAGCGTCATGTCGTCGCTGGCAGTGGTGAGCCACGGCCCGCGCACACTGGTGAAGGGAAAGTTGGTGGTTAGCATCGGGTCCTCCATATCGACGCCGGAGGTCCTGGGCGAGTCCGCCCGCGTCGGCTTAGGGCTCTCGGGGAACTGGTAATTGTCGAAGACGCAGTACGGTCCGACCTGTTGCACGGCACGTGTTAGCAGCCTTCATGGTGCGTGGTGTGCCGGGGGCACTACAGCAATCCGCTCGAGCGCGAGCGCGTCGTCGGGGCTGTCCTGGCGGTCTGAAGCCATGTTGGAGGGCAGCACTGCGAGTCGGGGCGCGCAGAGGGCGGCGGCAATGGACAGCGCTTGCAATGGTGCAGCGGGGATTGCATGCAACAACGCCAGGCGCAGAGCACGGGAAAGACGAGGGCAAAGTGGAATGCGATGCTTTCTTACCAGCTAAGCGCAATGGCAATGGGTGGGACAGGTCATGCCATCCACGCCCGTCGCTATGCTGAACTCTGCCTGGCTGGCAGACACGGATCGGGCAGTCGCGCAGGCACAGTAAGCTCGCTCAGGATCTGCTGCAAGCCGGCAGAGGGCGCCGGGCCAGAAACTGCGGGTGCACTGTCGAGGGGCCGGGGGGAATGCGTTGCGAGCGTGGTGGATGTGTGAGGAAATCGTACGATGGTCAGCTCACTTGATTGTCGTCGATGCGGCCTAGAGCGGGCGTCGGACAGGGGCCGCGTGCAGCGAGACGATGCCACAACCTGTGCGCTGTTTCGCCGCGGTGCTCTTCGAAAGTTACTTTGGCGGTGCAGGGCGGCGTGCCGGTGTCGTCCTGTGGGCGGCGAGGTGTTGCGGGCGGTGGTGGAAAGAAGTCCTCGGAGTCGTCTGAAGTGAGACGGGCGGGTCGAGACAGCGCGCTGGGCAGCCATGCCGCCATTGGCAAGCGTCAATGGCTTGTCGGTGGCTGTCGGATCTGATACGGCCGTCGATCGAGCCTCCACCCGTGGTCCGCTCTCTGCAAGGAACGCATCTCATATTCTGAGCATCAGAACCGCCGAAGCTGACGAACTGATGGAGTTGTGCCCTCATATTCGCCATCGGGAGATCGTCCGATGGCGCCTCGTGGCTCGCGTGCCTGCGTGCCTGACGGGAGCACGGCCGCATTAGGGCCGAACGCACGATTACGTCGTGTGTTAGCGCAACCACTTATTACAGACGGCTCAAGACACCGTGATACCCGTTTTGGACGCATGCGTTTGCCAGCCGTCCACACCATGCGCTTCCAATGTATGCCTCAGGCCTGATCAGGTAACCCTGTTGGTCGACTCTCGCAGCATTCATGTTCAAGCATTTCCGAGATACCTAGAGTGCGCCAGGAAGAAGTCATACTCCATCTACTACTCCATCATATCCTGGTCTCATACTATACCACCCCGGATCACATCCCTACCCTTCTCCTTCCCACTACAAATAAATCCCAGACCCAACAACGCCACATCCGTATTCGCTCGGGATGAAGCGCGGGACGTATACAGTGACAGGTGGCGTTGAGGTATCAGGTGAGAAGAAAAGGGATAGAAAGGGGCTGCACCATGGCGTCGTGACTGTAGAGAGTGGGTGTAAGCGAGGATGGTTCAATGGTCCTGCCGGATACGATATATGTGCAAGAGAAGTACTTGTGAAGCAAGTGAGCATGGTAACATTCATTCTAGCATCTAGAGATGCAAAGAGCATATTTGCACCAAGACTTACTGGTAGCCTGCCGAGTCCAGAGAAGGTATGGAGGATAGATGAATCACTTGGCAATCGTCTTCGTTGGATCGAAGCAACAGGACTTGTGCAGAAGATTCACGTCTATCTGTCCTACTTCCTCGCTACATTGGGCCATGTTTGACAATGAGTGTGGGGTTTTGAACAACGAAGCAGCAAATGTATATTGTAGTTTCTTCGCTAGTCAAAGTCTGACAGCGAACAATAAAGTAGTCTCAAATTCGAAGGCTTCCTCCCGGCTTCCAAGGTTTGATACTACCTTTCGTTATCGTCTCCAGGTGTCATAAAGCTACACCATACGGCTCCGCGATTTAGCTTTAGAGAAAATTTAACTGAATCCCCAATTTCGCCATCCCGTGCGCTGTGAGATGTATACACGTAGGTCGAGAATACTGGTAAAAAATGGTCGGCTGCGCTCTTTTGCTATTCGGCCGGCTGTCTGCTATCATTAACTGTCAGAGACCTTCGTACCTTTCTATAAGCTAAACATAATACAAATAGAGATGGAAATTTCTCTCAGCAACTACAAAGTAAAAATCTTTAGAACAAGTCAGCTGTAGTCAGTCTACGAAATTAAGACTATGTTATAACTCGTCAGGGCACCTTCTTTACGAGATATACGGCCAGATGGCAGAAGCACACGGCTAGATTTATTTAGCCAAAGACCTATGCAAATAATGAGACCTCCTCTCCAGTTTTGGGTATGTTGTAGCAATGTAATATGGCGAACGTCCGGGCCTACCCTTACCTATGACATCTCTACTTACGAATCTACATATCTACAAGCCAATACATACATACATATACATATACGTATCCACGTCTACGGCCATGTGCCTGCTTATCCTTCTAACTACACGCTTTTGTGACAAGGTAAAGAAAGAAGCCAGAGTAGGCAAATAAACAGCTTTCTCTGTTTCTTTGAACAACTGACAAGATTGAGGCTTTGGCTCATATGCCTCTGCGAATGTCGAAGCCGTAGGTACTGGATAATGAATTGGGGTGTTATAGAACCGACCTAGCAAACAACACGCTCGCCTTTGTTTCCCCATTCCAATGCCCCAAATCCCCATGATGAATCCCACAAAGCGCGTCTTCGCACGTCTTCGCGTACCCTAGGACCCAGAACCGTCCTACCTCGCCATTCAATCCTTTTAGAACCTCCGCATCTGCATCCGCATCCCGCGCCGGCCTAGCAATGACCTCAACCCACAAAAATTCCACGCCCGCATATTTTCTTTCAGTCCAGCGGAGTTGGAAACATGCTAGCCAAGCAGCGACTCCGCAACTCAACCAATTTCGTCCGCCTCAGTTCGAAAGAGCCCGCTGTGCTAGTTGTGAGATGTGTGGAATCAGTATGACTCGTTTCTCTGATTCAACACCAGATTTGCGAAAATCAGTATTCATGTCGAGTATAATGAGTGCGTATATAACCGCCTGAACTCATAATGCCCTTCTAGCCAATATTACTTGATACCCACGGCCCAGTTGTGTGTCATAGTGTAAGAGATACCCACACATGGCTGCCGATCTAGTCGCTGTTGTGACGCCAGGGTTTCTTGCTTCTGTGCATGACTTCTGATTTGCGCACATGCATGATAGCAGCACGCGGCGAATTGTGCCGGATGTAGCAGACACGAGAGTGTGGTTCGCGGAGAGTGAGGAGTTTGATCGGGAATGCGTGTACGCTTGTTTATCCCCTCATCCCTTTTCTCAGTACAAGATTATGTTAATCGACCCCATCACTCACATCCTGAACCCATCCAACACTCGAGCACCAAAACCGGCCTCCCTTCAACTATCAATCCACCCGAACCGTCCCTCCACTAATAACCACCAGCACCCGCTTCGCCACCCCCCTAATAGCAATCCTCTCCTCGACACCACCACCCGCTCCACACCACCACTGGCTCAGCCTCATTCTGCTCTTCACCGCCCTCCCACGTAAAATCTACCGCGATACCAAGACGTGTATGGCACACACATACTTCGACTCCGTGGCGCAACACATCGCCTGACGCGCCATCCAGCTTCGAATTCCGCAACATTTGGACATGCGCTACCGACACGCATACGGGTTCTGGTTCTACATGCCCCTCCAGCACGCGGAGAGGTTGTGCTTGCGTGATCACATCGCGGAGCTGCATGAAGAGATATTCACCGAGACGGGGGCGTTGGTGGTTGGGAGGACTGGGAGTGTGAATCGAAAGAAGGGGGCTAGGGATGCGGGGTACAGGAAGGTGATGGTTGAGCGGCGCGAGGAGTTGGTGTTATCTTGAAGAAGAGGAGTGAAGAGTATAGAGAGGTGGTGAGGAGGTTTGGCATGCATCCGAAACAGCAATAGAGGTTTGGGGAGAGTGACGTTGGGGGAAGAAGATGAGTGCTTGAGGCAGAGGGAGGGTGGAGTTGAGGTGTGACGGGAATGAGAGGATCTTGCTTTTGATGCGTCACTGGTTCCGTTGCGCGTAGATCGGATCTAGTGGTGTTGCTGCGATGAAAGGACTGTCCACTTTGAAGTGTCGTTATATGTACCTGAGAGCAATCGATCACATCATCTTCATGTGTGGGTTAGCAGTACGATGCTCTGGGTATGATAACACCAACTGGTCGCCCATTCACCGTATGCTCATCCATATCCAGAGTGTGAGGGACGATATTCCCCCTTACATTTCGCACTCAACATCGGCGAACAGCGGAGGGTTCTTATACCTGACATGCAAGTTCCATGCAGAGGATTGCCCTGAACTGGAGCAGACCCATCTGCACATTGTTAGGAGCCATGTACGAATTGCCCAGCTGGTCACTGTGACAGTGACACCGAAGCAGCGACTTGACAGTCATATTATCGAAGCTTCGATCAATGCTGCGGCACACTGATGTGACCGTCCGGTCTCTGTCAAAGGTCCAAGTAAGCCGGCATCAGCAACTCGCGGCGTTTCACGGGTGATACTGCTGTCGCTTTCGTGAGCACATCACCTTCGTATGCTCATGGGTTATTATGCTTGCTTCTGCAAAAGCGAGCGATGTTACTCGTCTCCACTGCCACCCTCAAACGTACGATCGATCTCGACGCGATCCCGCTGCATCAATGTCTAGAGTTTCTTGGCGGATGTCGGTTACATCGACCCAATCGTGAGGCCGAAAGCAGACAACGTCCGAGTGGTCCAATCCCTTCAGATCGATCCATATTCAGCATTTCGCTCTTGTGCTCCGCGCTCAATTTGTCTCGAAAGGCGAAAAGCACTAGCCACGGTCATCTCCCAATGCAGTTGCGCCTTCTTCCGCCTCGTTCTTCTCCACAGTGACAGCCTGGGCCGACAGTGTTCTAAGATCAGTAGCGTCTTGGACTCGGCCAAGATCTCGCGGATCACACGTGCGGTGTGCGAGGTCCGAACACAAGCACAAGCACACAGCCAAACCTTCATACGCCACACTTCGAACCGAGGTGCCTTTCATCAGAACAAGCAACTTAGTCCGCAGACGAAGCGCGCGCCTCATGGCGTGACAGCTGCAGGACGGTTGCGCGCTCGAGCTTCGAGATGCACTCGATGGTGGCAGTGGCGCTGCTAGTGTGGCACTGGTGGTAGTGGCAAAGACCGAAGCGAATTCGAGGCTCGTGGTGACCTTTTACAGCGCGATTCTTTCACTGGAACGAGAATGTGTATGAGACGGTTATGTGCACGCAGAGCTCGATTTTGATTGTGCTTCACGTGCCTTGATCCATTGCGTCGATCGTTCGGTCGATCGAGGAAAATTCCCTCCATTTCCCGAAACACGGCGGGTCGTGTTCGTTGAACTTTATTGCTGCGTTCGTTTCTGCGCCAATTCAACGCACATGGCCGAATTTTTTGTGCCGTTTTTGTCGTTATGTAGCCGCATTCGCACATGCTTTCGAAGGTAGTCTGGCGGCGCAGCTCACATTAAGTTCGACGCTTGCCTGTTGGATCTGCAACATGCGAGGGAAATTTTAATGAGCGGGATCTTTCCGTACGCAGCGAATGATCCAGTGTACGACTTCCACGGCACCCCTCTCCAAAGTGCTGGGCGATATTCACGCGCAGGGTGGAAACATCCTAGCGAGAAAGTTGCTTTACTTGGACTATTGGCTCCTGCATAAGCCGGAAAATAATGCGCGTATCGCAGTGCAAGGAGATAATGCCGATTGCCGCTGCGGGACGAGCCTGACGATCGTACTCCAGGATGCGTTCAAGCTCGCTTTCGCACCAAGGCACCTCGGAAAACGTAGATCTGCGAGGGCCCGTCAAGCGGCGGCAGCCCCCACACCTCGTAGATCTTATTTGCCGCCAGTAAGCAGATGTATGGTATCTCCCAGGCATGCGCAATACTATAAAGTCGTGCAGTATGTGGAAAGGCTGGCTCGATGTGAGACAAAGTGCGCGTATTCGGTAGGGTAGTGTCGTCATGAACCGGCGTTGTGCCGAAGTTGAAGCACACCGTGAGATAGTCTCGCAGAGCGCAGCCATGGATGCCCTTGCGTGCCTGGCTCGAGTCCTCGTTTTCGTAAGCTGATGGTGTGTGAGCTTTGGGGACTAGTCTAGACATCGCGCAGCTAGCTTGACCATCCCCTCGGATGGGATCGGTATATGCTATACGCTAGCACCGAGGACTTTATACAGTCGTGGAACGCGATGTAGACTTAATTGTAAGAACTGGCACCATTTCCTGGAACATGGTCGACGACCGCAGCGGGAGTAGAGACAGCATTCGGTAGTTGTGTACAGGAATTGGCACCTGTATTTGCTAGTAGGTCGAATGGTGGGGTGTACTTAGTTCTTCTTGGCAGAAACATGTGTCCGATACAACAAATCGGGTCTCTGCTTATCTGAAAGCATGTCAGCTCTTCATGCGGAGGTCATGGCTCTCGTATCGCAGCTTGAAGCCTCGGTCGCTGTCGTCGGCACGGCCCGTTGAAGCAGAACCTGGAGAACAAAAGGATGATGCCGTATCATTATTCTGCACTTGATGCAAAACCTGCATTTGTATCATGTGACAAACATTTGCCAGTGTAGCGATCAAGCTGCCGATGTTCTGGTGTGCAATAAACGAGAAAGGGCGATGCTGTCGGTTGACTGGGCTCGACTCTTGCCACGGAATGGTCGTTCCTGGTGCGCGTGCGAACCACACGTCAATGTTCGAGAAGCGGTGGATTATAGGGGCGGATCTCGCGAATAGAAAGTGCCTGCTAAGGCGTGACTTGGGATACGCGACGAGGCAGGCCATTCTCGTAATCCCCAGTTCGTCCTTCGCTGACCGCAACAAAGTTCTGGCGTCAAAGAAAAGTCTAGCAGCGGTAGTGTGTACAGGTCTGGACATCGATCGACCCGTCAAACCCTACGCAGGGACTTCTATCTCGCATGAACAGCACAGATCTCCAATTACGAGGGGAGCGACCGGCAGTTGGCTCGAGGCGTCGAAAATTGATGCCTTTCTCACGTCTCGTCCTGGTCGCCAACATCAGCCACTGAAATACCTCTGGCCAGTTCATGCCGGATGGCTGCATGATCGAAAGCCGTGTTCGTGTGCACAGACGGGTAGCAGAGCTCGAGTCCACCCAAAAGGGGCTGCTCATTTGCTCGATAGGCTTTCAGAACGTTTTGGGAAGTCTCAGCTCCGTAATCGTCGATGCGGTGCCCTACCTAACCCCAAAATTGCCCAACGAGAGGGACGAGTGGAGCTCTGTGATGATGATTGACATGCTGGTGATGCGGGAGGCCGGCAAAGGTCATGCACGGCCTGGCGAACTGGCCGCGAACCCTGAAAAACGGCGTAGCCTCGAGATTACTTTTTGGCAGCGCGACCCGAGTGGGAGTACTTATCAGATCCATTCGCAATGTTGATTGGATGGAGATCTTCGACATTGGTGGTCAGCCGCAGTAGGAAACGCTTCGCTACTGGCCGACATGCCGTGAAACACAAGAGGCGACTGGACAAACAAGTGGCACTGAGCGTCGTACGATGATCATCGACCCGTCCCAGCGCACCGGTTGATGTACCATGTCGCTTACGCAGTAACACAAATGGAGCACAGCAGTAGACTTATTTAGGTTTTGATGCCTGCCGATAGTTGGATCACAATTGCATGCAGGGAGGCGGATAGTGGATGTTCGAATCCTGTGATCGAGATCACTTCTGACTGTGCGAAACGAGCAGATATTGCCGCAAGCGAGACGGAGATGTAGGTTTGTAGATATTGATGAATGTACTGCGGCCTGCTTTTGGTGCTTGTTCCGCATTTTGCGGGGTTTGATAGATTGAATCATTCTTCGCACGTATGGAGCAAGCATTCGATCGCGCGAGTCATTTGATTGGCCTACATGAAACATGGCAAGTGAATCCTTCGACGGAGTGGCCGGCGATGGCCTGCTCAAGGATCACAAAGTTGTGGAGTGTTCCCCTCCGGACGCTGTGGATCTCTCCACTGCATCGCAATATTGGATTGCATGATATAGCTCAGCGACGAGGGACTGCAGCACTGTGCCATGGAACGTATTATCGCCGTATCTGCACGCCTCCTTGCGCTCTTCGTTATTCCAAAATGTGTGGGGCGTTAAAGTCGTCGCGAAAGGGATGTGGGGCGGATGTGGACATCATACCATCGGTGACATACCATAACCAGCCTTCCCTGTCTTTATTTGCTCCGGTGGGCTGAGATCGTACCAAAAGCCCGTTGCAGGTACGGCAGAATTGGCAGTGCCCTCGTGGCAGGCAATCTGAGGGCGGGTAAACGTCAGGCTTATACCCTGTCAGTTGGAGCGTGCTGTGGGACAAATATCCGTTGCGCTCAGGACATTACGAATAGCCGGGGCGCAGGATGTTGTGCTGACGACGAAGTTGGTTCGCTGAGTTGCCATGGTGAGAGAGACGCCGAATTCTCCAACTATTTGCAGACCAGGGAAGCCGGCGATGCTTGACAACTTGACTGCGCCCAACTCAGGCCCGAATGAGCCCTTGTGTAGTGAAGAATGAGGCACAGCAGCGATATCCGGCAGCGAGACTAGGGCGAAGACCCGTTTCACGTGGCCGAAGCATGCTAGCGGGACGTTTCGTATGCTTAGATTAGCCTAAGTCGGTCGCGACTGTCAATATTGACACGCCATCAAGGGCATCGCGCCTGCGTGCAATTGTATCGAAATCCCCGGCTTCAAAGCGATTGCAGGTGAATGAAGCGACCGACCGGGCAGAAGTGCGGAAGGTTTGAACCCTGCATTTTCAGGAGGACTTGTTCCCAGGCGTCCCAGAAGTAGATCGTCGCTCATCAGATGTGGCGCTGATGGCAGTTACCGGTAGTGCAAGGCCTTGTCAATACAGATCGACAGATCGTGCCTCTGTGTTGAGGTGTCTGAGACATTGTGATGGAGCTGAGATTGTCTTGTTCGGTGATCTCACGGAGAAGAGCAAGTCAGAAAGGAGGAGTGACAGTCTCTGCGGGAGTGAAGCGTCCAGCCTTCGCAAGGTAGCATCAAACAGAGTCGCACTGGCCACATCAATGCTCAGCTTCCTGTGGTAAGTCATGCATTGTGAGTTCGACACGGCATAGATGCTATGCTCCTTTTGCACACGTTTCCCCTCAAGCCGTGGTCTTGATAGAGAACCCTAAGTTTGAGCAGCATAAAAAAATGCTTGAGCAGATGGGATGCTCGGCAATCGAGAGTGTTGCAAGATATTGAGATCACTGGTAAACCCGGTATTTTAGCGTGTAGATGCATCTGACGTTGCGATGGCGTCGGAAGCGCGGTTCGACCTTTGCCCGTCACTGAATCAGGCGTCGACACTTCTGATGTGTTTGGCGCTAGTGACTGCGATCTGAACCAGGCGGCTGAAGGACTGGGGCTCTCGGAAGCGAAAGTACATCGACGGTAGCTGTAGAAGATGCACAGCATGTGACGGTCATGGATGATGCTTGTTGTGGACCATTACAGACCCGTGTCGCACCGAGTACCCCGGTTCGAGCTCACTGTGCATCTTGAGATCTGACAGCTTTTCTCGCAATCTGACAGGCCGGAAACATTACTCCGGCAGTGCTTCGCTTGACACCTGCTCGAACGTTAGCAAACACCAATTAGGAACTGTGCATGAGATCTGAAGTGTTATTGCCATGGATCCTGTTTGGGCAATATGGGCGAGTACCTAACACGATCGCCGTTTGCGGGACCCCTGACGCGACCTGGACAGCTCGAGTCAACGAAGCCGTGCGAAGGATGCCATGTAAATCCTGGCTGTCTCGCGATTGCGACTAGATGTCAGAAAACGGCCGGTGTGCAGCAACACGGAGAGATGATGGGGGCCGGTGCGGGCTCTGCGTTAAGCTGACAGCAGCGGCACACATGGCAAATCACACGACAATGGGCGAGGTGAATGCACCGAGCCGTGCTGCAGCCGGTGCACACGTTACACCAAGACACGTGTGGGCGCAAAACGGCAGTTTGCAGGTGACGTAATCAGCGCGTCCAACCAACCCGAGGCAGGCGCAGCGCAGCTCCGCGGCGGACAGTGACCTGACGGTTTGCAGCTCTGCAACGCCTGTGACGAGTCGCTGACAGAATGCACGACCCAGGCGCAGCTCGAACCGGGCCGGCATGTCCTCGAGAAGGTTCGTCGGCTTCTGTGCGGGCGTTGTGTGGCTCGGGTTAACGTCCGCGCCCCGCCGAGCAGCGCGCATCCTGATCGTGCCGGCGTCGATTCAGATGGAAATGCCCCTGTGGGCGCCATGGAGATTCCCGATATCGCCGGCGGGGGTGTCGCGCTGGCCTGACAGGGCTTGTTGCTGCCCAACAGCGGCGCCGCGAAAGCATGACCGGCAGCGCAGCAGCAGCGGGGAGCAGCAGCAGGCGGCGATGCGACTGATGACGGTGATTGCGCTGTGGCATGAGAAACAAGGGGAGCAGTGTCTTCCGATGTGGCGCTTGCTGGCCGCGAGACAAGCGTGGGTGCACGCCGTGCTGGCCGGGGCGGATGTGTGTGGGAGCTTGGGAGCTCGGTTGCATCTCGATTGCATGCCACGGCGATAATTCGTCCCAAGCAGCCGGGCTGTTCCCGTTGCGGCTTGGGCGCATCTCGTCTCGTGTCCGGGGGTGGTGGCCATTCGCGCGGCTCATGGTTGCGATGAGGAGGCCCCCGGTCGCGACGGCAGATCGCAGAGAGACGAACCGTCCACGTCCAGCAGCGACTCAGCGAGTGGGTGCGCGCGGCATGCCGTGGGCCCGTTTGCCCAATATTCAACGCTGGCTGGCGCAGACGGCGCCGTCGCCAAAAGGCTGCGGGCGTGCGCAAAGGACTCCCAGACTCGGCCTCGACGGCGCTGATCGTGCGCCCACTGCGTCTGCGTCTGGTGCGTTAAGGGGGTGAGAGCGATCTGATCAGGCTAGGCATCGCAAGGGCAGATTCGCGTGCTGCACGACCCCGGCCGCTGCATCGCTGCTTTGGGGCGCCCGCCTGGCAGCCCTGCTAAGGTGCATCGTGCGTCGTGCCGATTTGTGCCCCCCCCCCCCCCAAGTCAGTCAAGTCAGCGCCGCCCACTCCCATCCCTGCTGGCGGCTGGGGGCAAACAGTCGTGCCGTATTCTGAGCATCCTTGCCATGGCACTGCACAAGCTCGTCACACTGAGCGACGACTCGCTGCCGGGGCGGTTCATCTCCGATCGCATCTGCTTTAGCCTGCCATGCTGCTGCTGCTCTATTGTACTAGCTGCTAGCACTCGTTCCCTCACCCACCATGCTAGCCGGCATAGAGAGGCGCTGAAGTCCGCACAGCCCAGCCATCATCGCTGCTGCTGTCAGATCACGGGACCGGCTGCTGTCGCCGAATATTCGCCCATGTCACACCTGCCCATCGCTCTCTCACACCCGCCTGCACGCCCGCGTTGCCCCAGTGCACCCACACGAGAGATTCCAGCACCAGACCGGGACAGTGTGGCCATTGACATCGTGTCGACCTAACCGACCCCTCCACGGCCTTTGTGCCTGCGACACTACGTCAGCCACCGTATCGAGATTGGGAGGAGCGGCAACGACAGCAACAACAACAACCTGGGCCCGCGAGATTGTACCGTGACGCACCTCGCCATCTGATCGTATTTGGAAAGAGCCGGCCGTCAGAGCAAAAGAGACAGTTTGGACGGGAACCTGTGTTGTGGAGCCATAGACCGAGCAGCAGCAACCCCACGAGTGCACAGCACACCGACCTGTTTGTGAGGGGAACATCGGCAGCGCGTGCAGAGGAAAGAACGACACTCGCTTTCGCTCTCGTTGTCGTGGTGCGGGAAGGCACAGCCGGCGCGGACCCACGCTCCCCGCCAAAATCTCGCGTCGCCGCAGCAGTTCGCTCTAACATCGCTGTGGGCAGCCGCTCGCACGCCGCACGCGAATGGAGACTTTGGATGCCGGCAGCAGGCAAAGGTCCGTTGTTTGTCCTCGACGGCCCGTCGCCGTTCCCTCTTGAAAGTGCATTTGCTAACTGTGCCGTTGCAGCGCCGGCCTTCCGTCAATAAACCACCTAGATCCCGACAGAGTCAAGCGGGAAGAGTTGGACTACCATAGGAAACACCCATCTGCCGTTATGGCCAGTCCGTTGCACCCTTTTGCAGGCCCGTCGCATTTGCACAGCAATCACCAATCGGCGCCCGCCAGCGCACTTCCCGCCTCGCTTGGAGGCCTGCTGTCCCCTCCCGAGTCGCGGCGGACGTCTGGCGATGAGAAGGAGCCGCAGAGACCGACGGCCCGTCACTCGTTGCCGTCCATCCATGAGGCTCTCGGTGCAGAGCAGCCGCTCTCGTATCCTGCTCCCGTGCCCCCGCCCTCGTCACTGACATCGGCTCCTCAGCAATATCATCCTTCATCTGCAGCTGCTTCACCCTCCGACCAGCGACCACGGACTTATTCTACAGACGTTCACGCATCTCAAGGCCCCTCCAACCCCTTTTCCCATCCGAGAAGTCCCTTTGTGGGCTCCTCAGCGTCACACGTTCCTCCGCCACCATCACAATCACATCCGGATCCTCTGCCACGACCATCGTTCTCATCGCCGCGTCCGCCTTACTCGACACCCCAGCACAATCCCAAGCTGCCGACTCTGCATCCATTGAAGACGGCGCAGTCTCCGCCTCCAAGCGCAGCTCGGCCTCACGCTGCGTACTCTTATCCCCCGCCCTCCTCTAGCTACGAAGCTTCCGCTCCTCCTCCAGCAGGACCCATGAGTCACTATTCGTACCCGCAATACGCCTCCAACTATCCACATTCAGCACCGCCTCAAAGCGCACCAAATTCTGCGTATCCGCCTTCAGCCACGACTTACTCGGCCCCTCCACGCTATCCACCACCATCGACATGGCGGGACGGCTCAGATGTGGCTCGTCTCGAAGAGAAGAAAATTGGCCGCTCGACATTAGCGCCTTATGGTGAGTCGGTAAAACGACATCTAGAGAGTTTCGATCTGGAAGCTTCGCTCAACGAGGTTTGTGCTGCCAGCCTGCGTGACCTTCACTGCTAATAACTATAGATTGCCGATGGATCTGGTCGCATTGCAGAATTTTCCAAAGTCTACCGACAACGGGCTCATGAAAATCAGCGCATAGGCATGACGCCCCAATCTATGCCGCGACTGGAAGAAGTGGACGACATGTTGAAGCAAAGCGAACGAATACAGATATCCCTGCAACGAATGCGAGACGTAGTGTATAATCACCACCAAGCCAGCATCGTGGAGCCCCCACAACCCTCTCATTATCGACCAATGAACGGATATGACCACGACAGCGCGAGCAATTATGGGGATGATTCCAAGGGTGGTGGCTTTGCCGGAGGTGACAGCAAGACAAGAAAGCGTGGAGTGAGTTATCCTGCGTCCAGGTTTTGCCATCATCACAACTGACTGACCTTGCCAAACAGCGAGCTGCTCCTCCAGGTCGATGCCATTCCTGCAACAGGGCAGAAACACCAGAATGGCGACGAGGTCCAGACGGTGCTCGAACATTGTGCAACGCCTGTGGTCTACGTGAGTATAGCTTACCAAAATCCTCAATACAGTGACTGACACTTCTCAGACTATGCTAAATTGACACGGAAGATGGGCGGGAAACCTGCCATGACGAGTTCGAATCTGCGACCCAAAGACCACGGGTCACCATCGTGACGATGTCTGAAACCCGCTTTCACGGTACCGAACTTATCTTGGCTTTTATACGATGGTCTTGCATTCAGACCTGGGCCAAATTTGGCCGTTTCTGTTCATCGCCTGGGCCGAATCAACAACCCATTGTGGCGAACCATCATACACATGTTCCGGGGATCTTTACGGAGTTTGGTCTCACTTTACCAAGCATTTTGATCATCCTCCTATATCCCCATCGCGGGACCAGGCATTTACGTACACACTCTCGAATTTGAAAATCCTGACTTTTCAGAGTCAGACCGATGAACGTCGCGCGGCGACCTCGAGGCTTTTTTCGACCGACATCATTCCTTTGCAACAAAGTCGTGGCTGTCGTTAGCAACTGACGCTACCTGGGGAGTACCACCGCACACAGACTGGTTATTTATTCCTGGCAAGGAACCTGTATAATTCCGCCATTGAGTTCCTCTTCACTTCAGCGTGCATCTACTTCCCTTGAACCACTTTTCTAGAGTTCATTTGTATCGCATCGGCGGCTATGGCATTTTGGCACATACACGGGGCTATTAGGCCCAGAGAGCTGGTTGCTGGCGTTTGGGCACACGGTCACCTATTAGGGTGTTTCCAACATATTTGGCGTTTGGCGCACCAAGTTGCGCTCCCTCTCGGACGATGAGCCGGGCTTTTTAGGCTCGCATCGCACGATGATCACTTTATGAGAAGTGCTCGAAGCCGATTGGCTTTTGGAAGGCGTTTGTACAGAGATACCTCGCGGCTTTCAGGCCGGCATGTAAAAAGCTCCTAGTTGCAAAATTTCAGAACATCTATCGACTCTCATGTCGATCTCTTCACTCACGCGCACCTCTCGCACGCCCACATGCATTTGTATCGTTAGGACCGACGCAGGTTTCATTCAATACAGAGACGCTCCGCTGGCATTGCACAGTCCCACAAAATCCTAAGGAAGCGCGGAGGGTCGCACATTGAGCAAGCCCTATGATAGCACCTCGCCACACATGTCCAACCCCAGTACTGCATCACGCTCAAAATAGCCATGGCCACGATAACCTTGCCATTCAAACATTCGCTCGTCACGCCAGCGACCCCGGCCTCATGCACACCAGGCAGCACAAAGGGCGATCAGGCAATGGACAATAGATGCACGGCACGCGCAGAAGCAGCCGATGCCTGCTGTGGCGACACGGGGAACCGTTGCGACGGGATATGCATGTTTCTGGAGTTGGTAAAATGAGACGAGCGAGTGGATATGCCAACACATCATTCGGCGACTAGTCCCTGCTGTTGCGAAGTGAGGGAGGGCAATTTTTTTGCTGAGACGGTGACAAGTCTCCATGTCGCTTTTTCGTCGACAAAGCTGCTTTTGCTTTTCCCGCAGCAGACACTCCACTCATGATATGCGGACGCACATGTCACGCCACCCTTGCGGGCCGCACGTAAAACGGCGACGTGTGCGAGCAGACTGCTTCAGCAACCAGTAGAAAAGAGCACACTTCCGCATCCCACTGATCTGCTCTATTGCGCACGAAACATCGTGTTCGACTGCTCCGGGCACTTTTTGCTCCCTGGTGGCGCGCGCAACGCCGCGCAACAGGCTGTACCTGCACGTGGGTATCCGTTACATGCTTAGGCGAAGCTACATATGCGCGTGTGCGTATGGGCCGTGCAGTACGGGCTGTCACTTCTGCTTGTAGCGCGTTGCGCAGCGGTGGTCGATCGATGTGTGTATCTTGTTCTGTGTTATGTTGCGTACAAAGGAGGTGTTTGTGTGAGGTCAAGTGAGGTCACTTGAGCAAGGCTCGCGTGATTGGATCGACCCGTCATGACATCGGGTAGGCCCGCGGCGATTCGCAGTTTCGTCGGATCTAGAAAAGCGCATTAGTAATCCCCTAGCTAGAGAACTGAAATCAGCCCTACGGCAAAGCAACTTCGCATCCCGAGGAGCCAGGCAGGAAAATCTCATAGTCCGGGTTTCCTTGTGTGCAACCCCCGCCTCTGGTATCAGTGGTGCTTTTTTCGTCCTCACGAAACAGTACTTCTGTCCCGTTCGCCTCGCCGATCGCCGTGGATTCGGAAATAGAGGCAGATTCTGCAGCCGCCCTAGGCCTCGCGTTTCCGTGCTACCCCCGCTAAACTTAGAAGATATCACGGAACTGCAGTGCACCCGAGTACTACAGTACCACACGCATCCCCGCTATCGCTTTTCAAAACACCCACAAAGGCCGGAGCCAGGAAGAAGCACACCCATTCAGACAAGGTCCCGAGCCGCTTCACCCGTGCATTTCACGCAGCTTCCGGGCTGCAGATCGAGTGACTGGTCATGGGCTTGCTGTGAGACATTGTCCTCGGATCCGCTGGGCCGTTCCTCGCTAATCGGGTCGGTAGGGCTATTGGGACGCCGCTCGAGTGGCCCGAGGCCAAGAAGGTTGCAGGCCATGTGAGGAGCTGGGGCATTGAAGTAAGCTTTTGTGCCAATTAGCTGGAATGGGGCTGGTAGTAACGTGATGGCAGCAATTACTGGCTATCTGGCGGAATGCCAAGGGAAAAGAGAGAGATGCATTGCTTTGGGGAGACGAGGTATGTGTTTTGTTAGGGGTATGCGGGGTGGCATACTGATTGTAAACAGGTCGAGTATCTCGTCGTGTGCTATGATAAAGATAATCACAAGGTTCGATTGTCGCTCCGTCAGGCGGATATCCTGGCGGCATTGGCAACCGATGAGAAGCTTCTGCAGCAGGGCGGGGGTGTACCTGATGTTCAGACGGGAGATGCTCAGTAAGGATTTAGACGCTCCCGTGTTGGCAAGTACTGACCAAGAAAGGGGCCATGCCAACCCTGCGCCAGTCTTCCATCCAGAATTCGGCAGATTCATGCTTGAAGCAACCCCCGGCAAGCCGTGGGGGATCGGCTTCAAGGATCTTCTTGACGTTGAGCCGAACATGAAGTGGAGGTAATGCGGTCTCTATCAATCTGCAACTTAACAGACTGACTCCTGCGACAGACGCAAGATTGCCAAGGAGCATATGGCGGAGACGGAATTCCCAATTACTTTGACGACATTCCCGCGATTAGGATCACCAGACTGCATTGCGCCGTCTTTCCCAGTATCTGGCCCAAAGCTGCGATCTCAGTTTGTGCCAGATGAGATCGCAAACCCTCACATCCGCTTTCCGACGCTGGCAGCCAATATCCGATCAAGGAGAGGCAGGAAAGTCCAAGTGAACGTGCCCATATTCAAGGATGAGAATACCCCATGGCCGTGGAAAGATCCGACTGTAAACTACGATCTGCACAACTGGCCCGAGGACGACGATGTTCGAAATGGTGCTGCTCCAGACAACTTCATACACATGGATGCCATGGCATTCGGTATGGGAAGCTGTTGCTTGCAGATCACTTTCCAGGCGAAGAACATCGAAGAAGGCCGGAAGATGTACGATCAATTGACGCCACTAGGCCCGATCCTCCTTGCGCTTACAGCGGCTACTCCGATCTACAAAGGCTTCCTCGCGGACACTGATGTTCGATGGAACCAGATCAGCAGGGCTGTAGATGACCGTACACCGGAGGAGCTCGGTGAGAAAGTAAGAAAGATTTTCTCCTACGACTTACCATCGACTAACCTCCACAGCCTCTCAAGAACGATCGGTGGCGGCTACCAAAGTCTCGCTATGCATCCAACTCGACATACATTTCGCAAGATCCACGCTTACGGCCTGAGTACCTTGATCCCGATCTAATTGTGGACGAAGATCTCAAGCAACGGCTCATCGATGGCGGCATGGACAATCTCCTCGCCACTCACTTCGCCCATTTGTTCATTCGCGACCCTATAGTCGTCTTCAACGAAGATTTGAAAGAGCTGGACCTCACCAAAGCAGACCACTTTGAGAACCTGCAGTCCACCAACTGGCAGCACATGCGCTTCAAGCCGCCGCCACCAGGGTCCGACATTGGCTGGCGCGTCGAATTCCGACCGATGGAGATCCAAATCACCGACTTTGAAAACGCCGCCTTCAGCATCTTCATCGTCCTCATCACTCGCGCAATCCTCTCTTTCAACCTCAACTTCTACATGCCCATCACGCGCGTGTCCGAGAACATGAAAACAGCACACATCCGCGACGCCGTCTCGACGCAGAAGTTCTGGTTCCGCAAAAACCCGTTCTCCAGCCACAACAAGTCCAACGGCTCCGGCACGGGAACGAATACGCCAGCCGAACAGCCCAGCAGACCGTCCACGCCCACCGGCCCCGTCGAAGACGAGTACGAGCAAATGACCATCAACGAAGTCATCAACGGCCAGACGGCTACCGATGGCGGGTTTCCCGGCTTGATCCCGCTCGTCGAATCGTATCTCAACAGCATGAACGTCGACGTTGAAACGCGCTGCGACATCGCTACGTATCTTGATCTGATTCGCAAGCGCGCCAACGGCACGTACTGGACTGCGGCGAAATGGATTCGCGAGTTTGTGAATTCGCATCCGGAATATAAGAAGGATAGCGTGGTGGGTGATGGGATTACGTATGATTTGGTTAAGCAGGTAGAGAGGATTACGGAGATGGAGGGTAGGGATGGGGTGGGGAAGGAGATGTTGGGGCGGAGGAGGTAGATGGTTAAGGGTGTTGTGTAGTGCGTATATGGATGGGTGCTTGTGCATGATGGTATTGTCTGCCGCCAATTGCTCGATGACTATGATTACGACTACGACTAGTGTGGTCTACTTGAATCTGGGTTCAACTTAACTGCTCCCTCGCTCTTGCTCTCTTGATCTTCGTCATTCTCGCTGTCTTCATCTTCCTCCGTGTCCTGGTCGCCTTTGGACTCGTTGTCGTTGTCAGTCTCGTCACTGCCATCATCTCCTTCGCCACTTTGCTCCTCATCTGTATCATCTCCACTTTCCGCTTCGTCATCCTCGTCCCCAATCTCCTCCGAACCCGACCCACTGCCACTATCATCCTGCTCCTCTTCCTCATCATCCCCATCGCTCATATCTTCCTCACCCGAGCTTTCCGTCTCCAGCGCTGGCGCAACAGGTCCCGCCATGGTATGCTGTTGTACCTCTACAGTGACTCCATACCCAGGTTGCGGCGTCGGTGTGAGTGTCGCTTGTGCAGTGACTGGCTGCGTCATATTATACACCAACTTTGGCGCGAATGTTTGAATATGTTGCTGAGCTGACGGTGCCATGTTTTGTCCTTCGTGTAGTGAAGACTGTGAAGCCGATGGTTGATCAAGTACTTGCTTCTCTTGCGGAGGAGAAGGAAGTGGAGCAGGAGACGGAGAGGATAGTATGAATGTCTGATTCCACTGCTGCGTTGGCGTTGGCGTTGACGTTGACGCTGGATCTGGAGTTTGAGTACTCGCCAGTGCTGTATTTGCACGCTGCATTTCTGATGGTACACTAGCATTTGGGTTTTGCAGTTGCGGTTGCGGCCCAGGCATAGAAGACCGGTTGGGCATTGGGCTAGCTGGGCTTTCATCTTCAGAGCTTGAGTATCCGTCTTCACTTGCACTGTCAGACTTGATAGCTGGAGTAGCATGCTGAGGTTTTGGAGCAGCATTCGGAGGTTTTGGAGCAGCATGCTGAGGTTGTGACTGCGCGGCATTCCGTTGCGTGGGTTTGTGGAATAGCGACAGTGCTTTTCGAAGACGCGACGGGCCCGCCGGGGCACGTTGGACCGGTGCAGGTGGACGCGGTGCTGCGTTCTCTTCCTGTTCACTCTCCGAGTCGGACTCGGACTCGGAGGCCGAGCCAGGATACTGTGGTGCTGGCGTGGGATAGTTTGGCTGTGGTTGAGGCTGTGGATTTTGGCGCGGTGGTGGCGCGGTCGGATACTGCCTTTGTGGTGGAGGAGAGTATGGTACCGGGCCATTGTTTTGGGGCTGAGAAGGAGGGGAGAACTCTTGCTGTGGTGGGTCTTGATACTGCGGTTGTGGAGGCTGATGCTGAGGTTGTGGACTTTGATACTGAGGTTGTGGAGGTTGATATTGAGGCAGTGGAGCTGGATACTGAGGCTGTGGCGGTGGGGGAGGGCCATAGTTTTGCTGTGGTGGCGCTGCTTGGTATTGAGACTGTGGTGATGGAGCTTGATATGCAGGCTGAGGTGGGGCTTGATATGCAGGCTGAGGCGGTGGAGCTTGATATGTAGACTGAGGTGGTGGAGCTGGGTACGCAGGCTGAGGAGGAGGAGAAAATTGAGGCTGCTGCCCCACTGGGGCCTGCTGTGGTGACGGCTCATACTGAGATTGTGCTGCAGGCCCTTGATCGCCAGATTCGGCATGCTCTCTCCGAGGAGAACGTACTTCTTTGTTGCGCGTCCGATTAAGGTTGAAATTGAATACCTTCTTGTTGTGAGATCGATGGTTGTTCGGGCGTTGTAGAGGAGGCTCAGGATAGTCTTGAGGAAGTGGAGATTCAGTAAGACCATTGCTTGTATGATCATAATTATTGGACGGGTATTGTGAGTGTTCGACTGGTTGGACTTCCCCTCGTACATAGGCCCCATGTGCGTTACCAGTTGGGTGAATACCAAAACGCTGGTCTGAAGGTTCACTTGGATGTGGCTGGACCGCTGGGAATGGTAGCTTTTGTGAAGCCAGCGTCCGCAGTATACGCCTCTCTTTACGGCTCAATTGTGGGTCTTTCCATTTCTTGTCTTTGCCTTTTGTGAACTTGCCATCTTCCTTGCCGCTGGGTTGCTCGTATTTGTCATGCGTGTGCTCGTCCTTTTTGCCTTTCTTTTGTCTCTCCGCCTTCTCCGCTGTGTCGGCTTTCAACTCTTCGGGAGCTGGTATCGTCTTATTACTCTGCGACAAGACTCCAGTCCCGGCCTGGCCCGGCTCTCCGTTCACAGTCTCTTCGTTCGAACCTGGTGCAGGAATAGTGACCTTTCCGTTTTCTCTTATTCCATTGACCCCCTTTACTTTTGATTTCTCGGACTTTTTGATCTTGAGAGAATACTTAATCGTCTCAGTCTTCTCTTCAAGAGCATCAGGCCGTAATTCATCCTTGCTTGACTTCCCCTGTTTCTTCTTGCGGGAATTCTCCCTAGGATTCTCGCCCTGCAGTAACTGCTGAAGTACCATGCCCTCTGCGAGAATCCCTGACCCCTCGTTGTTGCCTACTATTTTCTCTTTTCTCCTCCTCAAGGTGTGCTTCTTCGATAATTCACTTTGCTCCTTTGTCTCTTGACTCTGCGCCAGCGCCTGGCCTTCCCTGTCATTGATTTTGAAATGAAGGGTCTTCTCGTGTGATACCTTGATTTCACTAGAAACTTTCTCCTCGGATAAGTCGTGCCCCGAGAGCGGAAAGGAGAAATTGTTCTTTTCAATTCTTTTGGGATTGCCGTCCTTGCCCAAGCCGCTGGTCACCAGTACCTTGCTCGTGTCCAGATCGTATTTGTCAATCGCTTCTGGGTGAGTTTTCTTGTCATCGGGTACCGAATAATGGGACTTCTCCCCGTACGATGCCTTTGTTTCACTGGAGTCTTTCATGGACGTGACGTGCCCAAACGGCGGGTGAGAGATGTAACTTTGCTCATCACCTTGAGGACCGTCGCTCTTGCTTGACCCCTTAATCACGACGGGCTTTCTTGAGTTCATGCCATGTTTATGTTTGACTTCCATGTGGAGTTTATTATCCTCCTCAGCAGCAGATAGAGATCCGCCATTGCTGAACGCCGTGCCAAAGTGTGTCTTCTTCTCTTTGAGGTGCTTTTCCTGTGCATGCGGCTGAAATTTCTCACTTCTGTTGATGTCCTTCGGAGCTTCTTCATGGCGAACGGGCAAAGCGCCGCTCATTAAGAATCTGCTGTCTTCCTCCGATATCCTGTCATGCGGCCCTACAGGAGATTTTTCGGGGCCAGTTACCATTGCATCCAATGCTTCGGCCAAGGGAACTTTGTCCTTCTTACCAAGTAGATTGTCTACTAGTGACCCGCTGCTCTCCTTGATAGGCTTGTCCTTTCTGGACGGCTTGAAATTCTTATCCATTGCAGCAACCATGGCTAGAGTATTGTTCGCCCTTCCAGCTTTGCTCATGTCCAAATTGTGGTGTCCTTTAGCCTTATCGTTCGGAACGGTGGGTATAGCTTTTGTCCCACCAGAGCTACTCTTCTTTTGCTGCTGCACATCATCCCTCGCCATGTGAGATCGGGCGTTTTTCTTGCTAGATTCTCTGCTTATGGTCGAGTGAGGGTGTCCAATCTGATCGAGTGACATGATTTGTATCGGTCCTGGCGTCGTGGGCTGTATGTTGCTATTTGGAGGAACAGGGTGAGCATTCATTGCTATCTTGGTGGTATGCATAGTAGACTGAGTAGAATGGTTCACTCTTTGCTCCAATTTCTTGTGTGTGGAATGCTGGCTGTTTTCCTGGACGTAGTCCTTCAGCCCATCATACTGAGGATCTATCTTAACCTCGAAGAAATTGTTTATGATCCGAGGAGTGTTGGGTATTGTTTGGCTTTGGTAATTTTGTGCCATCGGCTGAGAAAAGTAATAACTCTTCGGATCCACAGCAGTGTTCGTTGGATTTCGACTCATGTCGTGTGCTAGATAGCCCTTCCGTCCGTTCATTTGAGGAATTGTCTGGGTATCAACAAGCCACGGAGAGCTGGCTCCCATCTGATAATTTGGTTTGATAGATTGAGACGGTGCTGCCTTTCTCTTTACCAGTGCTCCACTCGTAAGATTCGGATTTCGGCCCTTCTGTTGCTCATTGTTCCCAAGTTGTTGCGCCCTTGCCCCTGATTGGGCTTTCTCCTCTCCCGAGACCTTGCCAAAGAACGGCTTCTTCTCCTGTTTGGCATGCTCAGCCTGCCCAGCCGGCTGGGTTGTCTTGCTGTCGAATGCTGGTAAGTGCGTTTTCCTCTGATTGTCCTCCTTTTTCTTCTCCGCCGCCTTATCGGGCTTCGGTATAATCTCCTGGAGGCGTCCTGCCCCACCGATAATGCTGCCCTTTGGGGTATTCTTTATCGGCATGGTGACCGGCTTCCTCCCGGCCTTTGCAGCTACTTTGTTGACACGTGCCATACTGACGTGTAGGTTGAGCGAGGTGATGTGCTGTTAGGACCCGGTGTTCAGAGTGGCTGTTGAAGGCGCAAATCTCAGGTGATGTCGTGTCCGGAGGATGGAGGGTCAGGTGATGTGGGGGTGTCGTGGGCGTTGATGCTTACTGTTCGTAGCAGAAGTAGCAAGCTGTGTCGTGTACGTGGCATTTATACCAAACTTGCTGAGTAGACGTATTCAATGAGGTAGCGTGACTGACGCAATGTGTGAGCGGCCGTCCATTCAAGGTTCATCCTCGATGTGTCGCCGACGTGACTTTCCAGCGTGCCAAACGCCGCTGGTATTGATTGCGACACACCATTCATGGTACTCACACTCGACACCTTCAAACGTCCCGTTAGTTTTCTCTCACATTCCAGTTCTCCGGTCGACGGCAAACCTGGTGGGAAGTACCTTGATCACACTTTTCCCATGGTCCGCTCCTTCCCCGGGCCACCTGCACGTAGACATTTGAATGAGTACAATAACAATGTCTTTGTTAATTGTTACATT
>BCLK01000108.1:0-48159 GCA_001748405.1 Paraphoma sp. B47-9
CAAAAATTGTTACCGAGGTAGGGATAGACTAATCTTAGTACGTACAACAAGGTCTATATGCGGTAACAATTGTTTACTTAGAGGAACAATGTATTCGTGCCTTGCGCGGGGGAGGAGGCATTCACCGAGCGAGGAAATTGTTATACGACGGAAACCTGCCCCAAAAATTGTTACCGAGGCAGAGATAGACTAATCTTGATACGTACAATAAGACCTACATACGGTAACAATTTTGTACGCGCCCGTACGCGCGGTAACAATTTATATCGTGCCTTACGTAGGACGAGGTATTCACGCACGAGAAAATTGTTCTACAGCCGAAGCCTACTCCAAAAATTGTTACCGAGGCAGGGACAGACTATGTTCAATGCGTACAACAAGATCTATATTTGGTAACAATTTTGCACGCGCTTGTTCGCGCAGTAACAATTTATTCATACCTCGCGGAGGGGTGTTCACGAGCGAGAAAATTGTTATAGAGCCAGCAATCGCTGCGAAAATTGTTACGGAGGTAGGGATAGACTAATTTTAATGCGTAGAATGAGACCTGCATACGGTAACAATTTTGTACGCGCTTGTGCGCGCGGTAACAATTACTGTGCACTTCGTCGAGACGTATGTAGTTGGAAGCTAAGAAATCGAGGTGCGAGGTTGTTCCGACGGCGTTCCGAGAGGAGTGTTCCGAGAAAAATGTTCCGAGGATGTGTTCCGACAACGTCGGACACTGGAGAATCGTCACGAGAAGTCACTGGCAAGAAAGAATTGTTACAGCAAGGAATTTATTATAAATAAATTGTTACAGGACCCATACTGAAAGGGCACGCTCTGAAGATAATTGTGCCATGCTCAGAACAATTTTTCCATGCCGAGAACAATTGTTTTGCGTAGAAATGTCATCCAAAGCTACCAGAAGCTGTACGTCGCATTGAAGTCGTGTCCTGGTAGGACAGTCAGTCGCAAGTACTTCCCTAGCTTCCTTCAAAGACATACCATGTATCACAAAGAGAAGATGCAAGCAATTTTCCCATTCCACACACACTTCATGTCACGGTCTTCTCCACCGCTCACATGACTGCACACTGCACGCCACCCTGTGGCAAGTCTGCGATGACAGGACGAGGCTTTGTCTTGGCTCGGCGCACTGCTTGTTCGCGTTTGGCGCTCTTGGTCGGCTTGGACGACGTGCTCTTGACTTCGATAATGCTGGGCTTGTTGTCCTTGATGGCCGATTCGTAGTATGTGTGGAAGTCGAGGCCTCGCTCCAAGTCCCAGAGCCTGTTGTTGACCGGACTGGTGATGGGAATGATCATGGCGGAAATGCACATGACGTAGAGTTGGAGCAGGATGAGATGGAGGACGAAAGACATTGTTGTGGTCTTTGGTGGCGTTGATCGGATGATTTCTGTGGTGTTGAGGACGAGAGTCGAGTGTTTGCTGTTCGTGATAATGGATATCTTGGAGATGCGGTCTTGATCAAGATGTAGAAAGCTGTTGATGTGTCTGGAAAGCAAGGGAGGCGTCGAGCGAGAGACTTGTAAGCCGTCCAGCCTGGAGTGTCTGCATTCTTGCCATTGTTGCTAGCTTACCATTGTCGTTGTGCTCTCGGTGTGCGAGAGGATGGGACGAGCAATCGCTGCATCACGACTTGTGCTTACCATTGTTCACGGCATGGCTGGGATGTTGCCGATATGCTTTGCGAAGGTGAAGGTGAAATCCATGAACAATGGCACGGTGCAACACAAGTGAAATTCAAAGCGCAAATGTATCATAAAGAAGTGGTTTGGAAATGATGACAGTACGAGACTACGAGCCTATGCAGCATATATCAAAATAAAAGCCGTACCTTTGGCAAGTGAGAAAAGAGGGCGGTGGTGGAGAGGGCAGATCAAGAAGCCACCAGCTGTACCCCAACCACAAAGAACTTCATGCAACACAAGACCCGAGTTACAAGCGCTATGATCTCGAATATTTACCTTGGAAATGGTAATATCGAATATTGATGGCCAATGCTGTATGCGCCGTCCTTGCGATGCAAATGTTGGTGTAGATGATGGGCAAGCACAACAATGACAGACCCAGGGGCACACGACAATCCAAGCTGCCCGATTTCAAATCAATGATTACCTTGTCGGCCTCTTTCTGTGAACAGAATCGTTCACCTCGGTGTTTTGTGTCAATGCCTACATTGCGATCGTCGCATAGGGCTGCTAGCCTGCGATACCGCCGGCAGCGAACCTGGTTCCTGGCAGCAACGGTCAGTCCACAGTGTCCTGTCCCGAGGTCCCTGCGTCCTTGGGCGGAGCTTCCGCATAGCTTGGGCGAGTTTAGTCAATAATCTACCGCCGACAAACAAATCTCGCACGGAGGGCAGCTAATGGCTACACGGCATGGAGAAACACGCGGTTGCCTGTACGGCATGAATGATGGCACTGGAGCATACGTTTACACTGTGGTTGAAACAGCCAGGGAAGGGCGTGTTTATGTGAGGCTATTCTCGTCGCATGGCTTGGAGGCGTGCGTGAACGTTGACGTTCTCCCTCGACCCACGCGAACTCCTGGGCGGGATGGCCCTTGTAACTGACCAGTCGTGGACTCCCCTGGACTCGGTAATTTAACATCGAAGGCATTATCGATATTCTCCATTGGTGGCGTCCGTGGTGCCATAGAGTTCGGCAGAAGCGAAGACGTGTGCACACTGGGCCAATATTCGGACAACGGTGACCTCAGCACAGCGAGAAGTGCGTTCAAGCATCTCACTGCGTGCTGCAGGCGGACCAGCGCCGCGCTCTCGGAAGGCCAAACGCGAGTCCAACCAGAGCCTGAGGCCGTTTCAACTGTGGTTGCGAGGCTTGGTCAGCGTCCCTGCAGGCGGCGTTAGCGAGATGAGCGCCGTGCACGGGCCGCGCCTGGGACGGTTTCAGACGATGCGACAGGCAGATCCCGGGATGAAACGGGCTCGCCGCAAGAAGGGGCCACGCGAGTAGAGCCTTGGGGTTTCTAACGTTGACGCGAGGCACGCACGAGGAGAAGCCTCTGTTGCTGTGAAAAGAGCTGGCTGGCGGACGCAGCATCGCGATGTGCAAAATCAGCATTCTGCAGCGGGCGCGTGGCTGCACCGGGATCGGCAGCTCCTTCCGCATGGCACGCAGGCAGATTACGTGTGTGGAGAGACGGACTTGAGGGATCAGGAGCTGAAATGCTGATTTCGCAGGCCCTGTGCCTTGTCGCTAGACCAGGCCTAGCGCGCGAAGCACCCATGGATGTGTGCGGCGCTCGAGGCCATGCAAAGTCCGCTCCCCTCTACCATCCATGCGCGCGCTCAGTCTATCAAGAGTCGTCGTGGCAGACGCACAGCGCGTCACTCCAACTGCTGCCCGCCGACGCAGTTGCTGCTGTGGGAGCTCGCTGTTGACGGGAGTATATTTAGACCACGAACTGCCCGTGGCTGAAGGTCAGGGTCGACGGCGCGCCGTGACTGGCTGGAGCACTGCAGGTCAACTAACGGCGGCTACGAACGACTGGACCAGACAGCACTCTTAGACGCTATCGATGTGGTGGAGCACGTCTTGCGGTGTGCGTGCAGCGGCGCCCTCGAGCAATGAGGATGCTCGCTTTGGGCGACCGTCTTTGCTGTCGTCGTCCCTTGCGGGCCCGGCTCGAGCCAGCGAAGGGTTCATCGCTGCGCGTGGCTGCCCCGGGCGCAATCCGCGGCAGGAGCGACCGTCCCTCCGTGCGTGCTCGCTCGGCCTCATCGCGACAATGCCCTGCACCGCACGCAGCATCAACGAGCGCGCATGAACGAGATTGCCAGTTCTGCGGTGCAGGGCCGATGCCCTCGGGAACAGGCCGGGGCGCGCTCCTCGTCGTGATTGCGCATCGTTGCCAGCGTTTCAGAGCGTGCCTCGATTGCTGCAGCTCCTGGAGCTAGCCCTGCAGGGATTCGCGCGCCAAGCGGCGACGGCGGCCTTTCATATCTAACGAGGCACCGCCCGTCCGCCGAATCCTGTCGCTGCTTGTCACCTTTTCTCTGGCCCCTCCATCTCGCCGTTTCCTCTCCCCCTCGCTCCCTTTCGCTCTCTGCCCCAGTGCAGCTTCTGCATCGTATCCTGCTCCTGTTGTTTGGACCAGCTTTTATCCCTCCTAATCCTCGATTCCCGAGCGCGCCAGTCCCGTCGCTGCCTCCCAGAGAAGAGCCCGCATCCAGCATCAAGCATCACGACCGCATCAAATCCCAGCTTGTCTGCCTGATCCGCCTGATTGTTTGTCTGCCTATCCAACTTCGAACGTCATCTTCGCCCTCCAGTGTGCTCATCAAATCCGTGCGTGCTCACCGCGACTCTGCTCCTGCCAACTCCAGCGCGTCGCATCGGCCCTGCTCGCCAGCCAGATCTGGACACAGCGACTGAAGACCCTGTTAATAGCTCCAACTGCATTGCCCGTCGGCCGGTTTTCGATCCATATACCACCTTATAGCCCGATCATTACGATCCGTAATCTCGTAATCACCAACCAACCAGCGTCTGCCATCAGCAAACGCACTGTACATCCGCCTTTTCCGTTTGGCCCTCGACTCGCGCCCAACACTCCCTTCAGTCGGCCCTTTCGACTTGCCCGGTTCCGGATATCCCCTTCGATTTACTATCCTTCTGGTGTGCTCAGCGCATCCTCTTTGTTGCAGCTTTACCTTTATCCGCAACTTTCTTAGATCATCACAATGAGCATGGACGCTGGCGGTCTTGCTCAAATGTCATACAACAACTTCCAGTCCCAGGGCGGCATCGGCATGCCCACCGCGAGTTTCGGATCTCGGGGCAAGGGTGCCGCTCTGAAGCGTCTCAGCCTTGCGTCTCCTCCCAAGGTTGGCACCATCGCCGAGGACTCTGTCGCGACTCCTCGCACGAGCCGCTCCCACCTCCTGGCTGGTCTCCGCACTGCACCCAAGACGCCGACTTCCGCCCAGCCTCCCGCGTCTGCTCCGTACAATCAGCGTCAGCACAACATTGGGGGTAACAACTCCAACCGCTTCTCGAGGCAGAACATGAATCAGGGTCCGCAGACTGCTATCGGCAACAGCTTCCCTGCTGCCAACCAGTACAACCAGCAGCCCATGATGTACGACCAGGTCCTGGCCCCTCCGTCTGTTCAGTACGACGACAGCGAGATGGACCCCAACATCGCGGCCCAGCTGTTGGCCACCGAGATGTACCTTGCCCAGAGGCAGCAACAGCTCCAGCAGCAGCTCCTCACCTTGACTGCTCAGCAGTTCGGCAACATGAACATGAACGGCGGCATGCGCCAGCAGCAGTACCCCAACACTCCTTACACGCCGCAGATGAATGCGTATGGCCAGCAATTCCAGACCCCGCAGATCCAGGAGACTGGCCAGCCTGGCGTCTATCTCGTCTTCAACCAGATGACTGGCCAGTACCAGTACGTGGTCGACAACAACTACCAGCAGGACAATGGCGGTGAGGTGCAGGCTTCCAACCTGTCGCACTCTCCTCCCCCACCCACTCCAGGCTTCCAGCGCTCCCCACCCAAGGTCGACACGCCACTGGTCCAGGTCTCTCCTCCCAACGAGATCAACCCCAGCCCATGGGGTGTGCGCAGCGCTTCTCCTCCCAAGAAGTCCAACACGCCGCCTCAAGACGTCGTTCCTCTTCCGCCACCATCTGCCAATGCTTTCCGCCGCGGCCACAAGAAGAACTTGTCGTCCCTTGCTGTTGACGCCAAGGCCCAGACGCCTGACGGCCCCAAGTCGGCCTTTGTGCGACCTGTTGGCTTCCCGGCCACTCCCATGACTGGTACTTTTGGCCCTGGCCAAGCACGTGCCGGCGAGCACCCCGTCCGTCAGCCCCGCGGTCCTCCTTCCATTGAAGATCTCAGGGAGAAGCCGACTACCAAGCATGAGGGCAGCAAGAACTTTGCCACTCGCCAACGCCGCCAAGCGGTTGGTAACCTCGTGCGCGCTGGCATCGGACGTCGCACTCAGCGCACCGGAAGCGGCAGCGCCTCGCCTGACTCGGACACGTTCCCTTCCTCTGACAACGACTCCGACAGTGTCCGCAGCGGAGGAAGTGGAAGCCTATCTGGCAGGCCTAGCATTGGAAGCCTCCGCGCCGTGGCCAACGGAGCTATTGGTTCTGAGCGCAAGGCCTCGAAGGAGCGCTCCTGCGATCGTGCCTCGATCAACCGATCGTACACTGCCGACAGTGTGAGCAGCGACGATGGTGCCTCCATCGGAGGTGGTCTTGTCGAGGTTCGCCCTGCCGAGCAGCGCCGGATGCCGAAGCTCATCCTCACTAGCGTTGAGAAGCGCAAGAGCACCATGTTTTAGGCGACAAACTGGAAGATCTGGAATGGAAGGATTGAGTGCTAAATCTCGATACCTCCGGTGTGCATATCATGGCGGCGTTTTCCAGACGTTGCGGTTTACGGCCCTTTACGAATTTTTCCTTGTGTCATGGATTCTCATTGTTTTGCATGCGGCGGGCTGAGTTCGGCTTGTATTTTTCTTCACTACAATTACCTTCGTCTCTGCATACCAGCAGACCGTCTTCGCAAAGTTCTTGTTTTCGACATTACGCAAACTGCTTTTAATGAGCCGGTGGATGGCTCTACCTTGAACGAAACAAATTTGGAGCACTCCATGTTTACTCCGAACATGGATCTTGGAGGATTACGCGCCATGGACAACGAGCTCTACGCCTGTGGCTGGAGCTCCTTGCATTCCTTGAGCACTTTTTGTCATTTTGTACCAACTGCACGCTCACCACTCGCTGTTGTAGGATGAGAGCAGGAAGAAGAGTGGACCATGTAGGATGAAAACCTAAATGCCATCACACTCGCTTTACAGCTACTTGCCACTTTGTGATTGAACGTGAGATCCCGTGAAAGATGCAATATCGTTCGTGATTCCCCACACTACCCGCCATCAGTCGATCGCATCTGTGCTTTCGTCTGCACGGCATCGAAACTTAGATTGCTTTTGACCTCGAGTCGTCAAACTGTCTTCCAACGGCGATCTGCATACGCTCGCGTGGACGTGAGGCTAGTCATCGATAAGCCTCATAGGGCTGTGTCGCATCGCGGGGAAGCTTTTGACGTAGCCAAAATTTGTAGCGCACAACACCACACACCTCACAACACACATACGCGTCTCAGCAACATCAAAACACCTCTCCTCCAGTCAAAAAGCACGTTGAAACTTACTCGACGCGTCCAAGACCTCCACCCACGCCGCAATGACCGAACCCGCACCCGTCCCACCCATCATCCCCCCACCTGTCCCAGAAACTTCGCGCCCACTACACACGCTCCCCGCACCCTTCTCGCACGAGAACCTCACACCCATAACCCAAGGCGCCGAAGCCCTCGTATACAAAACCACCTTCCTGACGCCACACACGCCCGTCGTAGTCAAATACCGTCCCCCAAAGCCATACCGCCATCCCACGCTCGACAAGCGGCTGACCAAACAACGCTTACTCGCCGAGGCGCGGAGTCTGGTGCGGTGCAAGAAAGAAGGCGTCAGAGTACCGGGCGTGCTTGGCGCGGATTGGGATGCGGGGTGGGTTGTATTGGAGTATGTGGATGGACGTACAGTGAGGGCGGTGTTGGATGGGTGGGCAGAGACACGGGATCATAGAAAGGAATCCGGGGACGGCGATGAAGAGATGCTCGATCTTATGAGGAGGGTTGGGCGGGAAGTAGGCAAGTTACATGAACTAGGCGTGTGTCATGGAGATTTGACGACGAGTAATCTGATGCTTCGCACGCCGGATGATGAGAGAAGGGATTTGGATACTACTTCTGCTGGGACGCAGGCGCAGGAATCTGGGCCACGGGGGAGACAGACTACGAGTTCGATGCGCGAAGCTGCGATGAATGGCGAGGGACCGCCATCTCCACCACCGATAAACGCTACACAACCCCCGTCTCCATCTCTCCGCGGCGACATTTATCTCATCGACTTCGGCCTGACTACCGCGTCGATACAAGACGAAGACAAAGCCGTCGACTTATACGTCCTGGAACGCGCGTTTGCGGCTACGCATCCGGCTGCGGAACCGCTGTTCCAGGAGGTGTTGCGGGCGTATGGAGAGAGTTATAAGGGTGCGAGGGGGGTGTTGAAGAGGTTGGAGGGCGTGAGGATGAGGGGACGGAAGAGGAGTATGTTGGGGTGATGGGGGTTGAGGGGGGAAAGATGATAGAGCGGAGATGGTATGCTGGTATTTACGTAGTCGGAAAGGGGAATGATACCCAAAGACGTTCAGGCGTGATATTGAAGGTCTGTCAGTTGATGTTCGTAGACCGGAATTGACGTATTGGTTGTTACCGGTGTTGATGGATATTTATCATGTGTCTTGAACCGCATAGTTCGTTTCCTCTTCGAAAATAGCACACTTCAGCGTGGGAATCATGACATTTCGCGACTAGGCGCGGAAGGTAGCATGGATCCGTTCGGTCGCGGTTTATCACTTCGGTCATATACCGTTACAGGAATCGTTTGAATCACACAGAGCACATTCTGGTGTGCAGAAGAGAAAGAAACACTAGACGAAGACTCCGTTTATACCTTTGGTGTCAGCTGGTCCCTGCCTGGAAACGTTTTCAGTTCTATAAATGCCGTTTCTATCTTCAAGAATCGAATCTTATTCAGTAAAGCTTTTATGTACGGGATTGAGAGCCCATGACATACTTTCAGTGTCAATAATCTTCGATTTTTGCGTGCCGCTTGGGTTTGAAAACGCCGTATTGATCGGAGCCTGCCAGGTAGGACATGGAGAATAAAACATAGTGTTTTGGGAAGATAATCGGGCAGAGAACATGTTTGTAGCTGTGGCTGATTACGTGCCACAACACGACCTTGTGGGGCATCTTGGTAAAGAGATGATCTGTTGTCTATGACTAAAGAGGGTGGGAGAGAAAAGGACAAGAGTTATGGGAGATATACTAGCACTTTGGCTTTGTCGGAGAAGGTTGGGGAAGCACGACGAGTGTCCAAGGATTATAGTCATGGCCTTTTGATACTGAAAATGAGCCACAAATGGAGCCGGCTTCCTGGTTTTACATCATCTGTAGTCGGGTATTTACACTTTGGAAAAGTGCCCAAAGTGGAAGAAAACCCCAGGAAACCGCAGAAGGCACAGTAATTCCATACATCATGAAGCACAGTAAATTTCGGATCAAATCCTCAGAATAAGTTCCACTTATGTACAGATCATTTCTGGTAGCTAGCCCCGCTATTTCTTAGATAGGCAATGTCGAGTTGGCTGGAATGCATGGCCCCATATTCTGCTGAATCTGTGCTGTGGAGTTGGAAATCAAGTTCTTCAAGGGGCTTGTTCCGCACTTCAGACCATTGGCAAATGCTTGCGAGTGGATGTCCGCCAAGAAGGGAGAGGTATGCGTATTGTCGTTGGGGTAACCCGCTTTGACCGTTGCCGCGCCCAATCGTTGTTGAGCCTGGGCTGCGTAGGTTCCATGCGGTACGTACCAGACCTTTGCGGACGGGCCGCCGAGCTGGCTTACGGTTGTCCTGTGGGGAGGTGTAAGTACGAGATCCAAGATGCACTGGCGTTGTCTGTCACTTACCAATCGTACCACGAGAAAGCGGTTTGCGTGTACTTGTACGTTCCCGAACTGAAGACGTTTCGTGGAAGTTGCTCCGCGATGATGATACCAGCAGCTCCGCGACTGAGGAATAACCTCGCAGCCCGCTTCACGTATACCGGGAAAGTCTGAACATGCTCCACCACACCACTGCTTGCTTGTTAGTACTGGTTTGACGCCCGTCGCACTCTCGACTGTGGGAAGCAACATACCCGTAAATGACTGTACAAATCTCCTCGCCCATCCCTGGGCAAACCGCCCGCCCTTTATCTCCAGTCGTACTTGTGCTCCCATTCACTGGCACTCCGCTGCCGCCATCGTTGAGACCAAACTCCATGATTACCCAATCTCCTGGTTGCATTGAGTTCGCGATCGTGTTGAAGCGGCATTCGCGCTCATAGGAGCGCGTCGAGCGACCGGCGACAGCGGCGTTGACTACATTCGCATTCGTTCCAATAGAGTATTTGAAATACTCGCCCCATCCTTCGGTACCATTCTTGCCGCCGAGAGGAGCGGTGGTAGAATCGCCGGCTATCCAGATGGTTGGCTTGCCAGATGACGAGCCTTGTGGAAGAGCGGTTGTGAAAGAACAAAGGAGGCCAAATAAGGCAACTTGAGAATGCCACATGGTTGCGGTGTAGTTATGATGTGTATATTACTCTTGAAAGTTTCAGGTGTGGCCGATGCAATTGTGTTTGAACCAATATTCCGAGCAGCAGAATCGGTGCCCCTTTATACACATTTTTTGTTCTCATGAACTTTGAGGATTCGCCATCCGGATACGAAGATAATCGTCACTACTGAACGCTACGCCCAGCCCCAGATTTGGTGCGGCTCTAGCGCTCAAACGAAACGCTCATGTTCGTATGTCGTAGCGACGATCATTACCCGCAATCTCAATGGACCAGAATAGCGCATTGTACTAGCCCGCCGTTCGGCGAAATGTACTCCGTACAAGTCTGGGGTTTTTTCCGGGGAAGTGTAGCCTGCCCACGTCTTTTCTAGACTCGGTAAAATGATGGAGATCAATAGTTGGCTTTGCCCGGCTAAACTGGTGAAGAAACATATTGCCACGTGCACGTTCCTGGAGAAATTCCGGGGAAGGAGAACTTAACTGCATGTTTTCTAGACTCGGTAAAATTTTGGGGATTTTTAGAAGCCATTACGCTGGATAGAGCATAGTTCAAGAAAGCGAGCATGTATTTAGTTGAGATATCCGTTGGTTCGTAGTACTTATAGCTTTCATCGCTATAGGATCACTGAAGTGATCTCGCGTACCCTGGACAGAACTGGCCAACTATTTCTTGACGATTGTATGAACGGAGAGCTCTGGTTATTCAAACTACAGCTTGGGTCCGCGTTGTTTTGGTAACTCTGCAGTCTTGCAATGCCACTCACCCACCAATACGAGCAATAGGGGTATTAAATTTGAGCAAGACTTGCCGACACATCTTCCTTAAATGAGTAAAAGACTGAAAATGGTTCCAATCATATCATGTTTGGTAATTGATGTTTTATGCCAGAGACAATAAAACGGAGCTAGTAGGTCGAACATCTTCAACCGCATTCTCAGATTGGACGTGTCACACACGAGCAGAACGGCACTAACCACGTGGCGAACTTCGTCTATTACGAGTTCAGTGAAGAAACGCGAGACTTGGAGACAGAGCAGCGGTGAAAGCAATGGAAAACCCTGTACACCCCTTTCCGCCATGTGGTGCCTCACGGGAGATCGACAATCCTTCGAAACGTGCCCTACGGCAGATCAACAACTTGAGCCAATACATGACTCTGAATCCCACTTTTTTGATCCGCAATCGTTATACAGTTAAGCGATGTCGTCGATGTTCATGATCTCGGAAGCGTCAGCGAGCTTAGCGATTCGTGGATAATTGTCGATCTCCCGTAAAGCGTACTGGCGGCAGAAGGGATACAACAAACATTCGTATTCGAGCATCGCCAAAAACGGTGCACCTCGAATTCCGAACGTCCGCTGCATCCGATAAGTGCATGATTGTTAGATTTCCGGTCACCCGCGTAGGAAAAGCAGGACAGTCAAAGGCTAGACTTTTGATATGTCCGCGAGGTTTGGATGTGTAGGGAGAGGGAAATGCAAGTTGCCAGGAAATAGTCATATCGTTCATGTAAGATGCAGCACATGGACCTTGGAACTCAAAGTGAAGCCCGATAGTCTCTGTTCTAGCACCTTTGTCTGCATGCATCTACGTTCAGCAAAATTCTGGAAAGCCGCCTCTCCAAACAGTGAAGATCATACAGGCCTTTGGGTACATATTGCAGCTGCATCTCCAGGAAGCAACAACCCAGTCATGATTCAAACTCTCCATAATTTTGGAAAGTATGTTGCTGCGAATGATCACTGCAGGAAAGACTGCCATTCATCTCGCGCTTGATAATCTTTGTGTAATTGCGATCGTCTTTGAAGTAGACGAGAAGCAAGATCTTGATCGGAGACGTAATTCATACCCGCAATCACTGGGGACGTCAATCATAAACCTGATGCGCTCTACGAAAGCCTCTTCATTGCATCTCATGTCCTTGTCAGCTCTCAAGCATCCCTCATTTCTTCGCTTTCCCAACCACTCCGAATATACATCTACCGACACACACATACCACATCTAAACCTTCTTCCCCGCGCCCTCAACCCACTCAATCACCTTCTCCAACAACCCAACATCAGCCTTTGCCTGCTCCAAGCCCTCGCCCTCAACTTCCAACTTGCCTCCGCCCTGCTTCAACTCTTCCTGAAACCTTGCAGCCACCTTCTTCAACGGCTCGACGTATTGGCTGAGCTCGAGCTGCTTGATACCCAAAGCATCGTGCAGGAATTCAGCCTGTAGAAGCAGGTAGTAAAAGTTCAGAGCTGCGACGTAGAAGCCGAGTTCTTGGCGGAATTGCATCCAGGCTTCTGCAATGTCGGTGTCGAGGGATGTATAGTGGCTGGTGAGGTCCGGCCAGAGATAAGGTGCTACGGTCGACAGCGCGACTGGTGTTGCGAAGATGTTGGTCTCGCCGTCCTCATTTTGTGCTTGAGCTTGAGGAGCATTTGCTTCGAGCGTCTCGCCTTTCAGCCAGGAGACTGCGCTAGCTTTCAGGTTCTCGTATGGGCAATGCTCGAGCGTGTCGCGGATGAAGGTGAGACGGACGAGGTCGTGTGGGTGTGAGCGGAGCACGGTTGTGGTGAGGTAGTGCGCATGACCACGTAGACTAGGCGAGGGCGTGTTGGCCGAGATGAGTGAGATGGTCTGCAGATACTGCGCAAATGACTCGTCATCCTTTGGTTCACCAACGCTGTTCTTCTCGAGAGCGACGAGACCAAGCGCAAGGATGGCGTCAAGAAGTGCCTCGGGTTCTAGACCGACGGTCTGAGGGCCGAGCACGCCAACAAAGTTGCCCAATATAGTCGCGTGCTCCGGGAAAATACTCATGGCTGCTAGATCATCTCCCTTGGCGGATGCGTAGAGTTCCTGCTTCACGACGCGCGCAGTCAGGAGCAGTAAAGACCCCGTCCTCGACAGTGGAATATCCTCGGCAGATGCTGGTGGATCGTCTTCTGTCCCAGGAATGCCTCGCTTCTCGATCTCCGCGTCAAGCACTGTCCGTACTAGATCGTCTGTCTTGAGGCCAAGATCTTGTGTCAAAGCAACCACTTGGCCGAGGATTGCCGAGCGACCAGTGAGATCCTCGTCTTCAGCAAAGCGGTCCGCATACTTTCGATAATTTGGCTTCTTAGGTATGCGCTGCGGCTCGTACTTCTCCATCAATCTACTTGACCACGACAAGCCTGGAACATCCTCGTCTGAGGTCAAAGACAATACGTAGTCTTCCAGAATATGTGTGACGAATGACTGGAGTAAGCGATTCACGAGTATGGTCTCATCTTCGGGTGGTGCCTCACTTTGCGCCTCTGGATCTGGTTCAGATTGGTTTGTCCTCGTCCGCAGGAGGTTACCGCTGCTGCGCCGTGGTGGCAGATGAGGTCGCTTGGTCCCAGAAAGTGTCTTGACGAATTTGATTGCTGACAGTGTGAGCTCATCGATGTGAGTAGTAGCTCTGTTGAATGCAACGAGCGCCGCCTGCAGACTGGTCGACAGGAACCGACTTGGGTACTTGGTCTTCACTCTTCGATGTAGCGTCGCCAGTAAATCGAGGAGGATCTCAAACTTCAATACCGAAAGTGGCGGTAGTATGGTGGGCGGAAATCCAGGACTTGTGCTTGACTGTCCGACTCCAATCGCTGCGCTTTTCAGCTTCTGTCCACTTTCCCCCGCCACATCATCTTCTTCATCGTCGCTCTGTTGCGGCTCCTCAAACTCAAGCAAACGCAACGCTTCCGTGACTTTCAATATGCATTCCCTGGGATTGCCTTTGGTGGCAATGTCCTGCAGGCACTCTTCAGATGACGGCAGCAATGGAAGAAGCAGATGTATGAGATCCCATCCTATGGTAGACGTCAAATCTGCGTCTTGCAGAACTTGGTGTAAGACTGGCAAATTCTCCTCAGACAGGTTGTATTCGACAATGGTGAGGTAAGTTATGGGATCCGTGGCCGGCGGGCGCGCAGCCAGAAGTGGGTGCTCTTCCTGAGCACGAGCCTGATCCTGAATATCGGCCATGTTTGTCGTCTGGCAAATGCCCTCAAAGTCGGTGGTTCTGGAATTTCGAATCTCAGGTCCGCGGAGTCTCGAGCAGTTGAAAGCCTAGCTTGTTTGCGGATAGTTGTTGTTGTTGAGCATGCAAGTAAAACAGGCGATGAGTACCTGGAGTCTGACGCAATAACCCAGCCCACGCACACTAGCGCCAAACAAGGCATCGCGTATCCGCTAGCTCCCCGCTCTTGCCAAGCCCCAGTCGATCGCAGCTGCCAAAGTTCACGCCGCCAAACCTCGACAGCTCGAATACCAGCTTTCGCATACCACCGCACGTGCTCGCACAATGGACGAAAAGGAAGAGACAAACGAGCCGCTCGATCTCGTGCGCCTGTGCATCGATGAAGTCGTTATCGTGAAGTTGCGCGGCGATCGCGAATTGAAGGGAAGACTACACGTATGTTTACGCGCTGTGGAAGCTCATATGGTAGCGCTGCTGGATGTCGAATGCTGACTGTGGACTCCAGGCGTACGATTCGCATTGCAATCTCGTGCTCGGAGACGTCGAGGAAACGATATTCGTGGCGGAAGAGGAGGAAGAAGACCAGGAACCGCGCGTTAGGACAGTCAAGAAGCAAAGCGAGATGCTGTTTGTACGAGGTGGGTGTGATACATAGGTGGATGAACTTTCAGTAGACTAATATGGAAGCAGGCGACTCGGTAGTCTTGATCGCACCGTTCGAGGGAACTTCGCAATGACCGTAGAACCAATAATGAATCGTACGAAACGAATCCCTGCCCTGTCAGGATTGGGCGCTTCTGGAGGAGTCTTCGGAAGCAGAAAGGACAGGCGTAGGCTCATGGGCGATGCTTGACAGTGACTGAGATACCCATACTAGCGATGGTTGGCAAAACTACGCGAGGTGTAGCTTGCAGACTGGGCATATTGTCCCCAGAAATAACGACACGCACCATGCTGCACTTCTTACGAGCAATACTTGCTCTGCGCTTTAAGAGCCCCGTCAGCCGCTATAGGCCAACGTTGAATCAAAATCAGTTCAGATCCTCGAAAGCTACACGTCCTCTTCCGATCGCTTTCGTAACATCATGTTGTTGTTGTGCAGATATTGTTTGTGGGCAGAATTTGCAAGCTGTGTGGAGCGTTAGGAAAGAAGCAGAACAGGTGATAAAGCACGGCATTGCAACAAGGACCTGGTTTGAAGAAAGATGCAAGCATTAAGCGCTTTTCTCGACTACCGTGACGATTACGTACGGGGTATAATCTCCACTGCGCCAATCGCGAAGCGCTGATCCCTCCGTACGCCCATGTGCGCAATCCGTCTATACTCCTTTGCATCGAAGCCCATCAAAACGACCTGAAAGTAGAGGCAAGACAAAGGAAAATGGAAGAGTGGCCTCGAACGCTCCGCTCGTGAAGTGGATTAAGGTAGAGGGGGCTGTGCTGATATTCGTGACTTCGTCTCGTCGTGATAGAACCCAAGTGCCACGCTGCGGATGCAAGAAAATACAAGTGAAGGGAAAAGTTTGTCCATCTTTCCATATTGGAAGGCAAGGATGATTTGGAGTAAGGTGAAGAGCCAGATTGGTGTCTTACGAGGGGCAGGTGTCAGACCTGGAACCCATAAACACTACGCTCGTGAGCGAAAGAGGAATGAGCTACTGCGGGCTGTTGATGTTGCTGGTGCTGAATCTGTTCCAGGAAGCCGCCAAAGCGCCGTGTACTTTCAGTGAACAATAAGCAAGAATGGAGAAGATTTCGATGATGGCCATGTTGGTGGTAATGGGGGTTGTCATTCAGGTGGTGGATCTGAGCCGCGGGACTAGTGACAGGCGGAGGTTGCTGAGCAAATTGTGCGAAGGGTGCTGTCAACCGGTCCCTACAATCATGTCAGAACCAGCCAAGCTATGACGGAGCGGAGACAAGTGGTCTATTCACTTTCGTCTCCACGTCTGACTGGCAAGGCTGTCCCTCGACATGAACGGAAGCGAGAATCCCTTGGTCACCTCCGACTCGACGAAGACAGATGCGCGCTTGTAGCGCTTGTCAGTGTACTTGTCGTATACGGCGGCGTGATGCTTCTGGGGATTGTCGCAGCACTCGAGGATCGTAGATAGAAGCTGACGAAGCTGGCTCATGGTATAGCCGGAGTAGTGGACGTGGGCTTGAGACTACTGAATGTTAGTACAGGAGAGATACAGTGGCAAAGATGAATACATACCCAGTCACCCTTCTTCAGCATCAAGCGAGCTAGGCAGTGGGCACCGGCGGATAGGAAGCTTGGAGCGCATCCGACAAAGCGCTCATCCATGATGGTAATCTCGAGGAAGTACTTGGCTAGCGTACGGGTCTCAAGGTCATAATCATCGGCTTTGCTGATGCGACGCAAGAAGCTCATTGGGCCTGGCCAGCCCAGCTCAAACTGGAGCATGCTGAGCATGAAGCGCTCAGCCTTGAGAACCTCGTCGGCAGTGTAGGCACCATCGACCATGTAGACAATCTCCTGAACGGACGGGCAGTTGATCTCTTCATACTTCGCAGCAACGAAGAGAGCTGTAGCGCCGACCAGTTGGAGTTTTCCCAGAGAAACAACCTTGCAGGAGAGGAATCGGTCCACGTAGTTGACAGCAAGGAAGAGGGTCTCTGGGAGAAGGGTGAAACGGTTGTGAACCTGGACGAGCCAGTCCATCAACACTGATCGCATCGACCACTGGATCTCTGCTTGATGGTCCATGTAGGACGCGTTAGGCTTCATGCGCTCCTCAAGGGAGTGCATGTATTCGAAGATTTCGTCCCCATATTCGGCGACCATCGATGTGTCCCACTGCTCATCCTCAACGTCCTCGGGCGTTCGGTTCGCTTCGACGAAGATGCGAGCAGCGTCGAGCTCGCGCTGTGTCTTAGCCGTGACCCTCGGTGCGAGGACCAGAGTGACGCCTCCAGTGGTGTTGTCGCCTCTTGATCGCAAGGAGCGGGCAGTGGTGTACCCATCAACGTCATAGTACTCTTCCTCCTCTTCTTCATCCCAATACTCTTCGTGGTCCAACGACTTTGCAATTATCTCGTTGCGTTCCTGCTCAATGGCACGCGCCTGCTCCTCAAGCGCGTCGAGGTATTCGTATTTCTCTTCAGGTTCGGCGTGGGTCGTGGCGTGCTGTGTGTCAAAGTAGGCCTTCTCTTCTCTGATGCCGGCTGCATGGGGAATAGTGGCCGTGGACTCTTGTGTTGGTGCTGAGGCACGGTCCACTTGAGGAAATGAGGCAGGCTGGGAGACAAGGGGCTGGCGCGAAGGCACGGGCGCGAGCGCGGTGTCGATGACGGGGTCTGATTGTGGCTCCCTGAAGACTGCCGTGGACTTCTTGGAGAGGATCTTGCGGGGATTGACGGCTTGCTGGCTAACGTCGAGGTCGACATGCTTTGGCACTGCAGACGCAATGGGATCACTGGCAACGGTGATGTTGCTCTTGGAAGTGATGCTGGCCAGCGGGCGCTGCGCTGGGCGAAGCAGTGCGCCCGACTTTGCGAGCTCTTTCACGGTGATGAGGGCCGATTCCTTTTGCGTCGCGGTGTCCTTCTTGCCGAGAACCTGGATGTCATCCTTGGATGCAGGCTGCCGTGTCGTGTTGCTGACGTCTGCGAACACGGTGCGTTTGGCCGCAGCCGCCTTGATGCCTCCGACCTGCATCAGTGTTGATAGCGCTGGTGTTGACTTGTTGCGCTGATGAAGAGCTTTGCCGGCGGGGAGCTGAGGGTGCGCGTTCTCGTCGCGTATACGGAGCGTGCGCGCTGGGCGCTGTGGCTATAGAAAAACTCTGTCAGCAAGCGTTGAGACGTTTGTCTGGGTGAAGGCGCGGTTTGAAGCTTCTTTGACTGTAAAGCAGTGACCTTTACCTGCGGTCGCACCAACAACGGAAGGCAGACAGGCTGCAAGGGACTTACCTTTGCGTCCATGATGTGCCCGGTAGTTCAATTGATGCCGAGGACCTGCAGGAACAGATGCGATGGGAGCGACCGTGGCAGAAGACTGTCGGCGATGTGGTCGATCGATAGGGGCGCGGTGTCGAGCGCTACAAAACAGTGGCCGAAATAAAGAAGCTCTCCATCTAACTTTGGCGACAATGAGATACACAGGCAGATCGGGTCGGGCGACACGAGAAGTGGTGGTGACAACGACGGCCTGGCTGGGTGTAAAGAAGCTATATAGAAAACAGCCCTGGAGTGTTTACCATACAACAACGCGAAGCTCATGCGGGTCTAGGAGAGCTAGTCTGGATGCGGCGCCGTGGCCCGTGCCGTCAAAGTTGTCAAGGGCGACCGTTTATCCCCGATCCGCCGACCCTGACTGACGTAGGTCGTCCATCGCGTGCCCTCAGGAACATCAAAATGCACATTTGACCAGGCGCCACGCCACACCGAGCTGTAGCCAGTCTGATATCTTGACCAAGTAGTGAGAGAGCATCTCCGAGCGATCCTGCGTAATTTTGAAAAGTCCATGAAGCGCACAACCAAAGTTCTGCCCACCCACTGCTCGACGCGTCCTCGCATCGGTCCGCGATGCGTCCGAGGAACGAAAGCACGTGATGTGACCCAACTACCGACCTTCACTGAAACACGCTGTCAACAGTGTTTATTGCCATAACAACCTTCGGCGGGCTCTGGTCGACCTCGCGCATGGCCTCAGATGTGGTCGCGATCGCAGCGCGGTGCTCCACCTCGCTGGACTGGCCCGCACTGCACTGCCCTCAGCCTATCGTTGGGCGCATTGCCACTTGTTTCCATACTGCGGCCTGCGCAAGCCTGCTCATAGCGCCGTTACTCCAGAATACCGGCAGCGGATGCAGCGACATGGACTGCGTCTAATGACTGCGCGTGTTTGTTGAATTCGCGTGGTTGGCTCTTTGTTGCGCGGGTTGATGCCGAGCCCGCAAACCCGCAGCTTCACCGACATTATGGACCAACAGCATATTGAAGAGATCGCGTAGTGCGCAATTTGCGGGAATGGATTCCAGCACGCTTTGCGACCGCCTTTCCGCCGCAAGATAGCTTGCGCGAAGTGCGGGAGAGGTGTGGGAGTGCAGAGTGATGATCCCCTCAGTCCACATCTAGACCGGTTATCCGTGGAGCAAATCTACGAACCACATGCAGCGCTACGTATGTACGTCTGCACCGCTCGTTCGCACACATGCAGGGTCGGGAATTTCAGTCGCACAGATATCAGTCGCAGCTGTTCAATAGATACTGAAAGCTAGGTGGCGTAGATCAGCGAATCAAGCGAAGCTATTGCGAATCTGATGATTCGAATTGATTACTGCCGCCTCGCGCGACGTCTTGTCGATAGAGGGCGCGACAGCTGCGCGAACATCCGAAGGTTGCGCCGAGTCACGCAGCTTTGCAATATTGCATTGCAAACAGTCGCGGGAATTCGCGCGAACCGTCGACGACAACTAAACCCATAGCCGACTGCCCGTAGGCTTACGTTTGGCAATCGATGTCGCACGGAGATCTCTCCAGTAGACGCCGGGCGCCAACTGCCAACGAATCCCCTGCGCTCCCCGCCATCTGGGGCTCAGGGACTCTAGCAAGCCTTTTAATTATATCAGTACAGTGAGGCGACCCGAATGAGGATACGTCTGGGTACTATGAAGTGCTCCAGGGTTGCGCATCAGGGTGCTCGTTTTGTTCACATGAAGCGCTGGCGTGCGCATGCAATCGGCCAACAAAGCGACTAATGCGCTCATTGGCCAAGTTTGATATCTTGTCGAGCGCCGTGGCAGCAAGACTCGGGTGCTCTTGCACTGACAACAATGCTTTAATGCTCAGCAAGATGCGTTCCGTCCTGTGGCATGCAGTCTGCGCTGGTTCCTCGATCGGGCGCATAGCTGGCGCCCGGAGTCTTGCCATGTTTCGACCTCGACTGACATGTACCAAACACGCCGTAGCTGCTGGATTCTGGCAGGACTATTGTGATGTGTTTCAGGTCATGCGGGCCTGTGGATGGCATTCCATCTCAAGTGTGGTGGGCGCAAAGCTCCATGTGCGGCTCTCTCGCATGCGCTGAGCAAGGGGAATGCGCCAAAGCTATCACGCATATTTCCAAATACATAGACACTTGCAAGTGACTTTGAGGGCACATGCGACCCACAATTCGTTGTTGCTGTCGCTTCAGGACGCTGCGTTGTTGCCGTTAAGCGGTTTCCAAGTCTCCGGTGTAGTCCTCGTAGTTCGCTAATGCTCCGTCCCTCCTCTCTTCCTCAACCACGCACAACTCTGAGCGCACCCGCACCACGACACTGCTGTAAGTCCCTAGCCCGCTCATCGGCCTCTCAGTCCCACTGGATCCGCAATTTGGCGCTCATACTGCCCCATCTCTGCTATGCGCCTTCGTCCGCTGACTTGACGCTGCCAGCCAGCGGCGGTTTACGGAATCAGATCGAAGCGCCCCGTCAGAGCCTCTCGGGTGTTCTGAGCACTACAGTCGGTATGTATGTCTCTCAGTATGCTCATGCGACCGGATCGACTCATGCAAGCACCTCTGATGGCGGCTTCGCGAGCTTCACTTCTGCCGTTGTGGGCTCCCTGCAAGCCATCCAACCGGCAGCGGTGACGACCTCCCCCAACAGCACCCGCTCCGTGGCGCAGCTTCACAACCACAATGAGAAGCATTGATAATGGCCTGAACCATCTATGACCATCGCCCGCTAACATTATTTGTCCCAGACCTGATATTCGATTAACCTTCCCCGACCGCCATTCGCTCCAAGCCCTTGCGACACCGGCGGGATCCGTGTGCCGCCCGTCCAGACCACACGCACCATAACCACATCGCAAAGGCGACATCATACAAGAGAAAGGCTCAGAACTCCTGCAATGCAAGTTTCCAACATGCTGTCGGAGCCCCGGGTGTCAGGCGCACAGCGCTACCCGGAGACGGTTGAAGAGCTCATTGCGGGCCAGCAGCACAACTCCAGACAGACGCTTGCCGACTTCAATATGCTCGCACAAGATGGCGACTCTAGCATGATGGACGTCTACCCTAGTACGGAGACGGCCTCAGCGCACGATTCGCTGTCGCCAACAAAGCAGGTTCAGCCCAAGCACGTTAGTTTTGAGCTGTTGCTACCTCAATCCCCTCAGCATCGAGCTCGTCTGCCGATGCGGGTGAACATCTACCCTCATGATACGACGGACTCTATCATCACAACCGTCAAGAATTTCTACGGACTGTACGAGCGACGAGGAGTCATCTTTGAGGACCGCCATGGCACCACGCTGATCGCGAGGTTCGAGAACTTTGAGCATGGCATGGTTGTCTACGTCCGTGTCTCAGCTGAAGATCCTGATGCCGAGGACTACTCTCCTACTCCTCACCAACCCACAGTCTCTCCACGTCGCCCTCGCCCGCACCTCGATGAGGCCTTCCAGATGCTCCCACCCATCATTCACCATCCGCTTGGATCGCGGGCTGACTCTCGCAATGGACATCGAACTCAATCCCCGCAGCCTAGCCGGGGACGAAGGAGCGCTTCAGCTAGTGCTCACGCCCGGCGTGCGCGACCATCTGTAAAGAGTCGCGGCAACAGTTCCCACGGCAGCTTCGCCGAGGCGAACGGGGATGGCTACAGCGACAGCGACGGCGGTGACGGCTCTGTGTCTAGCTCCCGCCGCTCGCGGAAGGAGCCTCTGGCGAGTGCTGACATCAGTGTCGATAACATTGTCGAAGGCGGCCGCCGCAAGCGAGCGAAGTTTGACAGCTCAGTAAGTCTCCATTCCATAGGAAGAGCGTACAGGGAATCTAACAAGGTTGCCTTCCCCAGGAGCTACCTCTGTTTGTACCTCCTCAGGTTCCGATGACCGCCTCGCTTTCCTCCGTATCCCCTCAACGTCGTGTTAGCGGCAACACTGCAGGGTCGCCATACTCGATGAACAACCAAGCGACCTTCTCATACTCGCATCCTTTGCCATCGCCGCAGAGTTACGGTCAAGCAGACAGCTCATATCTGCACGGTCTGGCTACGCCTTACTCTGCTTCGAGCAATCCTACAAATGGGTACAAGAGCCGTGCGCGTGGCTCGGGCCAATATGGGCAGTACCGCTACTCTGGGAGTGGTGGGGTCATGCCTACCCCAGATACGACTTTGGCCAGCGTTAGTGTTATCTCTGACGAAGATGTGGCGAGGCAGCTGATGCGCCTTGGAGATGTGTCCAATTTCTCTGCGCATGGGCGTACTTCCACATCCACCCTCGACGATGCATTCAGCGGTAAGGCTGACGCTGCATCGTCTAGCGAAGATTCGGATGATGGGAGCGAGGACGGAGGAGAATTGCCTCCCCTCCCATATAACATGGCCCGAATGAATGAGGTTGCGCGAGGCTATGACAGCGGCGAGAGCAGCGATGACTACGAAGATAACCGGGATGGCTCCTTCAAGGGCGAGAGCGACGAGATCATCCCTGGCGAACACAACAACCACCGTGTTCAGACTGGCGTCGTCAAAGCTCGGTCATCGGTCTCCAGCAAATCTAGTAAGCCCGCAAAGCCTCGTGCGCTTTCTAAGAGTAAGACCAAACCCAATGGCACCTCCAAGCCGCCAATGTCGCCAACATCGTTGCCTACGCAATCTCGCAAGGCTTCAAGTGCCTCGATCAACTTCCAGCATCAATTGGGCGCCGACGAGGAAGATCTTTCAAGCAAGCCTCGTTGCCAGCGATGCCGCAAGAGCAAGAAGGGATGTGACAGGCAGCGTCCGTGTCAGCGCTGCAAGGATGCTGGAATCGGCGCGGAGGGCTGTGTCAGCGAAGATGAAGGCAATGGCCGAAAGGGACGATATGGACGCCACATGGGTGTCTCTGTCAAGAAGCCGTCGGTCTCATCGTCCTCCATGGCGCCACCACCGCTGCACGACTTCAATACGCCCATTGACACATCTCACGCGGGCCTCACGGCCGGGTCCCTGGACAAGAGCAAGAAGCGGAAGAGGTAACGCCTCATGGCGGGTTTTCAACAGAATATACTGGGCCTTGGGTGTCTGCTATATCCTTTCTCACGTCGCTTGCATCGCTTTCTCGCATGCTGTTTCTTCGCACATGTTCTTGACACTACACGGAATTCTGGATATTGAGGAAGTTTCATTTCAAGGCAGTATGCCCTGTTCCACTCCTTGACAGGTTCAAAAGTCACTTCCACGCGATTCGACATGTAGTTGTGCAACAATAGGGAGGAGAAGGGGTCACAGACTGGGAGGAGTATATGGGATGAATCAATTGGCGCGATGGGATTAGGATGGTGGGCGGACTAGAATATGGATGGATAAAGGTTAGGGATGGTTGTCTGAACAGATGGGCTTCGGCGCGGCTGACGGTTTTCATTTGTCTCACTTACGACTTGGTGTTTAGCGACATTTAGCTGACGATATTGAATGACGACTCCATACAATTGACATGCCCGCGCACGACAGTGAGGAACCAATGTGTCTACTCTATGCTCTCAGCAGCAGCAACGTCTCAGCTCGTAGTGCTTCTGTCGGATAGATGCACGCTCCAGACTGGGCTGGCGCACGAGCACCGGTGAGGATCGCTAGTGCGGAGACACGAGATCGACATGTTGGGACATGATAGCACCACCACAACAATGGGATTATATTCTACTTTAATTCCGTACTGAAGCACATGTGTCTCTTCTTACTACACATGCTGGTTCGAAAAGAAAACAATACATCTGCACATATAAAGATGTCGATGTCGATGCTGCTCAAATCGCGCAGTGAGCTATTTTGGTTGCACGAACTGGCGCTAGGGTTCAGGCACAGAGTGGGGCTGTGTGGCTGCGGCAGGAAGGCTGCAGGGTTGGCGAATCATGGCGATGCTGGTGCAGGTTTAACGGCCGTCTCATAAGGCGCGCATCCTTCGTGCGGCGCCCGTATAACGTCAAGTCTCCTGCCCTGATTTTCTCGACAGCCTCGCGCCGGTACATGATGCGTGTTTGCGTCTCTTGAGGGGCTGTTGTTGTTCGCTGTCGTCGCTCGCTGCTTCTGCTCAGCTCGCCTCCGCGGCAGCCACAACTAACTCTAGCCCGCGTCAAGCCTCACCGTAGATCACCCCCACAGAATCGCGAGTGAGACATGGCCGAGGGCAGCATCAAGGCGCGCATCGCCGCCCTCAACCTGGAAGAAGTCCACGCTCCAGCTCCTGGCACGAAGCCGACCTATACCTACGATGTCGCCGCTACCAAGAAGAAGCCGCCCCCACCGCCGCCCAGCCAGCGCCCGCCCGCCTACCAGCGACAGCAGACCGTCAACAACCCGCCGATCCTCAGCAATGCTCCCACGACTGCGAGACAGCTAGGGAACCAGCCCATAGCTGTAGAGAGCCCCAGGACATCTCCTGCGCTGCCGCCTCGCCCACCGCCCCGCAACAACACCTCCAGCAATGGCACGCCAAGACCAACTCCCACGCTCCCACCCCGAAGACCATCGGACAACCGCAGCTTGAACCGCCGCGAGTCCACCGAGTCTATCTCGACAATAGCCTCAGGCATCTCAACGCTCTCACTGGGCTCCAGCAAGACTGGAGCGAGCAATGGGAATGGTACCATATATCAGGTGCGGGCGCCAGCCTACGACCCGTCCAAGCTCCCCCCATTGCCGCCCAAGAGGGCGTCTGAAGAGAAGAGTGCAACACGGAATGCGATGAAAAGTAGGAGGGACTTTGTGCCCAGCCAGACCCTGCCACCCAGCCTGTCCAAGACACCTGAGCTCCCAGCACGGCCATCGCTGCCTCCTAGACAGTCCAACACCCAAGAACCAACGCCCGAGCGACCACCTCTGCCAGGGCGACCAACAACCAATGGCTCTACCGCATCTAGACCGAACAGAGTGGTTGCGCCTCCGCCACGCAAGTCGGCGCTAGAGATGGGATTTGGGAACAAGCCAACGGAGCCTCCACCCATTCCGCAGAATCGTCCGTCACCAAGCGCTCCATCACAGCCGTCTGCCGCATCTCCACCTCCTGTCCCTCTATCTTCCAGACCCAATCTAGACGCCATCATGGCATCAAAACCTAAGCCTGGAGCCCCGGGATCTTGTCTCATATGTCGAGACTTCTCTGGGCCTGATCAGCATGCTGCCCGCTTCCCACGGACGCAGCTCCCGTCTTCAGACGTTGGCTGGCTGGCACAACAACTATGTGCTCCTTTTCCTTCCCCCACGGACAAGGCGCGAGCGATTTTTGCCTGGCTCCACCACAACGTCGATTATGACGTTCATTCCTTCTTCAACGGCACCATCTCACCTACAACGCCAGAGAAGACCATCACAAGTGGACTGGCGGTTTGCGAGGGCTATGCTGGGCTGTTTGCCGCTCTGGCCCTCAAGGCAGGCTTGCAAGCTCTGGTTTGTTCAGGAGATGGCAAAGGCTATGGGCACACTCCATTAGAACCGGGCCAGCCAGTCCCAGCTTTTGAGTCGAACCACGCATGGAATGCTGTATGCATCGATAATGGTGAATGGAAGCTCATTGATCCATGTTGGGGCGCCGGCCATCTCGGTTGCCAGATGAAGAACGAAGGGTATGTAAGCAGCTCGGTAGTGGTACATTCGCTAACTGCCTCTAGTTATGTCAGAAAGTTCAACCCCTCGCAATTCACCATGGACAACAACGAGTTCGGGACAAAGCATTTCCCGAGCGACAACGCCCACCAGTTTAGAACCGATGGTCGCGTTATTTCGTATGAGGAGTTCAAGAGAGATGACATGGGCGGCCGCGTGCAAGTCATGAGCAATTGTGCCGGCGAACACGGAGTGGGCGAACGCAGCATCTTCCCTGAACAGCTCAGGATCAAAGTGCATGACCCAGGCGCGACTCCTGTGGTTCGTTTCCAGTTCTCCACAATGTGCCAACATTGGGACCACGTGCGCCATGGTGAAGGTCAGCCGTATGTCATGTTGCTCAGCATAGCAGGTCGCGATGGACGCAACACACAGTATCTACCCTTCAACACGGATGGGCGGACGTGGTGGCTCGATGTCAATCGACTCGACCTGGGTGCGCCGGGCCAGAAGATCTCGGTGAACGCTGTGACTGAGTTCTGCGGGAAGTCTGGGCGCGGGCTGAGCTATGACGCCTGGAAGAACAAGAAGGCATACTCGTGCAAGTTTGGCAGCTTGTGCATGTGGGAGCTGGTTTGAACCAAGCAGCCAAAGAGGGCATGTTAATGAAAGGCATCATGGGTAATGGGTCTATTCTCTTTTTGTTTGGATACCCTGGGCTATGGACTGCATCAAGGAACTTAGGCTCGGAGGTTAATTACGACTCTTAATGAAATATGTTCCTACACTACAACACATCCTGGAAACTCCATTTGTGTCCGCTTTCAAGGGGGTGTTACGCGACGACACCGTTGTGGCGCGTGCTAGTGTCTTGGCGTGCATCGCAATGTGAACTTTCCAACGCTCGTTGCCAGATTCGCGACTGCACCTCCACCTCCAACGATACTACTAGTGGGGGTCGCCAGTCAACAACATACCCAAGACATCATAACGTGCTGGTCCGCAAGCATGGCTTCTGGTCTCATCGGCATTTCTGTCGCAGTCACGCTGCAAAACCCGCCAAACACTATTGTGCAAGGCACCGTGGCAGCCGTGAATGCGCAGACGTCCACGCTGACGCTGCAGAATGGTAGGATGGCGACTGGAACCCGTGAGTCTAGCTGTCCACTAACACTGTCTTGCAGTCTTCTTTCCGGGCTCCGGACACCGCCTGACAACGTACCAAGTCGAAGGGCACGCGATCGCTGACATCAAGGTCAACGTTGCGCCCGCCGCCGCCCCGGCCCCTCCACCGCGTCAGAACCCTCCTCCGTATTCTCAGTATGCTCCCAGTCATATGCAGCAACAAGCGCCGAATGTGCCGCAGCCTGTTCAGCAGCGAAATCACCAGCCAACAATCCAGCATGCGCAGCAGCCGATTCGACAGCCTATTCAGCCGCCAGTCGCACAGTCTGCAGCTTTTGTAGACCCTGCTATCCTCAGCATGGGCAAACGCAGCGCTGCTCCTCCTTCTTTGAATCCCCCCGTGGCTGCAGCCCCGCAGGAAGCACCTGCTACACCGATCAAGCCTATTGCCTCCGCTCGAACGACCGCCCAACCCAGAACCACGTCATTTGTTGCGAATCTGAAGGAGCGCAATATCAGGAAGCCAAGTGCTGCCACGCTGGAAGGGCCGTTTTCGTCTCTGGACATTGCAGACGCCGAAGAAGCGGACAGCGAGACAAAGACAGTCCAGCCAAGCGCGAGAAGAACAAGCATCAACAAGACGAGGACTGGCAAGCCTATGGATGAGCCAAGTCCGCAGAAGGTCGATGATGGCGGCAAAAGGACTCGAAGAGGCGGCAAGTCTCGTAAGAAGGAACTTGCTGCTCAGGAGCGAAAAAATGGCGGGGATCCTCAGTCTGGCGGGGACACCGCACGCAAAGGGTATGTGTCATCCGCGGCTTCGTGCAGGATCTTTGGAATTACACGAACCACACACTCTCTATTCGACAATTTGCTAATTCCCAGCAGTAAAGGCAATGGCTGGAGGAACACGCCCATCCTCCAGGACGCCGAACAGACGGTCACGCGAACGCCTGGTGTGATCGGAGGTAGAGTTGGGCTCGCGGCTGCGCACGCATCGAAGAACAAAACCCGACGACAAAAAGCTCTTGATGCCACGAACGGCTGGGCGACTGAAGATGCGACTGACGTGCAGGACATGCCCGAATTCGACTTCCAGGCAAATCTGTCCAAGTTCGACAAGCGCACTGTGTTCGATCAGATTAGGAACGAAGACACAACAGCAGATGAAGATCGTTTGGTCAGCTTCAACCGCATAGCGAGACCAGGCACCCATGGCGGCAAGAATCTCCACCCTACCGAGAATGTGTTGGATCGCAAGCTGAAAAGTACAACCAACACCAGCTCAGAGGATGAGGACTCGGAGATTGGCAGCAGTCGTAACTCGCGGAGAGCAATGTCGCGTGCTTCTGTAAAAAGAGCACCGACACGGCAGGGCAGCGGCGTGCAGGCAGACATGGACATGATGGGCTCTGGACTCCTGCCGCGTGGCAATCGCTCCTTCATCAACCGGCCATATGCGTCTTCTCACGCGACCGGAAGTCCAAGACCAGGTCGTATAGCAACCCCACCCGACTCACCACTCGAGAGTAGCGCGCGAGGATGTCTGCGTCTGCTCGGTAATGATCGGAGGTGTCATACCATCACTCCTGGTGGGATGCTCGCGGTCGAAGAGACAGCTGAAGTCGACTTTGGCCTGTCTGAAGACATGATTGCAGAGAATGCTGGCCGTGGGATTGCCGAGGTCGCCTTGACGGCCATCAACCCAGGTGGTCGACGATTAGCTCGCGACAATCCGAATGCTCGTCCTGTCATCGTTGTGCTAGCTGGCAACCACAGAGGCGGTGCACGAGCGGTGGCGGCAGCACGTCATTTGCAAGCACGTGGTCCGAAAGTTATGGTGGCCTTGCTAGGGTTTGAACGTGCTGCAGATTGGGACAAGGATGTTCGACGGCAGGTCGACTTGTTCAAGAAGTTTGGCGGCTCTGTGCGAACATGGCAGGAAACCGAGGACGCTCTCAAACGACTTCAAGCTCCGCCCGAACTCATCATCGACGCGCTCCTTGGCCGAAACAAAGAGTTCGAAGCCCTTAGCGACCAGGATCGACGCACGGTACTCGGGATTGTCGGCTGGGCAAACAAGTCGCGCGCCGCCTGCCTCGCGGTAGAAACACCATCAGGCGTCGGCGGGTCCACTGGCGAGGTTGCTATCCTTGAGGGCGAGCCGTTGGAAGTCCGAGCAAAGTATATTGTGTGCCTCGGGGCACCCCGTACTGGCTTGCTCAAAGCGCTACAAAATGGCACCGGCCGCGACCCACAATGGCTGATCTGGGTTGTCGACATCGGAGTCAACAAGCCATGGCGGGATGCTGGTATCAGTGGTGGGAAGGGAATCAAATTTGGCGAGCACTGGGTTGTTCAAGCGAGGTTCTCGCAGGAGGATGGACTGGAAGCAAAGGCTTAATGATTTGCAATGTACCGTGTACGATACTAGACTTTTATTCTGCATTGCGCGGGTGTTATCTCCTGCCATGGGTAATTTGGACCTTCGTCATTGGGATCAAATGCTAGCAGCTTTGAAGCTTGCAGGAAAGGACGTCAGATCGTAGGACGAGAGCAACGTATAATCGATGTCGGAAATCTGAACCAAGTGTAACAACAGAAACTCTTAATGCTTCTTGTGTTTGTGACTTCCGCTATCTGGTGATGGCGGATGACGCGGAACCTTTCCGGTATGAGTACCACAGCCCCACCATGAGCTCCGACATAGGCTCGACATAGGCTCGACCTGTACACATTGCAACGAGCTCCAAATCACCAAGTCAATTCCCTCGCAACCGATCATACAAGAAAGACAATTGTCACTCCACTACAACACCTCAACACCATCCAAACCGTCCAATAAACACACAATGGCCCACCCCGGCATCCTCCACAAATATTCCAAGAAACTCGTCGCCTTCGAACACGCCTCCTCGTCTACACCCTCCTCCCCACCCCACACCCTCCTCTGGATCGGCGGCCTCGGCGACGGTCTCCTCACCGTCGAATACCCATCCACCATCGCCGCCTCCCTCCCTCACACTTGGGTCCTCGCCGAAGTCGTCCTGCGGTCATCCTACAACGGCTGGGCAACAGGCCGCTTATCCCGCGACGCGCGCGAACTCGGCGAATGCGTAGCATACTTCCGCACGCTGCGGCCCGGATCGAAAATCGTGCTCATGGGCCATTCAACGGGGTGTCAGGATATCATGGAATACCTGATCGGTCCCGGCGCGGATTCTCGACCTGGTCTTGATGGCGTGGTGTTGCAGGGCGGCGTGAGTGATCGTGAGGCGTGGGATGATATGCTCTCCACCGCGGAGGAGAGGAGTAAATTCGCGGAAGTCGTGGGTGAAGCGAAACGCATGATTGATGCTGGTGATGAGAAGGGTATTGTGGTTGTGCCAGGGAATATCGTGGCTGAGGGATTAGGTGCGCAGATGAGTGCGTATCGCACGTATTCGTTGCTGGCGAAGGGTGGGGATGATGATTATTTTAGCGGGGATTTGAGCGATGAGGTGTTTAGGGGCACGTTTGGGGTGATTCCGAAGAGTACGAGAGTTGCGTTTTTGTTGGGCGAGTTGGATCCGTATGTTCCGAAGAGGATTGATAAGGCTGCGTTATTGGAGCGCTGGACGAGGATTGTTCGCGAAGGGGGTGGGGTGGTGGATAATAAGAATGGTGGCGTGGTGACTGGGGCGCATCATAATTTGAATGGGGATCCGGAGGAGGTGGTGGCGGATTTGGTGAGGAAGGTTGTGGGGTTTGTGGAGGGGGTGGAGAAGGGTGAAGAGGGTGGTGCTGGGTCACGGTTGTGAAGTTTTTGATGGATGGATTTGTGACAAGTCACTTCTGGATGAAATGCTCACTTTGGACGGTTGGGCAGGTCGGAAGGAGATCTCAAAACATGATGCTGAAGATGCGCAGGTTTCCTGGACCAGATCGACAGTGTCTCCAATACCACCAGTCCCAGATGCGAGTGGATTCGAGGGTTCCTTCTCGCTAGGGAACGATATGGAAACGCCTTGGGCAGCGTCACCCTGTCCTACTCCTCCTCTGGAGAAGCTGTATCGCGGCAAGCGAGGTGGCTTAAGGTATAACAGAGCAGCATGTCTCGAGAGAGCCTCGGACGATAAGCTTTCAGAGACAAGGCTGATGTTGAAGACGGGAAAGGTGCGGAAAACATGCTCGCAGCGAATGGTGAGGAATCGGAATGATTTCCGGAGAGGCCTGTCGTTGGTGTGATTTACGAAGTCAAACGCTAGAGCGACTCGTAGTCACGGCACTGCTCTTATTGAAAGGGACGTGGATCACCAGATCGCGTTCAGTAGTTTTGCCATCACCATTACATTGTCACAACTCCTGCCGCAGCCGCTATATATCAATACCACCATATTCCGCACTCCACGTCGTAAATACATACAACAAGGACTTTTTCGACCAGGACAAAACCACAATCCAACAATACTAATTCGGAGACACACACCCCAAAACTTGACCATGGCTCAAAACCCACATACCTCGACCTCCGCCGTCTGTTCCACAGAGGAGCCAGTATCAAAAAACTTGAAACGCCCCGCAGTACCTCGACCACTTAAGCCAATTCGCAGTCAAGCAGCCGCACCTAAGCATCAAAATAGCAATACGAACCCTACAAAACCCCAATCATCATCTAAATCTAAGGCACCAAAGTCGGCAACGGAGACACCAAGCGGCGTGAAGGGTTCAAATAAGTCGAAGAAGTCAAAGAACTTGACCCACCTAGGCGGATTCCTGATTTCGCGTGATCATCCGCAAGCTTGGACGTTTTATGACTGAGAAGGAACAAAAAAACCAACATTGGGATGGGTGGTAGGTGCAGACATGGGAGAAAGGATGTGAGCTGGACCTTGAGTGGATGTCAGATCGAGTTGTAGGGATGGGATATCGTGCTGGAGTGATGTGGTGGGGAAAATATGGATCAGGATGAGGAATTCAGAGATTAATGCTATATTGACGAGATTTTGTGCAATCTGATTTGCGTGTAAGACCTTGAGGGTCCAAGAGATGTGATGTGCGATCTTGAGATTCAACTGATATGCGGGTGGAAGTGGCATGAGATTATTTAGTATATGCATGATGCCTTCAACGTAAAGTGAATTTGAGCCTACATGTGAAGGGAAGCACTCGAAAAGTCGTGAAGCCTTTGCTCATTGATGCATAACATCACTAACGACGCGTCACTTTTAATCGAAGATTCACAGCTTCTCAAGGTGTTGACGGGTATATTTACTGCGCTTGATGTACTAGCATTCTTGATTCGACAAATCTCACTCTATTGATTCGAACATTACGCCTACATGCTATCAAGTGTACAGCTGTAATTACATTCTTAGCAACTCTACTATGTCTTCCAACCTCCAGCCCACAGCACAACCCTTCTCGCCACTGAAAGCCACTCCGCCAAGTGGACCGAGACAGCAAGTGTCGTCAAAGAGGGCAAAGAAGACGAAGCCTTCCAATTCTCGAGGTCGACTAATAACGCAACGATACTTTACCTAAGCTAATAATTCAGCAGATAGACAGCCCGTTACGTCTACAAAACAACATACCACACGCAGTTCTAAAAGATCAGACAACAGAAAAAGACCAAGGCATAGGGGTCACAAAGGAGGCCAGGGCGAGACTGATGCAGTGCACAGTCTGCAGTCAAATCAAGCGTCGTATGTGCCAACGAGAAACGCGCCTGGTCAACCTGGGCTCACTCAGACTGCGCCGATGGGACAGCACGCGTTTATGTTCCCGCCTCGGGATGTCAATCCAATCTCATCCACGAATACAGGGGCTGGGGCTCGGCCAAGTGGTCCTCAGCAGTTAACCTTGCCGCCTAATAATGCAACGGGCACGTCAAATCACCCAGATCCCCGTGCGTCAGGCAATTCAACTTCCGATAGTTGGCGCGAAACTGATGTGTCCAATTTTGGACCCTCATGCTGGAATACACCTGTACCCCAAGAAGTAGCGCGACCGAAGCCCAGGCCGGATGAGGACAGCTGGCTCAGGGCGGCAATGTTGTGGGGGAGAAAACCTGAAGGTGGCCGTGGAGGGATTTGGTGAGGTTATAGCGTACTGGTTGTAGAGAGAGAGAGAGAAGCAAACATGGAACGTATGTACCCTTTAACATGAAGAAGACGCAGATGAATTGAATATAGCCTTAACAGTCATCTGAGCAGCATCAAATTAATCCCAAAAACAAACAATCCTCGCTTCAATACTCTCTCTCGGCTCCTCGCCCTCAGTCCCCTCCACCCTAAACGCCGTGTGCCCACATCTCCACCCAGGTTCATCTCTCTTCGAATCCAATCCCTTGAATACAACCAGTTCATCTGGCTGCATCTCACTCATATACCACCACTCATGCTTCTGCTCCGCTGCCCCGTGACTCAGCACGTAATTCGCGCTCTTAATGCCCGTACGACTAAACTCTCTCAATCTCACCTGAAAGTCCTCATCCGGGACGGTAGTCGAGTCGCACACAGCCAGCGGGTCTTTCGTCACGACCTTAAGCGGCCGCCATGCGCCGAGGAAACAGTAGCGCGACGAAGTGGAGAAAAGCTGAGCGATTGGTGGCGGGAAGTTGAGTTCTTGCAAAGTGCCGGCGATGGCGAATGGGTCGCCGGCGTAGTCGACGTGAGGATGGCCGGATGGGATGTCTTGCCAGCGGCCGTGGGCGTCTTGGATGCCTTTTTGGGTGGGCGAGGAGTGTGCACGAATGACGTGGTTGAAGACGTGGGCAGTCGATGCGCCGGTTCTGAACAAAAATATCAGTATTTGCGAGATAGAGTGTGTTAGACGATGTACAATTCCTTTGCGATGGTTTCCAGTTCGGAATAGTATTCGCGCTGTATGGTGTCTTCGTCCGAGTCGCGGGTGACTCTTTGCTTCGGAGGGAGGTGCACGTATTGGAAGCCATGGGTGTCGAGGCCGAAAGTTTTGTCGGTCGTGCGAACATCGCGAATTACCATAGAACGTGTATAATCATCACGGTCACCTAGGTATCGCGTCTTCCATACTGATTTGGGGATAGGTGTGCCTGAGGCTGGGAAGTAGTTGATGTCGGCGGTGACATCTCCGCTATGCGAATCGGGTCGGGATTGTTTCATGTTAGCAATTCGAATAACCCTTAATAGATAAGTTCACTAAGGCTCAGTTCTTGAAGTTATGCCTGATGTTCCAAGTGTGCAGCGTTTGGTTGTGCATCGTTGCGGATCCACTGAGAGCGTAGTAATGAGGGGTAGATGCCATTTCATAAGCTCCTGGGAGCATTTGCAACACTTCTTCCAATGAGATGCTTGATACTTCTGATTCCTGACTTTACGAACAACATATCCCTGACAATACGACGGGAGATGCGATTTTAATGTTCACTGCCCAGCCGCACGCTTCGAATGGAACACGGTCTTTACAGTTACACTCCACAGAAAAAGTAGTAATCGTGATGCTCGGGGTACTTGTCGTCCAACTCTCGCTTGAGCTCAGCCAGGCAATCCTCTTTCTGATATTTGCTGATGTCTGGCCACCCATGCTTACGATAGATCGCTTGCATCAATGGTACCAAGCCTTCTGGGATCGGCTTATGGGAGGCAGTCTCAACGGTCCAGACATCGACAACGGCATGTCCATTCTTGGGGATGAAATTCAATTGTCGAAATTGGTTCTTGAGCATTTCGAAGAAATGGCGCACCAGCCAACAAGGTCCCCACTTGATCTCATCTTCTCCTTCTTCGTCGTTGTCGTCCTCTTCGTCTCCTTGTCCTTCTCCTTCTTCTTCATCATCGTCTCTTTGTTTTTCCGTATTCTGATCCTCGTGGTCGTCAGACTCGAGCTCTTCGGACTCGTTGTCTCTTAACAAATCGCCTTCGAGTGGATAAACAAGGTACGAAGACTGAGGCAATGCAGTCTCTTGGACCTTAGTCGGGCAATTCATCCAGTGAATAACCCCAGACTTTGTGTCCAGTAGGATCACGTCCGGTTCATCATGATTTATCAGGTATCCGCCTTCTACGAGACCAATACAGTGCGAAGGAATCGTCCCGTCGAATTGGTCTTCGGTCCCTTCTGACACGAGTAGTTCGTTCTCAGGATGTGCCACTCCAGCTTTCAGTTGACCCATGATATACGGTCAGTCAATGAATGAACCGCTAGGTATTCCTTCGGGATGATCCGAGTACGGTCTGCTGGCAATGTATGGCAAAAATCGAAGGAGTGCTATTACTTCTTGCGATTTTCCCAGGCCCTGTGCCGCTTCGGCATTTATGTCAGGCCAGCCGGCTTGTGGCGGTTCAAGGATGAATGAAGAATCCATAAACATTTTCTCTAGGAAGTTGTAGAAATCTCGTATCGCGATAACGCACTCGTCGCGAGAATAGACAGGGTCCATGATGGCGAATGAATTCTGAGGTCAGCACGGCCACAATCGACGGGTGTACAGTCTTTCTATAGTATATCTGCGGCTCGGCAGAGTGCAAAGCTGTGCATGATGGCATGCAGGATTAAATTCAAATCTATATCGTATGCTATGGCATGCATACGAATTCCAGATGATTGTATAGTGGCGCATGGCAGTCATATGTAACTTGATGCTTCTTAGTAGTGCCTTCTACTTACCATGGCCCGCCGGACCTACATTTGTTGAGTAAATTCGTACTCAGGGGTTGGGCGGGCATTGAACTGTCTATGGGACACGAAACTAGGCAGATTGAGCATAGCATTATGGATTTGACTGTGCCGCAATCTATGTGCTTCGTCGTGACTTTTGATAAGTGGGACCTTCAAGCTAAGAAGAAAGCTTGACACGCCAGAAGAACCTGGGAGCGACAAGTGGCCCGCGCCTTCGCTCCCCGGTATCTTGGCACTTGGCAGGGCCCCTATGGCGGCGCAGAAGTAGAAACAATGATTTCGCCCAGCTAACCAACAATAAACCTTGGAAGGCCGCGAAGACTAACTAGTAAACCTACCAAGGAATTGACCTGACCTGTCCACTAATCCCGGAACGTGATCGAATGCAAGACATACTCTTTACCAACCCTGCAAGAGTAGGTCTGAATTGAGGATCCGCGACCACAGAATCCTCTGTCTACCTAATCCCTCTCTTTCTGAGCGGATACTACCACGTATGGCACAAACACAGCATCTAGTACCAACAGATAGCACAATATTACCCCGTCCACCATTCAATCTAGCTAGAGCATCAACATCGCAGCAATTGCCAATCCAGCGCTGACAGCATCTATCCTAACCATCGATGAAGCACTACCTGTGACCGGTGCAGAAGCTGAAGCGGAAGCAGAAGCCGAAGCCGCAGCAGCTTGAGCATTTGCTGCCGGTTTTCCCTCACCTCCACAATTCGCAAGAGCGGAGGTCGCATTTAGCCATATCTCGCCACCAGGAATATCCACCTTTGCGTCTTCCCATGTGTTAGGGCATTCCTCTCGGATATCAGCTAGCATAGAGCTGTGCGCAGTCCACCATGACGAGGCTACGCTGGTGTAGGAGCGGAATTCGGCCAGACCGGAGCTTGGGACAGCCGTTGAGATTCTGTTGAGCAGTGTACAGTCAGTACGTAAGATGGAAGCATAGCTACCAATCAATGAGATACAGCAGAACGTGACGATGCGAAATGTTTATACGTACTATAAAAAATTTGTGGAGCTCTGTCTGAGGTTTTTTACGTTACACTTACCGCACACCAGCTGGCTTTTGCCATCGATTTGCAGGCAGGGAACTCTGTAAAGGGCTTTGGAAGCTTGTCTTCACATTCTTTGTAAATCTTATCCGAATGACTATAACAGATGTCGAGGAGGTTTCCAGTGGGCATAGGCGGGCTCAAGTAATCGGTAAAGTTCTTGGTTGCGCATTCCCACGAGTCGGCAGTAGTCGTGCGTGTGTACACCGCGATGGAAGGCTTCGGAGTAGATGTAACAGTCGCTTTCCCAACGGCTTCGTTAGTGGTGGTAATTTGAGCCGCCGCAGTGGTGACTACAGCGAAGAGAGCCAAATGAGTACGCATGGCGTCTTTTGTTTGTGCAAGAAGCGGTTTTCGAAGCGGGACAGGAACAACAGCGATCAGTCAAGGAAGTAGGACTCAAGCACGAACAAATACTATTTGTTTTACACCCTGTCTTCTGCCAAGGACTGTGACCGTCCAATATGTACAAATACTTGTGCAAGGCGGTCAGGCTACTTCATTCCGGGTGATGCTCGAAAAGGGTAAGTTAGTCGCTAACTCAAGGCGCCAAGGTGGCGCAGCACTACCGACATTTGGTTTGGGACGTGTCTGTGAATCCTTCGTGTCGACCGCGCATGGAAAGCTCGAATCCATGTGTCCAACCGATGAGCGCTATCATGTATAATTACTGCAAGTTCTCCCACTACCGCGGTCATTTTTCTGGACGGATACGCATTCTTGAAAGACAGGAACTACACGAGATGACATGTTACAAAATTGCCCATGAGACTGGACTGCAGTATCAAACGGCAAATAAATCCCGAAGGAATGCGGAGCGAGCGGTAGGTAGACACTATTGTCATTGTCGAAGTTTCGGGAAAGGGGAGGGACTAGTGGTTTCAGAGACTGTGCACTAGTGGCTATGTCATGGTTTTAGCATTTTACTCAGGGTCTTCTTTGCTACAGATGCTCAGGAGTAGAGGCAAATCTTGCAGGATTATTGGTGATGCGGTGAACGGTGTTTTGGTCAGTTGAAGTGATGCAGGTGACCACACAAAGCTGAGGATAGGTGGTGCATGCAAACCCCTCTTCTCCATGATTTACAACCACTGCTGACATGCATGTACCAACATAGTCACCCACAATTTTGGGCATGTAAAACCACTCAAAGTATCGTAGACACGTAAGAGTGGATGAGATTTGAATTCATACATGCATCGTATTGCAGCCTAAAAGTAGGTACTCGACCTATCTGATTGTATACCTAATGAGAACATGCTCTGGGACAAGGCAATGAAAGCCACTGTCAACACAGCTGGGACAAAGATGAAAACAGCCTACAGCACAGGAGAGACATCCAAACATGTCACCACTTGTCACCATGTGATCACATTCACCGCATGTGGCCCATCTGAGGTGATCTTCTTCCCAACCTTCCATCGGCGCATCAAGATCGAATGCTGTGCTGATTGTGGCATCTGAAGGGAAGAGTTTCAGGATTTCACGTGCTGAAGGTCTTTGACATGGGTCCTTTTGACGGCATCCATATATTGCCAAGCGCATGTACTTGGGGATAGCGGGATTCGCCGATAGAGGTAGTTCGATGGGGTTGAAATGCTCGGGACATGAGTATTGAGGCCGGTGAAAGCATCCTAATTGTGAACAGAGCCTGGTTGCACATAGTTTGTGCTCCGTCAGAACCCAGAGAACCATTCCAAGTTGGAAAATGTCGGTCTCGAAAGTCAGTTGTGAGTATGATGCTGCGCAACCAGGGGAATCACGAAGTTCAGGGGCCAAATTCCCGCTGTGATTGTACAGGTCAACGGTCGTTTTTGGATTGTCTAATACTGCCCTCCCGTTCCCGTGGATCAAAACCGTATGGCGCGTTAGCTTGCCTACGACAATCAACCTTTCGTGGACTTGGCATACAGCGGCAATGATCTGCCTGGCCCAAGACTCTCTCACTGCCCAGGGAATCGACTGGCCTGAGCGTAGAGTTCGAACAAAAATTTGTTCCAATGAGCCAAGGACCGGCCAATCACAAAGATAAGACTGCAAACGATGTTCTGTGGCGTCCAGCACGATTCCGGCAAGTTTGACTACGGCTTCACAGTCCCGCAACGCGGACAGGATACGTACGTCCTCAAGATAGTCCCTGCAGTTTTCATGTAATTTTGAATCCTGGCGGTGGCACATTTGGTGAGGAAATGGTCTCTTGTTTTCAATGAAGCATCGATCTTGTACCTGCACAACACATGCCTCAACGTTAAGACGAAATTTGACAACAAGTTCTCTTTCAGAAAATCTCGCACAACTAGTTTTGCTCAGCTTCCAAAGCAGTGCAGCTTCAGAGCTTGTTGTAGGCGGAGCATGGTTCCTGTCGAAGTGCACGTGGGACGGTTCTATTTGGAAAGTGGCTGTTGTGGGTTCCGTGATGATCATGGAGATCTTCGTGCATTGTTCGGAGAGTTTCTTATTCCTCAGTAGTCGTTCTATTTGTTGTTGGAGGTCTCCAGGCAGGTATTTACGAAAGCTAGACATTGACGAGATTTGAGCAATGCTGGAAAGCTGAGAACGCGTGATGACAGTTGCACGTACAATGACTTGGCGCCATGTACGCGGTGTTTGTGCATATAAGAGGCAGTATCTTTGTAGGCGATACGAGCTTGTAAATCCTACTTCAACCATGGAAACAAGTAACAACGGTCCATTGAACCGCCCATGAGTAGTGTACTGCTCAGGGAAAAAATTGGCGCCAGTCTCGAGCATGGAGTTTGGCGAGCCGTTGAGATAGGCGTCCAATCGTTGCAATGAAGCGCACGTGTTGTGGTTCGCATTTTGGATCATGCATTCAAGAAACACATCGGTAGCGCCCTCGCTCATGCTGGCGTCCTCCTTGAGAGAGTTTTTTCCCAATTCAGCTTCGTGCAGCGACTGCTTCTGTGACACATCTCGACTGATGGTCAGAGCTAATAGCTCCAACTGTTTGCGGTTATCCCAAAGCTCGCTATAGATCTGCGCAAGACGTTGGCGCAGAGAGGTGTCTTGTGACGTAATTGCACGGTGAGTTTGCTCTACCAACGAGGCCATAACAGCGGCAGATCGATCTCGGGACGAAGGCTGGAAGGATCGGCCAAGCCCAGGTAAATTCGGAACAACATGGCTACCAGACTCGCCTGCTGATATTGCGCAAGCCGCTTCACCGACATGTTCGTCAGGCTTGGCAGCATGTCCCACGAGACATCGGGAACCGCCAGACGAAACGATATCGGCTCCCTGAGCACGTGCTTTGGTAATTTTCCGTTGAAGGCGAGCCAGTGCATTCTCTTTGCCCTCACCGTACAGGAGTGGCATATGCACATCAAACATTCCTTGCAGCGAATACGCTTCGTCCTCTTCCAATTTGCACTGGCGGAAACGCATCCATGACATGCGCTCATTGACGCTGAATTGGGACAGAGCAACACCTTGTAATGCCGCCATTTGGATTCCAGTGATATCTTGGATCAGTTGCATTAGCGAGTTCCTGTCGCCAAGTCGACTGCCGTCCCGAGAGAAGAATTCGACCGAGGAAGGGGCAAGAAGTTCCTGTAGCGTCCAACCGCGAGTAAACCACCTACTGCTACTAAAGTCCTGGCGCCATGCCTGTGAGTCATTCGAGCAGCAGTCCTCTTCGACTGTGAGCTGGACGTCGGACAGGAAAACGTAGCATCGAGTAGCGTTGCGATACCAGCGAAACATGGATCGTATAGCTTGAGAAAGCTCGGCACAGTCCGTCTTTTTGATACAGCAGCAGTCTACCCAGAAGAAAGAGAGGTCATCTTGTGCAGCCTTGTCTGCGCAGAAAAGTATTTTTCTGTAGCCAGACTTAACAGTACCAGTGCCATTCACCATGTCTTCGAAAGTGACCTCGTCACTGGCTGCGCCCCATGTATGAGAGAGAATCGCGTATGCGGGAAGGGCATCCTCGTCAATGATGTCTTCCGTGAGGGCTACGCTGCCATCCTCGGAACGTCGCAAGAGACGCATGATCTCGATCAGATTCTACGGAGCCTTGTAATGGGTAAGAATAATGACACGATGTGTTTGATCGTACACCAGGCGCCGTCGTGCGTATGTCTCGGACGTATCGTGACGTTGCCTTAAATTTCGATGAGTTGCCCTAAGATTGTGATTGATGCTGTAAACACCACGAACGTTTCCGTGGCATGCCTACAGGATACGAATTGAAAGAAATATGGGAAATTGATCAAATGGTGGGGTAGCTGCGGAGGTATGTCTTGAGCGCAGTCGCAGCTCGTAAGGCAGAGTGATAAGCTGAGCGCGGCTGAAGCTGCTCGGCGCGCTGATCCTCAGCCTGATCACCAACATGTGGCGATATCTCCATGTACGTCCAGCCATTGTCAGGAGGAGGATAGTTTGCATTTTTATTCTATAATCAGAATGCAGTTGAAGATGTATGATGGCATGGACGTCATCAAGGCGTGGCTACCGATAGAGTTCGAGCAACTGGGCTGAATATGATGTGGTAACAGGAGGCCACACTCAGAGACGACGGAGAGCCCTGTTTGGTTGAAGGATGAATTTCCCATGCCGATACCAGATCTTACTTCGGTGAAGTGTATGGCGGTTAGCGAATGCCCGTGTGGTTTTGTGCGACTACGCGACGTCGACGCGTCGTGCACGGGCTCTCAAGGTCTTGGCGGGACACTCTCCGCGTGTACGTCAATTCTGAGCATTACCTCGGCCCATTGACACAAAAGGAGAGACACGAGAAATGTACACTAGATTATCAAGGGATCGATACATGCAGTGCCGGCGTATGACTACAACGATTTGTCTAGCCAATCTCGACGCTGTCTGACGCTTGGTTTTCACAACACAGCCCTCCACACTCTGCGTCGTTCGATGGACCTCCAAGCACGTCGCGAAGACTTTCCTGCGGGTCATTGGATCTGTGGGCATCCGCAGATTATCCTGGTTGGATCGCGTTTCCTATTGGGGCAGTCTGATGTCGTCTAGCATTAGGCTGCCAGTACTTTGAGGAGCCTCGTACAACGTGGGACTTCGAAGCGCTGACATCCCCAATTGCACGACTCAGGGTTCGTCGTTCAACCCACTGTACGTTGCTCTTTCATCGACTGAGTATCCGTCATCGGCTGAAATCACAGAACTCTGGCTTTCGAGATGTTTCTTCTGTGCCTTACTTCGATCGAGTGGCGGCACAGGCGGTATACCCTGCTCCTCGCTGTCTCGCAAGCCGCGGATGCTATTCGGGCCACTGGTTCGTGATGGGTCCGAGGTAGTGTTTGCTTGTCTACTTCGTCTGCTCGATAAGGAGTTCAGTGAAAGCGCGGACCTGACAGATCCGATGATGGACTCTGGTGACCAGCCGTAGAAGAGCGGCCGAAGCGTTGGTAGACACGCACCGACTACGGCGATACAGGTCTCCGGGATGGTCCAGTACATGGTCGGGGCCAGCTCGTCTGTGTGCAGGAGGTAAGCATGGATCAGCTGATATTTGTGAGCTACCGCAACTTACACTGTATTTGATGGCTCTTCGAAATCCTATCGCTCACGATGTAGAATTCGACCAATTTTCCAACAGCCACGATGACAACCCTACAGCGGAGTCAGCTGTGATGCATCGCAAACTTGGGACTGAGCTACTTACACAAACCCAAGTCCGAAGATTCCTAACACCATTGCCTTCTCCTTCCTCGACATCTTGAGTCGCATGATCGGCGCCCAGGGTATTATCAGCATGGCCACATCTATGATCAAAGAGGTATACGCATTCGACTGCACTGTGGATAATGGCAGACAGTTTCGGTCTTTCGATCCCGTTGGCGACTTCCAACCGTCTGATATCGGACGGCAGGTGAAGATGAAGAGAAACGTGTAGGCGATGCCCCACGCCCCGTTGATGATGTATAGAATCCATACGGAAACATTGAAGAGGCGGCCACGGAAGATGCGGCCATAGAAGAGTAGGACTGCATATCGAGTTGCAGCTATCGCGGTGGTAGTCAGAAGCTTGTTGGCGTAGATGCACTACATAAGGTTAGCAACATCACGAAACTTTGCGCAAGGCGTGTATTGGTACCTTATAGAAGATTTTGAAGGACTTGTCTAGAGGAGGTAGACCGTGCTTGTCCAAAGGCTTCATCTGGCCCATGTCGCCATCCGTTGCCGCTGGACCTTATGTCAGCTTGCTGTGTATGGGTACCAGTTCGGAGAGAGTCGGGTTACCAATGATCATAGAGATCGCATTGGCGATACTCAGGAGCTAATTAACTGTCAGTCAAAGGCTGTCTTGTCGCTGAGACAACCTGCGATTCTTACGAGAGAGGGAATGAGCATCCAGTCATCAATGCGCCAGGACATGCGCTTCTTGCGCCTCGCCCAGAACCGAGCAAGTACAGCAATAATCGCAAGTACGGGGAACGTTATGCCCAATGCGAGGGGTGTTTTTGCGACTGCCATGATGACCTTCTCGCGTCGTCGAGCAGTGAAGTTGACTTGGAGATCAAAGTGGGACACAGAAGTTAAGGTCCTACCTACCACTGCCGGACTTGCGCTCCCAGGCTACACGAACCGCGGACCACTTTGGGGGACTTCATGTCCGACATGGATGGCAAATAACCAACACCAAGACCCATGCATCAAATGGAGGCGACCTGCATGCTAGAGATTGGCATCCATCTGGGTAAATGCTGTAGTAACTCAGCGAGCCGGTCGAAGGATTCTGCTTCGGAGTCCGAAAGCACATGTGAACGCGTCATTACCTTACCTGGTGGGCGGCTCTAGAGGGGACGGTTGCAAACACAGCATTTGTGGGCCAAGATCGCAGTTCCAAGACCGGGGTGTCTGATTATGCAAGGATTCCGGCCAGCCATCAGGGCCGCTCCACATTAAGGCCACCAACCTATCACTTCACCAGCACGCAGCGAATCATATTCGGCGCCTCAGACCCTGCGCCAACCGACGCATGTAAGATCCGAAAGAAGCTTCGCCGTGCTTGCATGAAGCGGACAAGGCGTTCGAAATTGTTAGGCCAAGCTAGAACAAGCAAGTCGTGGCAAGAAAACAACCTTTACCTTGTTTGCTTGCTGCGACTCCACGGCTTAGGCTCACATCGCAATGTGTACATGTATTAACGAATAACAACTCCTATGTGTACCACATCAAAATGGAAGCGGAATCCCACGAAGATGAGTACGACGCACCACTTTTGAGAGCAGAGAAGTCGAGTTGGGACGATTCGGAGCAGGGAAGTCGAAATCCGAGATGCAGTGGCGTACTGCTTCACATGGTCATCGCAACTCTTTACTTCCTCGCTATTTCTGCACTTGTCTGGAGATATAGTCCAAGAGGCAGTTGCCCGCAATGTGATTTGAATCTGTATTGTAGGTTACCCATTAGGGCATGAAGAACATGGCCGTGATCTAAGAATTTTGAACGCAGCACCCGCCAGCAAAGCACTCCAATACAGTGAGCGCATCATGACTATGGACCCAGAAACATTCGCAGCTGGCAACCCTTTTGTCGGAGATCCTCGCCCAGAACTGGATGATTCCTGGGACGAGCTGCTTCAAAGTACATATTTACCTCTCTACTACAGCTTGAACATAGACCTGACCGAGGAAACAGATATTCAAATCAGCGTCACCCCGACCGAGTTTGCCAACCTCCAGCCGCAACTGAATCGCAGCACTCTACGACTTCCAGATGGCTCTTACATGATCCGGCTTCGCGTTTATCATGAGTTGCATTGCTTGAAATGGATACGAAAGTGGATGCATCGCGAGCACTATTGGCCCGATCTTTCTGGCTATGCACTCCATGAGCGGCGTTGGCACATCGGTACGTTCTATCTCTAATCCTACCAGCATAGACATTGTACGGAACACTGATGACGATGCGAACGGCAGAACATTGTCTCGAAGATCTGCGCAGAAGCGTCATGTGCCAACCTTCACTTGCGCCCTCGACATTTGAGTTCCTAGACCGAAAAACAAGCGACGCAATCACGGCTGATGGGACGCATGTGGCAAAGTGCGCGAATTGGGATGCGTTGGATGAGTGGGCGGCGAAGAGAAGGATCGATTTAACCACGCTGGACAGGAAGAGTTTGAGTGAAGAATAGAATATGTCACTTGACCATGGTTCACATGGATGATGCATGCAGCATTTGACGGCCATCAGCGACCAAATCGGTTGCCTATATGATCAACGTGGCTCTCCCGGGTGCTCATCCCTCCACTCCGCGGCCCATGCGGACAATTGTTCGAAGTTTCTACAGGTACGCTCAACGCCCCATCCAGTGATGCCTCCAAGTTCCTGTACAACGGGCTCAAGTGTCGCGTCAGCAGCACACATGATGCTTTGGCGCAGATAGTCAAAGCAGTGGCGCGTATGCGCAGGCTCGTGCTGCGCTTTGTGGTCGTTTCCACTGTCTCTAGAAGATGACCGGTGAACCTGGTAGTAGCCTACACGTAGCATGTCTAAGCAGTGAAGTTGGTGGAAAACTGCGATGCCTGATGTATTTGGCGAAAGCTGTGGATGCCGTATGAAACCCTCTCCGGCTAGAAATGCAGTTGGTTAGTTCGGATTGAGGCCTTTCGAGGCTGACATACCTGGGAAAAGGTCTTTCCATGCCTTGTTAGTGTGCTTAGAAGGTGCTAAAGTAAAGGTATCGTTGTATTTGAAGTTCAATGCGAATGATCCTATTTGGACTGAAGGGGCAGTGTCAAAGCCAGGTTACCATCCATTTGGTGAGCACACATACTTCGACTTGATGGATCAAATTTTTCTCGAAGGGCATGGGAAGCGTAACCCGCGAGATACCCTGAAATGCCAAAGAAGAGAGCTATGAACACTATCTTCAGACTGGGCCACGCTCTTCCTTGCTTTTTTTCAGGCTCAAGACCACTAGTAGACCCCAGCCTCTCGTACACATGTTCGTGTCTAGTTTGCAACACGAAATTCCCGATTTCTTGCATAGTGGGTGTGACTGAAGTGTCAAAGATCGGTGGAAGGCCGTGAGTATGATTTCTCTTTTGGACAGCGACACTTGCAGTAAATCCCGACAAGCTTGCATCAGATGTTGAGATTGCTAGTGAGAGTCTAAAATGTCGCGATGCGCGGCAAAGAGACATGCACAAATTCGAGATCGGAGACAGAAGAGCGGGTGGCTCATCTCGGCGTTCGCAACCCTTCAGTATGGCCACCACTAGGATGTTCGGGGACTATCACACTCGATGGATGCTTCGAACCAGTACCTTGCGGGTAAAATCTCCAAGGCAGATTTCTACTATGTTGCATTAGGAAGGTACTCGACATGTCTCAGTTCCTTTCGCCGGCGGACAGGGAGCGATAGGACATCACTACCCCCTTCGATATTACATATGAACCGGGTTATACCTACAGTAGATATATACGGCAACTTTTGTAGTTCCAGAAATGCGGTTGAAGGTTTGGAGATGCCCGATATGTGTGGTGACACACGGCGCAGCGACAGGGTCTATCAGGCCCTGATGAGCTGCGGAACCTGGGAACATGCGGTATGTTGAAGAGACATAAAAGAAGGGCTCATCTACCTCGTTGAAGTGTTTTGCAAACAAAATTACCGCGCGCCGCAAGCCATCTTCGTTATTGCAATCTCACGCAGTCTGTACACGCAAGTAATCAGCCACTTTTGCGAATATGCTACTTCACACCATCGGTATCGCATCGTTGCTCCTGCCACTAGCTCTCAGCCTCCCAGTTGGTACTATTGAATCCTCCTCTTTCTATTTCACGCAGCTGACAACTCATAAGGGCAAGGGAGCGCCGATACAAATAGCCTAGCTAAAAAAGCCACCACAAATATAGTTGGCTCGCCTGGTAAGTGACTTGCTGTATACCGACTCGACCCAGGTCCAGTTACTGAGACGCTACAGACGAAGCCATTGTCTGGCGATGGGACGTGGCATTGACAGACGCAGCAGAGGAAGCTGCCGAGGCAAAAGAGGAGAGCGGGACGCCTGAAGTTGCGCCGGAGAGCCAAACGGCGGAGTCAACGTAATGATACATGTGGATCTAGAGGGTGACGGGATTCAGATGCTTGTCATGGAGTAGGGATGTTTATGTTGGAATGTACTTTTGCCGGAAACAAGTAGGGATTAGGCGCCAATATGATGGATGTAGAAATCATTTGTGGATCTCGTACCGTATGCAACGTGGGGGCCGACCCGAGTATGTGGGTCCCCAAATGGAGAAAAGCTTGTTCGGGTTAAGCCGCGTGAAGGCGTTAGATTGCGGGTGTGGCACAGCGCTGATGTCGCGTTCACCCCGCTTAGCGCCGATACTATTGTCGAGCTCTGCTCGGGCCCCGAGAGAAGCACCCTCTACTCATTACACGTGTAAAATCGACCTCAAGCTCAGCGTTGTAATTTGTCACGACAGGTGCGCAACAAGAGTTTCCTGGCCATCTCCGGATAACGTGCCGCACGTAAAGAGCGATGAGTTTCTTCCTCTCGACCATTATGGCCCTGGGCGTCTTCTCTTTGCTTCAATTCAGTTTCAGTCGTCTCTATAATCATTATGCATTCAGTATTGCATCATCAAAACTTGGTTGTGCAGCTCCCAAGACGCTCCCTTCGCGAGACCCATTGTTCGGCATTGACACTGTCGTCTCAACCTTCAAGTCAATCAAAGATCATTGCCGCATGCGCACCGCGCAGACACAAATCCGCCTATATGGGCATACATTTCAATCCTTTCCGTTCGGTCGCCGCGTGGTAATGACGGTTTCCCCGCGCAACGTGCAAACAGTGCTGTCCCTGGAGCACGAAAAGTTTGGCGTCGGACCAATCAGAAGACCCGCAGAGGCCATGGTTGGAAAGGGCATCATCTCAAATGACGGCAAGGTGTGGGAACACGGAAGAAGTATGATACGGCCTGCATTTGCGCGGAGCCAGATAGCGGATAGAGGCATGTTCGAGAGGCATGTTGCGCGTTTACTAGCGCTACTGCCACAAGACAACAGCGTTGTAGACCTACAACCATTGTTTGATCAATTGGTACGCCGACCGAAACATAATCTCAACTTCGCTGACGCTGGTCTAGATTCTGGACGCAAGCTCGGAATTCATCTTCGGCGAGAGCTTCGACTCCTTGCTACCAGACTCGCCCATTGACTCGCAAAAGTTCATGAATGCCTTCAATACTGCGCAAAAAGGCGTAGGTATTCGTGTCATTCTAGGGAAAATGAAATTCTTGATCATGCGTGATCGAAAGTTTCGGGAAAGCTGTGACATCATAAAGCAGTATACAAGACGGCATGTGGATCGCGCGCTCGATCAGCAAGAAGAGCGGAAAAAGGACAATGCAAGGAAAACAGTGCTCGTATACGAGCTTGCCGAAGAGACAACGGATCGATCCGACCTCACTAGCCAACTGCTTAATGTCTTCTTTGCCGGTCGCGACACGCCTGCTGTGGCACTTACTAATCTATTTTTCTTACTAGCTCGGCACCCGAAGGTATGGAAGAGATGTAAGGAGGAGGCCCAGGGCTT
>BCLK01000109.1:0-99880 GCA_001748405.1 Paraphoma sp. B47-9
AAGTTATCCCAGGCTCTTCTGGATCAGTTTGGCGGGCCAAGTTTGCCCCAATCGATGCCGTCCTTAATAGAGTCTCCAGCACCATGAGAACATCGTTCGTTTTCGACTATCTTGTTTCCGCTTGGAGGCCAGATATCGCAGGGCATGTCCTGCAGTATAGAGAGGATTTCATATCCATATCACTCCAGTACAAGCGTCCGGGTTGTCCGTGTAATTGTATGGCTGGGTTTATTAGTCGTCAATACAATTGTATCATCATTGCCATGCACTTACCGCGTACCACGCCCAGCTTTCTACTGTGAGGTGGTGATGGCTTGGCTGAGGCAGTTGCGGCACGGTTGCGGCACGGTTGCGCGAAGCAGCCCTTCAGGTATTGATGAGGTCGACACAGTCGCAAGTTTATTACCAGCAACTCAGTACATGACTTTGGCCCTCGAAATGTTGGCTCGCTAAATTGGGACGGCAGCGACTCAGGAATGCAGGCATCAACATCGTCGTACCTCTCCATTTCTGTCCCCTCTAGCGACTAGTCCTGGTACAAAGCGACTAGGACTCTCGGAACACCACATTGGACCGAATGTACGCTTTTTGCGACATAACACAACATGGGAAACTACTTTACAGTCGAAGCTCCTTCCGATGCAGATCGTTGCGCGCACCCCAACTAGCATTTGCGATCTTCCAACGGAGCTTCTCATTCGGATCCTGGATTTGTGCAAGTCTGAGGAAGTTGCGAGGATTAGCCAGACATGCTGCCTCCTGCATGACGTTAGCGTACGTCAAGCATTACCTCGCTTTGTTGCATAGTCTCAGACTGATATAGTTCCCCCATCTATACCATACCATCGACTTGAGCTCCCATAACGTAAAGGGAGATGCCGGAAACATACCTGATGGGACACATGTAGTTTCCCTCAGCTCCTTGCGAAGGAAATTGACGCATCTCGACTACACCGCAAACAAGAAGCAGGAGCGATTCATGCAGTCATTGAAAGAGCACCCTGCGCTTTCGAGACATGTGCGGAGCTTATGTTGGACGTTTTTTGACTTCTCTACGATTGTGGCGGGAAGAGCTGGCATGTAGTTACGAAAACCTGTGTGACATGACGGATGAAGATTTCCAGGTACCAATAGACACGGGCAAAGGCAGTCGGTACTCCTTGCAATAGAGCACAGCATATACTGCACAGCATTTACTAACCTGTGCATAGGCGAAGCGTGGCAAATGTTCGAGAGCATGATCAATGTCACCTCTGTTGACATTTGTTGGCTTGACTAAGTCTTTGCTCGACGATGCCATATAAATGTATACTGATAGTTTCAGCGACGGCCGTCGCTTTACGCTTCCGAGGGCACTGTTCCCTTCTCTAACTAGGGTGCGCTTAAGCGGCATCATGACCAGAGAAATGGTAAAGTGCATACTCACCCATCCGGCACGCCTCGAACATCTAGAACTGGACAACTTGCTCCAATGGTCAGAAATCGAACCGCCGATCCCGAAGTTCCCGACTTTCCTAGAGGCGGCTACATACTGGCGCGATAATGCTAATGCCCACAAAGTCATCCACCGAAGTCGCCTCATGGCAGAGTCGCTGAATCCTGTCCTCGGCCATTGCAAATCCTTGACTTCGCTCTGTATCGCGACGGTCGGGAATGGCGACTGTATAGAGTGGAGTACTGACTGGGAAGATCGGTGCTATTCCGCATGGGCACGCTTCATCGATTCAACCAGACATCAGCTGCGTCACTTTTCCTTCAAACAAGGCTTTGATCATAGCCACGCAACTCGTGGAGAAGTATTTTGTCGCCGCATTATTTCACGCAGCAATTCGCGGTTTCTAGACCGGCTATTTCTTGCGTGGATTCTACCTACATTAGTCAAGTCCCCTTGGCCCAATGTTCAGAGGATGGTAATCAGGGGCGTCGGGTACTCACACGATACTGAGTACAGACAGCAACGGCCATTGGAGTCAGAAATGGCCACATCGGGCGTGACATATTCTGTGGAAGAGTGTCCTTGGCGACATTTGGGAAATCATATAGTTAAAATCAGGCGAACTGTCTTCTCTTATGCGGCTAGAGATGAGCTTCAGGCTTTGCTGCCCAGTGGTGCGGAACTCGTGGTTGAGGAGAAACAAGAGAAGGATTACGATGCATTGTGGCAATATGGTGACAGTGGGCTTGCCCTGTACCCAGTCGAAGACGAATGATAGGATAATTTAGGCTTCATACCTTGGATTGTGTTGGTAATGGGAAGACGCAACCTTGGGAGTGAAGACCGACGCTCACCTACACTACTGTTCATATCAGCATCATACCAAGCACTAGCCAGCTCCGCCTGTCTTCCTTGATCAAACCTCATGCAACTAAGAAATAGCCATACACGCGACAGACCGATGATACGCACGCCCGAGTACCTAAGTACCTAAGTACCGTCCTCCTCGCCTCAGATCTCTCCACCCACTAGCAACGGACGCCATGGACTTACCCAATCCGGTAAGCCGACCCCACAGCCACCACCCAAGCTACCCCTCACGGGCCCTCCAAACGACCCCACCGCCATCGCGGACGCGCTCCGCCACGCCGCAGGGCAACGGCAAATAGGTATGCCATGATGCAAACACGTAGCGCGCGGAACCAATGCGCCGGGCTGGGCGAACGTGATGCAAGAGAAAACTCCCCACTCATTCGGACCTTTCTTCATCGTCATCGTTCAATCTACGTTTTTGAGAAAGCTGGGGCAAGTGGTTCATAATGTCAGGTACGCACGCATGCACTCCACAAGGATTTTGGGGAGGGTTGGACTTTGTGAGACGGGTATTGACGGGTTGATTTGTAGCGAAACATTTCATTCACGATCCGACGCATCTTGTCAATACTGCGCTGCTTAGCATCCCGCTCACCAATCCCTCGGTGCAATGCGACATCAAGAATAAAATCATCTACCGCAAGCCCGGAACCAGCCAAGTGTCCATTGTCTCGGGCGGTGGAAGCGGCCATGAACCGTCTTTCGCGTCGTTTGTAGGCGCAGGGCTGCTTTCTGGCGCTGTGGCGGGGACCATCTTTGCGTCGCCGAGCGCGGAGCAGGTGCGGCGATGTATACTGCATCGAGTGCAAAAGGACAAAGGAGTGTTAGTCGTGGTTATGAACTACACAGGTGATGTTCTGAACTTTGGCATGGCGGTCGAGAAGGCCAGGGCGCAGGGCGTGGAGGTTGATATGGTGGTTGTTGGGGATGATGCAGGTGTTGGACGCGCCAAGGGCGGTAAGGTAGGACGGCGAGGAATTGCTGGGACGGTGTTGGTGCATAAGATTGCGGGAGCGCTGGCTGCGAAGGGGTCTGTGATCTCCCCGTGGCGGAGAGTATGCGTGGAATGCTGACGTGCTGCGCAGTGCGAGTTTGAAGGAGGTCACGCGCATCGCGCAACTTGTCGCCGATAACACTGTGTCGATCGGATCGTCCTTGTCGCATGTCCACGTGCCTGGGCGCCGTGATCCCGAAGAAGATGAGCTGAAAGAAGGTGAAGTCGAGATTGGTATGGGTATTCACAACGAAGCCGGCTCAGAACGCAAGAAGACCGATTTGCCGGGGCTGGTCAAGACAATGCTGTCACACTCCCTCAGTACAGCCGACCAGGATCGGAGCTTCTCTAGTATCACCGAGAAGGATGAAGTAGTGCTTTTGGTGAATAATCTTGGTGGTGTCAGTCCGCTTGAGCTGAGCGGTATCACAAATGAGGTAGTGGAGCAGCTTTCCAACGACTTCAGGATCAAACCTGTCCGAATCCTAGCGGGAACATTTATGACGAGCTTGAATGGCCTAGGCTTCAGTATTAGCTTACTCAAAGTTCGCGACACGGGTTCGGCAGGAGCTTCAATTTTGGACTTGCTCGACGCGCCTGCGGAAGCAAGCGGCTGGTCTGCAGCTGTTAGCACCAAGACCTGGTCGAGACAAGCAGAAGCGAAAGCGCAAGAGGAGCAGGCTGTGGAAGACGAAGTTCAGCCAAGTAACCTCAGAGGTGAGCAGACCATGGGTCACAGCGATTTCGGAACTGAAGCTCTGCAGTTGATCCAAAGCTCGCGAAGTCCACATTGACGACTGCGCTGAATCGGCTCATCTCAGTGGAGCCTGACGTCACAAAGTTCGACACTATCGTTGGAGACGGAGATTGCGGCATTGGGTTGAAGCGGGGTGCTGAAGGTAAGTGGCGCTCACGTGTTTCGCTGCCTAGTTCTGACATCACCTAGCCATTCTCGAGATGCTGGGAACAGCAAAGGAGAGCGACGATCTGCTCATTCTCTTGAATAACATAATCCATGTGGTCGAGATCTCCATGGATGGAACATCGGGTGCCATCTACGCCATCTTCTTGAACGCCCTTGCGCATGGTTTGCGACAGAATTCGCCATCCTCGCCGCAACCCGTGACCCCACAAATCTGGGCCAAGGCTCTTGAGTCATCGCTGCAGGCGCTTGGAAAGTACACCCCTGCTCAGCCAGGTGACCGGACACTGATGGACGCCCTATATCCATTCGTTCAGACGCTATCCAAAACGGGAAAAGTTGACGAAGCAGCAAAGGCTGCGCAAGAAGGATCGCGTGGAACGAAGGGGATGAAGGCTAGCTTGGGACGAACGGTCTACGTTGGAGGCGAAGGTTTCAACGAGGTTCCTGATCCAGGTGCCCACGGACTGGCAGAGCTGCTACTGGGTCTGAGCGATGGTCTGAAGAAGTAAAAGTTGGGGGTATCGTTTGATTCATTCGCTCGGTGGGCTTCGCCGTATCCGCGATGTTTATGTAACTTTTAATCCACAAAACTCCATATCGCGATTGCTTGCATGCAAAAGCTCGCTCGTGCGTGGTATCTCGAGGCCTAAGACAAAAGAACAAGGATGACAGAGTCGCCTCGGAGGAATCTAATGATTGTCAGCGCAAAGGCCTAAAGCAGACAGAGAAACGACGTACAGCTTCGAGATAAAGCGATCCTTGTTCACCTTCCTCCCCGGTTGTCCATTCGCTAGACGTGATGTCTCGGTCCACATCTCCTTTGCATTCTCCAGGACCATGTTGCAGTGGCGATCGAAAGCCTTGACGCGTGCGAGGATCTTGCGATTGTTCCGGCAGGAGATCAAAACCTGAGTGCGCGACCGAACGGCAGTCTGGAGGATAGAGAGGGGTCCAGTGGTAAGCTCGTGCTCCTCGACCTGCGCGACTTCATACTCACTAAGGCGCAGTCAGCATGACGATGAAGAAGTGGGCATTGAAGCAGGTAAACTCACGTTAACTCGGAACGGGGCTTCGAGAGCAGCTCTCTGCAGTTCGTTAGCACGTGCGCAAGGCACAACTCTAGGTCTATGGGCACATACTGAATCTTGGCGTCCACCATGTTGGCACTGACGAGACGGCAGTGGGGTCCGGGGTATACGGCGGTCTATCAACGCACTGTCTGTGAGCTTTGGGGTCGAGTTGCAGCCTGCAAATATTCTTCGCGCGGGTGGTGGGCAGAGGTGAAGCTTGCGCAAAATGGTGCACAGACCACGGAGGATTGGACTGACCTGGTATGAGCGTAGAACACCAGGGCAACGCGCTTGGATGGGGTGGAGCGATCGGAGATGGCTGTCCAGGAAGAAGTTGAGGTGAGCGAGCTTGTCGCAGATCGAGCTAGGCGGGCAGTTTATCCGGCGCCGGACCAATCAGAGGCGTGTTGGTTTGGCGTTCGGGAAGGTGCGTCACGCGTAGTAGCCCGCGGGAACCTTAGCTCCAAACCTCGCCAGCTCGTGCTTTTGCACCCTCACACTGTCTCGCGACGTCTCTTCCACGGCAATTCGACATTCTTTTTCCTTTGTTCGACGCGTGCTGCTGCCTGCTGCAGCTGTTGTGTCGAAGACAGTACAAATAGACGTGCTTTTCCCGCTTATTTGCTCGCTTTGGCCTTCTCGTACCTGTTCTGTGGTTCACCGACACGCGCTTCGCTATGATCGGACGCCAGCCACCGATCGCGATATAGACTAATTGACCACTCCCTTCCGCAACGCGACCTCGAGCTCGACCTCACCTTCACGACACGACCTCTCCTTCTCTATTCTCTATCCCATGGGTGGTGTCAATGTCGACGCCTGCAACTATCGCGATGGAGGGTGCCATGCAGCAAACTCCCGCGTCTGCCGCTGACGACGACTCCATGGGCGACATACCGCGGCGATCAATGCGAGGCAAGCACCTTGACCCCTCGTGAAGCATCGCGTCTAACCATTCTCGCGTCTACAGTGAAGGTGTTGTACACGTTCGACGACCAGAACAAGTCCAACTGCCTCGCCCGGCTGCCAAACGCGTTGAGCGTGCCCGTCGTGTCGCTTGATGAGAACACGCAGGTAGGAGTCATCGAGCTCAAGACGTGCATCCAGGCTATTGTTGCGGCAAGGTGGGTTGCTAAATCCGCTCATTGGTGTTCGCTCGCTCATCACTCGCTGCTTTAGTCCCGAACTCGTCGCCAAACTCGGCCATGACTACACCGTCTACGCCTACGACTTTTCCGAGTACGAAACCCCTCTTGTCGGCCAGGGCATGCTGTCATGGATTCTCGCCTCCGCGTCCAACACCCCGAATGCTCCTGCCGACGAGTCGCAGACCATGGTCACTGGTCGCGTGTGCAAAAACATCCTAGGCCTATTCGGCAACGGCATGAAGGAGACTCTGGAAGTCAAGCTCAAGTTGGTGCCTGTTCCCACAAGCATGCAGCAGGAGTATGTTGAGAACATGGAGCGGTATCACAGTCTCAGCCAGCTGATGCCTGAGGGTTTCGACTACAGCGCCTGGTCCGACTTCTTGAAAGAGAACCCAGCCCTGGGTCAGCTCGCACAGCCCACGCCGATGATGCCCACCCAACCATCTCAACGCCCGTCTATTGGCGGTTACGAACCATTCCACCAGATGCTCACCCGAAATAGCCCGTCACAAGAACCTCGCACTGACTCCTTTTACGACTCTGCCAATATGTCCTTCGACACACAGCAAACCCGTGCTTCCAGTCCTGCCATGAGCACGCTGTCCTTTCACCACTACCAGCATAACGCCGACTCACGACCTGCATCTCGTGCATCGGTTCGAAGTGATATCGTCCATTCGCAGCAGCAATTCCGCCAACCAGATCCGTACATCATGGAGCAGCAAGAGGAAGGCCCGCCCAAGAAACGAGCTCGGATCGTGCAAACGAAAAGACCGAAGAAAACGCCACTGACCGCGCACAACGACTCGCTTCGCGTCACCGCCAGCACAGCAGCGTCCGTCCGACTCCACCGGCCCCTTGCTGCCAACCCTGCCGCCACATTGGCCTCTGCCGAATCAGTACCTCGCGCGCCAACGCCGCGACCCGGCGATAGGACTTTTGGCTCCCGAGGGCCACGCCGTCCGCCCGCACCAAGCGCTCTCCGACATGCTTCTATGGACGAAGGCCGCCCATACATGTCCCCCTACGACAACAGCGCATTCTCGGACAATGCAATGGATTCCGGAGATGAAGATCGAGGCGTGAGCCCTGGTGATACGCCCTTGGATATACCATCCTCTCCTCCATTGGCACCTCAACGTACGGCGTCCCCCGATCCGTCTAGCCCAACCCTACCCACTCTACCGCCGCCCAATGACTCTGGCTTTGTTAGTGACATGCCACTAGGTCTAGACGAGGACGGTATAGATCTGGGGAGCAATATATGGGATGGTAGTGATCTACCTGTCGCTCCGGAAACGCGTGTACGGAGAAGACAGGACAGATCAGGTAACCCATGGCAGCAAGTCAACCCGGGTCCGATTGATCTATTGCCACAGTCATACGTACCACGACCGAAGCAACACTACCGAAAGCCAGAGGTGCAGCCTGTCACTCAATCGATCGAGCAACAGCCCGGAGCCATGCCGAGCTTCAGTCACCAACCGCATGGTAATTACGCCAATGCATCTGGTGTTCACATGCGCCACACAAGTGCAGCGGACTCATATCCTTTTGGACCAGTGCAGCAGCAAGAAACACTAGCACCTTCACGAGCCACGTCAAAGGTGACATCTCCGGATGCAGCTTTCTCACATGTCTCACCAGAGAGCGAGTACGATGCACAAGCATATAGTCGCTCTGCCACTCCCAATCCTCCGGTGCAAAGGCCCAAGGCTTCCCGGAACAAAGGTCTGGCGAGGTCACAAACATGGTCGGGTGCTGGTGAACCCATGTCGGATGCGCCAGGCCCATCTGACTCGGGTGCTCCTCGGAGTGGCTCAGGAGCTAGGCGGAAGAAGTACATCAAAGAGAAGATGGAAAAGGCCATTGCTGCCGGAGAATTGCCACCTCACTGCAAGAATTGCGGAGAAATCGACACACCCACCTGGAGGAAGGCATATACTCGCATAGAATATGGATCTCCGGAAGGCGTCGAGATTTCCAAAGATACGGCAGGCACCGGCGTCATCGCGTATGAAGTCATAGAGCCAACAGAGGAGAATGGAGGCGCGTTGTCTTATCGTATCTTCAAGAACAACACAACGCGGGATGAGAAGGCGGCAAACGTGTTTGATGAGCTGAACTTGTGTAATCCCTGCGGGCTCTGGCTTATCAAGAAGGGCTCAATGCGACCACAGAAGCTCTGGGACAAGTCGGAAAAGGGTACCAAGCGCAAGCGCCAGGCAGCTGCACGCACAAAATCAGTGAGTCAGGAGGGTGACCTCGTATCTGACGCAGTAGTACCACCTTCCGACGCTATCATGCCAGAGGATAATGAAGTGGCTCCTGCAATTGCCCCACTCGATGGCAATGTGGACAGCAAAATGCCGCCTCCTCCGCTATTGCATCGCGCCTCGACCTTTCAATCTGTAAACCAATCTTCGACGCTGGACAAAGAGACGGCTGAAGAGGCATTGAAGCGAGCTATCCAGTCTAGTCCAGCCGGCCTTCGAGGCAGCAGACACTCGCCTATCGACGTAGAGCCGGATCTCACTCCTAGGCCAACACGGCGGTTGTTGTTTCCGTCACCTCGGAAGGATGGCGAAGCCAAATCGTTGTCACCTGTTCCACCAGAAGCCACCGCGCCTTTACATGACGCTAACAAGGATGTGGTGCAGGAGAAGCCCCGCTGTCAAAGATGCAAACGATTGCGAAAAGGCTGTGATCGTGAGCGACCCTGTGGACGTTGCGACAACGCTGATATCGGCTTCGATGGCTGCATCCCTTGTGAGATGCCACGAACCAACTGGTTCGAGACTCCGGTTGTGAACATAGCTCGTGTCGAAGAGGAGAACCCGGACAAGGAGAACTGCCCTCCGTCGGCCGAAGAACAGGATGACTTTGCTCACCTCTTCGAGGATCCGGTCTCTCCAAGGACCACACCGAAGAAGGACCAGCTTTTCCAAGACTTGCTAAAGACGCCAACTCCAGGATCCCGTCGCCGTAATCCTTTGACACCTAGACAGGGTGCTGACAACCCCGACCTCCTCATGACACCGTCCCGCATGACGCCCTCACGCAACGTTCTGACACCTCGAGGAACGCGAGCGGCGACCATCGCTCCGGAGACACCTTTCACTCGGCAGCTGAATGCTCTCCTCTCTGACTGCAACTACTCTTCGCCCTCGCAAGTTATAGATTTCTCGGCCTTTCCGACATTCAACACACCTGGTCGCGCCCAGTTCAGCGAATTTATGAACGACGACTTTCTTTCCAGCGATATGCCTATGCCAAGCTCACCCCCAAAGTCCGGAGCCCTTGGCTTGGGTTTCGAAATGTATGAAGACCCTGAGACTGCCACTGCTGGTCTCTGGGGCGGAGTGAGCATGTTCGGAAGCGATCACATGATGGCCGACTATCAGGACGTTAAACCAAGCCAAGACGAGTTGGATGAAGGTGCGGAGAGAACAACCCTCCTCAAGATGAATGTCGGTGGCATCACCGTCGACTTCGCAGCCATGATCGAGGAGGTCGTGTCGCACAATCACGGCGATGCGCACGAGGAAAACAACGGCGTCAGCCCCGAGGCCGATAGCCAAGGATTGGGTCAAACGCCGGAAGTGCCTGCAGCTGAATAGACATGCGGCGTTGAGTAAACAGCGATGCTTTTGCATACGGGTACGGCTTTTCGAAGATGGTTCGCAGTTGCGTCCACAGTCATTTTCGCATTTGATATTTAGCGATATACTACCTTGCATACCACGGCGCAACATGACACGAAACTCATGAGGCATAACGGCATTTGTATAGTAGCAACGCAACTGCTCAGGCAAGAGCAGCACAATGAACATGGAATTATAAATCTCTTCCGCACTGAGAAAGACTTTGAAGTCGATGCGATGCTGCTAAATGATGTGAAGCCTTCATTGATTCGTGATTTATATGTACATGGGACGGGTCACTGTGAATGCTGACGGTGAATTCGGCAATCACATTGTTTGTATGGACAGCGTATGCGCGTTCCTACACACCAAGGTCTTCAACGTCAGGTACTGTTGACGAGAGAGATGTATAGAGCCGACCTGCTGGTACGTAGTGTCTTGCTACGGTATGTGCAGAAATCTGTGCCTTTTGTAAATCATAGTCGCCGAGGCAATATACGTCGAAGTGCGTACTTGTGTATGCAGCATTAGATGTATACGCAGAATACAGATTAGCAATACCACGCTGGGTTTGAGATCTTTGAGTGAGAAAGGTCCAGCCAGCGTGTCCAACGAGTGTGACTGGGAAATGTAAGGTGGCGAGAGTGGTGGGCACCTGGACAGGGGCTGTGGCGGAGGTCAAGTTCTGCTTGGTGCGTGGCGCTTAAGTGAATTTGGCTTTTGGCCATGACCATCTGAGAGATGCTTGCTGCGATCGAGCCAAGGATCACGATGTACATGCCTGTACGACTATGAGTAGCTAGCTAAAGGCCTCTTACACTCTGATTAAAGGCCTTAGAGTAAAAGGAAGTTTCGTGCAGTGTGCCATGGTCGCCGGAAAGCTTAGCGAGGCCGCGAATGTCAGCGCCCCGACTACTTCCACCTACCGCTTCAAGAGCCAATGGCTAGGTAGAAAGACTATTCTAGATAGGCGGTGCGCGTGGGCAGAAGGCTTATAGCAGATGATATTTGCATCGTCTGACAAGAGGCTTAACACAAAACCCTACCACTTCGTCTGGATAGTTCGAATTTTGCAACTCTTTCTTGTTCTATTACTATGTGAACATTCTTTTTAGACTCGAAGCTTTTAGGAAGTACCGGACTCGAGATGAGACACCTGCTTGGATGAGGTTCGCCTTATGACTTTGTACTACGGTGCACATCAGACAGTTTGGCGTAAGAAGACCAAGGCGCTGGCCGTGACTGGGCCGATTTTCTACAAAAGATGCACTTCCTACGTTTCAAAATCGCCGGCGATAAGTGGCGGTGTGGAGGTATGGCCCTGCCATCATCAGCACGGATCCACCAGAGCAGTTGGGGTCCCTGAGGCCTGGAGCGAGCCCTGGAGAGCGCAGGGATGACGACGTCTGCAGCGCTTACTCACGCAGCAGCGAACCATTGCCTCTGGCGCTATTCCTGAAGTCTGGTGATTGGCGGCTTTGTAGAAAAGGCTGAGCAAGATTGGATAGCTTGGTACAGTTCTTTGGCGGCGCTAAGCCTAGTCTGGTAACTTTTTCTGGCAGAGTACGTCGTCGGCTAGGCCTAGTTTGGTAAAGGACTTTGGCGGTGCATGTCTTCGGCTGAGCCTGGTAATTGGCTTTGCAGAATGCCTGAGCACTGCTTGGTACTATAAGACCTCGCGATGCTCGCGGGTCTCAGTGTTGATGTCTTCACGTACAAGTTTTCCCATTTGCAATGACTATCGCAACTGCTCGTCCCGTTCCGTCCGTTGGCGAGGACATGCCTAGCGCGCAGGGCTGGCCTACTCGCATCTCGCGACCCTCAACCCCAACATCACCAACATCTCTTCGACAAGGTCCTTATTCAATACCGCTTGTGAGATTGCCTCAAACAACCACCAAAGGCTCATTCTCTGGTACGCATGATCCGCCTTCGCCTTCGCAGAATCCTGTTGCGCCGGCCGCTGGAGGACAGGCAGCAAGCCCTCATATTCAGAATGGACAGTTGCCAACCACCGCACCAAAAGTACCGACTCCAAACAGATGGAGCATCGTCCAGCGCAGTACAGTATGGCGCGAACGCAGGGCAATCGCCAAGATTTTCATCACAGTCGCTGCTTTCCTCTGTCTCCCGATAGAGTTGTTCTTCGCAATCGAAGGCTACAAGCACGATCGCAAGAGTCCAGATTGCACAGAAACCTCCGTCGACTTCGCAGCGCTGACGGAGACGGAAAAAATGCGTTTCTGCGAGTATCATGAGAGCCATGACGTGAGTGTGCAGAACTGCGCCTTCATGAACGGGCTCATGCTAACCAGCCTTGTTCTAGCTGCAACTCCCAAGTGGTGTGTCCTGCTCGACTGGTCCCCCGCCCAGGTTGACTGGTAACTTGGGCGACCTGGAGCTCCATCCACAGGAGCAGGTGAAGGTCAAGCGCATGGTTCAGGCTGCGAGCACGATCAGGATCGACCACCTGAAATACTTTAGCATCTTACTGATTGCTATCATGGTCATAATTTTATTCGCCTCGATGGTCTCGGCTCGGCTCCCCAAGATCGCGGCGGACCGAGAAAGAATGCGCATTCGCAACCAGCTGTCTTCTGATATCGAATGCAGACTACCACAACCGCTTACAACTGAGGAAGCACTCATCATCAAACGAAACGACACCCTAGGAGTCTTCCGTCAATTGGTTGACACTTCTCGGACCTTCTACACATCTTTTTATCCACGCGAAATTGCGCAAGGCGGCTTTCATCGCCTATGCAGATTCATGCGTGGACGTTACCCTTCCCACTTGAGCAATGCTATCGTCGATGTGCTATTAGCCGACCCTCATCTTGCACGACTCGCCCTGCTTGCAATGCTTAGATGCCCCGAGGACTTTGACTACGAGGCATACGTCATGGGCCTACTCGACATATACTACCTTCTCTTGGCGGCCACAATTATTGGCCCAAAAGGACAACCCTCTCGAGATCAAGACCTTTTTCCTACCATCGCACTGCTCTGGATCGAGGCGCTCAAATCCGAGCGACTCGCCATCGCCGCAGAAATACTAGCGAGGTTGCGTACGAGCGTACCCTGGACCACCCTGTCTGCCCGTGACGCTAGTATTCAGCACATGGCACGGCTTTACCGTCAGCGACTCTACAGCACGCACAGTCAGGCACAATTGGAAATGGATGTTGACCGTGTTGCGCAATTCCTGACGGACGGCAAGGCCTATGCGAACTTCAAGAAAGGGCTCATGGGTGTGGTGGCTGGTTAGATCGCGCGGTGGGCGGAGTCGTTGTTTATTCGACTGGGCATGGACACAACGGTGCATTGATGGCGTGGAAAAGCAAGATGGTCTGGGATAGAATGGGTGGAACGGTTCATGGGTGGCATATTTCCCCGTTTTTTCCGTAGTATACACCTGCTCGCAGTACAATGTACCCTACGATATACCAACTACTCACCTCTGCTCTCACACACATAATCTCTTCGCTAATGATGAGCTGAGCAGCTTCAATATCATTCGTGCCAGGATCCAGTGAGTTGCACATCCTGTACATCACTGCATACCACTATGCCTGGCTGTATACCCTCGAATGCAGAAACGCACACTTTCAGTCGGCCAGTGTCTTATCGCTCGTGCTATAAACCTGCGCGGGCGCATACCAATGTGTCCGGTGCATTGCAGGGCCATGGATTACTCGAAATTGAAGAATGCATCGTCAAAGGCCGAGTCCTCTGGATTCGCGTACTCGTCCAAATCGAACAGATCATCGAGGTTCGCTGTCTCCGTAACCATACCGCCCATACCATCATCATTGGCTGCGTCCTGATTTGTGTTGTCGTTGTTCGCAGCCTCGTTACTTGTGTTGGTGATTTCCGCTGGGGGCTGCGGTGCTGGTGGATCCGCAGGCTTCGTAGGAGCTGGCTGTTCCACGGGAGCCGGTGGCTCAGTGGTCGTGTGCAGATCTGGGAGGTCGGGCATAGTCATGTCGATGTCGAGGTTGGACGCGTCCTGTGCCGCGTTGTCGTCATCGCCGCTCTTGGCGAAGTCTTCGAGGCCGCGCAACAGGGACTGGCCTTCGTCAAAGTTGAAGCCCATGTCGCCAGACGTGTCCATCATATCGTCTTGGTTGGTGTTGTCGCCCGTGGTGTCCATAGCGTCGCCGAATATGGCGTCGAAGTCAAAATCGTTGTCTTGAGGGTTTGCGGTTGTGGGGGTGGCATCGAACAGGGGATCTCGCTCTTCGGTCTCTGTGACGGTGGTCTCGAGAGGAGGTGGTGGTAGCGCCTTCTCTTCTTCGCGCTCCGTAGGCTTTTCTGGCTCATCGTTCTTGTCTGCCTCCGTTTCGACGGGCGCCTCGGGTGGTATTGGGGTGGGCACCTTCTCGATCTTCACTTCCTCCTTTTTGCTCTCCGCGATCCCCGCATTCCTCGTTTCAGCGGCCAGGCGTGCCTTCTCTGCTTCCTTCTCCCTGGCCTCGACCTCGCGCTTCCTGCGGTCCTGGTAGCGCAATGCGAGGTCTCTGCGCAGAACGATCTGCGCCAGCTTTACTTTCTTCTCCAGTTCGTCCAGGGCATCGTGGAAGCGCTCGGTCGCAACAGGTACAGCGCGCTGCAGGGCTAGCTTCTGGCGCCCGGTGCCTCCCCCGGACTGCTGCTCTTTGATAAAGCGGCCAGACTGCAAGAAGACAAGATTTAGCATGCTCTGGAGCGTGTCGAGGTCCGGGCCGCCAACGACGGGCGCGGGCTTGGGCTGGTCATGAGCCGGCGGCTCTTGCTTGACTGCCGACATGCTGCGGAAGATGCGAGTGCCGAGACGGGAGAAAGGCAGGCGCGCATGTAGTGGAAGGTGGAGGGTGGGATGTGGGATATCGTGTGATCTCCTCGGTAGCGGACAATGGAAGACGCGCGGGAGACGGGTGAGGTTGGCCGTGGCGCGTGAGTGGTGCTTGACTACGGGTGGACCCTCGGCCAGCACCTGCGTCGAGCCTAAATTGGCGTGCCACCAAGCTTTAGCAGCCGAAGCCGCTCAATACGCGCCAAGCTCCAAAATTTCACGTTCGCACCTGCCTGGCGTGAGCCCCTCGGACCTTCCTGAGGCAGCCGCGGAGGGGCATGACATAGGAAGGGGAACGCAATATGCTGCTGCTGCTACTGTACTACATGGGCACCAAAGGGCTGCCATGAGCTGCCACGTGCGAGCAGTCATCATATCTTCTTAGCATCATCAGCAGCAGCTGTACTGTAGACAGCCATACATGTGTGAAGCCTGCCGCTTGATGCCATCTCGATCAGCTCACCGACCTCGACGCAGCACCTTGCAGCGCGCACAGCTCCCCGCCAAACAGCCGGCAGTAGCCCCTCCAGATCTGCGGTAAGTTACAGCACAAGACGCTGTCGCTGGCAGAGTAAGCGGCGTGGTAAGGCTACCGTGGTCCAACTAAAGCGGCCCGCCGTGCGTTCGGCGCTTGTGCTAATTCTTGCTGCTCACCCTTCGAATCTCTCCCTCCTCACCCCACACCGAACCCAGGCCATACCAGCTTTCCGTTGTCAGGCGTCGGTTCTTTGCGTCTCTTCGCATCTCCTTGCCCTCTCTTCCTCTGTTTCTCTTTCCCTTTCCTTGCGCGTCTGCCTCTTGCTCGCGCCTTACGACTTTCCTTGCCGCCTGCCTCGCGCTCCACTCGCCGTGCTCGTGGCCCTGTCGACGTCGCATTTCTGCATCGCCTGCCAGGTCGCTCAAGACTTCGCTTCTCCGATAGACGCATAAATTATCACCCTGCGCCTTTCGCCATCTCGTCTTTGCGCATCCTTCCCGCAACCATGGCCGACCAGCAGCAACCGGGGGGCAACCTCCCACCTCCACCACCTTCTGGCGGCGCCCCTGGCTACGACGGCGGCAACCAGGGACAGCACCAGCAGCACATGCCGCCGCCGCCGCTCGCGCCCGTCGTGATTCCGCAGAACACGAATCCTATCCCGACCGCGATGGGCTCCCCCCTGCCCGGTGGGCCCATGGACTCCATGTCGCCTTCGACTGGCGGGCCCGGCTACGTGCCTCGTCGCGCAGCCCCCGAGCCGAACAAGCGCGCGCTATACGTGGGAGGACTGGACCCTCGAGTAACTGAAGATGTGCTGCGTCAGATTTTTGAGACGACTGGTCACGTCCAGAGCGTCAAAATTATTCCAGACAAAACCGTCAGTTCTCCGTCTGTAAGATACTCTTCCAGCGCGCTGCAGTGATTTACCATGTCGTGCGGCACAGTCGGGGTCTATCTTGCATTAGTAGCGAAATACACGCGCACTGACGGCTAACAGGTGAACTCCAAGGGTTTCAACTATGGATTTGTAGAGTACGATGATCCTGGTGCGGCAGAGCGAGGCATGGCCACTCTCAACGGCCGTCGCATCCACAACAACGTAAGCGCGATTGGCGCAATGGACATCTAGTGCAATCTGACTCAGATAGGAAATTCGCGTCAACTGGGCTTATCAGTCGAACAACACCGCCAAGGAGGATACTTCTAACCACTTCCACATCTTTGTCGGCGATTTGTCCAACGAAGTCAACGATGAGGTCCTCCTCCAGGCTTTCTCTACCTTCGGACCCGTCTCAGAAGCACGCGTTATGTGGGACATGAAGACTGGCAGGTCGCGCGGATACGGATTCGTTGCCTTCCGCGATCGTGCTGATGCTGAGCGCGCCCTCAGCTCCATGGATGGCGAGTGGCTTGGTTCTCGCGCCATTCGCTGCAACTGGGCCAACCAGAAGGGACAACCGTCCATTTCCCAGCAGCAAGCGATGGCTTCAATGGGCATGACTCCTACCACTCCTTTCGGCCACCACCACTTCCCCACCCACGGTGTGCAGAGCTATGACATGGTCGTCGCGCAAACTCCCCAATGGCAGACGACCTGCTATGTCGGCAATCTTACTCCATATACTTCGCAGTCTGACCTGGTTCCCCTCTTTCAAAATTTTGGTTATGTAACAGAGACACGCTTCCAGTCGGATCGTGGCTTTGCTTTCATCAAGATGGACACGCACGAGAATGCGGCTATGGCAATTTGTCAGCTTAATGGCTACAATGTCAACGGCCGACCTCTCAAGTGCAGCGTAGGTTGAAGTGTTTCCTTGTGGTTCCTTTCTTAGCTTACGATTTCTTTTAGTGGGGCAAAGATCGTCCTCCCACCGGTCAATTCGAAGGCTACTCGCCTGCTGGTCCCAACTCAGCTTACCCTCAAACCCCAAGCGCATACTTCCCACAATACGGTGGTGGTGGCCCGGGTGGCCCCATGTCACCCTCAGGTGAGCGGCACCGGAGGAAGCTGCAGTATCGCAAAACACAATCTAATACGCGGGCAGGACCCAGCCCCGGCGGACAACCATTTGCCCAGCAGCAGCAGGGCTTCGGTGGTCCTGGTATGAACTACCAGCAGATGCAAACGCCGCAAAGTGCCGGTGGGTACGGGCGCGGAGCTCCTCCACAGCAACAATGGGGCGCGCCGCAACAGGGCAACTTCAACCAGAACGGCTTCGGCGGGTACCAGGGTTGAGCACGATGTTCTATTCAGTCTTTCTTTGCTCCTGCATTGTTCGACTCATGTCCACAACACGCCTGATTGCTTAAACGGGTACCGGTTGGATAGTTCCCATCTCCAGATCATCTCATTAGCCATTTGCGCATGTCAGCTTGTGGGTATCTATTACTCGAAAAATGGTGTACGGGGTTGTTGTTGAAGGTTGTCATCAAGTTGTACTCTCCTCCGCAGCTCGTTCCTAGGCTGTGCGGAGTGACTTTCATCGTCGGCGGCTGAAGGCTTTCAATGAATTTCCTTGCTCCAGATCGGTGTTTGTTTGGCCCTCGGGTCCCGATCTTCGCACCACTTACTTTGCTCTTGATACCTATTCCTACCTCAAAAGCAGCCACTCTCTTTCCTGGCACATGCATTCGACTTGTTGATTCGGTTTGGCGTCTGCTATTGCTCTTAATCATTCGTAGCGTTGAGCGTCGGCATGATTTTTGCGTTGCCAATTCCACGTCGGTGTGGCGCCCACGATGCCTTCTTTTCGATTTGTAGGCAATGAAGGGCATCCTCCGGTATAGATGAGGCCAGCTAGATAATGCCATATTCGGCAGCGATGAGTATAGAGACATGATCAACGGGGTAATGAATGATTTAGCGCACGCAGTCACGTCCGGAGGCAGACATCGGTCGGTCATGTTACGACGAGAAATTAATGCCCATGATGCTCACGTTCTTGAAGCTCCAGATGTCTCTGAAAGGTGACTGTACATGTGTTTGCTCAGGGTCCAGCTATGCTGACCGCAGACTAGCAGCAGAGTATGGCCGAGGAAGCACCAGCTCGCCTCACGTATGCACGTGACATCACAGCACAGACGGAGAAAGCGCGTCGGGCGTTCGCGTGCGCCGCCCGTTTGTATCAGCATCACTCCCCGCGCCGTGTGGGTATGCACTTTCTCGACGCAGTGTCGCTAATATTCTCTTTCCTTATTGCGCTTCTTCTGTGCTGTATGCTTTTCGCACTAATACGACTGGGTGCGTCACTGAAACTGTCCCATCCTACGGGATCGCCTTCGTTCCTGCCGCACCCTCCCAAAACGCACCTACCCCAAACGCGCCTCTCAGCCTCACGTCTACCGCCCGGCGGTACATCCACACCCTTGTCGCGCTCCCACTACGGCTATCTTTCCACGCGACCATACACAACAACAACTATGTTCAAGGCAGCCGTGAAGAACCACAACGCCGCCATTCCTTCGCCCATACCGAGCGCCACATCAAAACAGCAGTCTCTCGGAACTTCTTTCGGACGGAACGGCACCACACAGAGCACAACAACGCGTCCATTGGCAGGGAGCACACGGCACAATGGCGCTGGCATGACAAGTACCGCACCACACAGCCAGGGAACGAAGAGGACATCGAGTGGGCTGGCAAAAACATTGAGTTCGCAGGACGACATATTCAGCTACCCGACCATGAACATTGCGGGCATGGAGAAAGAGAATGACATGCCTCTTACCTACAGTGCTTCGGCGCGGGCTAGCAACGCTGGTCTGGCGACTGCCTTGTTCGACGAGGACGACTTTGATAGCGATGTCGATTTGGACGTTGAGGATCCCGCTACCAAAGGCACAGTCACGTATCCGACTCTTCCCAAGGCTGGCCCAAGTGGGTCGCGAGATTCCGGCTACCAGTCAAGACCACAGACAGCTCAGCAGAGGTTGGACCTCGACAGCAGTCAGCCTATACCCTGGTCGTCATCTCCTGTGGAACACTTCAGAACACCTCAGAAGCCTGTCATACCCAAGCCTAAAGCGAAACGTGCCTTCCTGCCCTGGTCGCAGAATCAGAAGGCTGCAAGCTCACAAACGGCACCCGACCAGATCGAATCTGAGGAAGAGACAGATCGTCCAACGAAGAGGCAATCGGTAGAGACGAAGCCGGAGGTGGCGTCGACACCAAAGCAGAAGTCACAGTATCCATGGAACACGACCGCCAGTGCCCTGAAAGTGCAGCAGAAGAACCTGAGGGAGCAGAACAAGAAGCCGATCAGGGAGGCTGAAGCATCGGCGGAGGACATGATGAAACAAGCTATCCAGAAGCGAAAGAAGAACACAGTGCACCGAATTTTCCTCAGCGAGGAGCAACAAAACGTGCTCAATCTGGTCACGGAGTACAAAAAGAGTGTGTTCTTCACTGGATCGGCCGGTACTTACTCTCTTATCCATGGTTTCCTCGACGTTGCTGACATTCCCAGGTACCGGTAAATCTGTTCTGTTACGAGAAATTATCACTGCGCTACGAGCAAAGTACGCTCGCGAGCCAGACCGAGTCGCGGTCACAGCATCAACTGGCCTTGCAGCGTGCAATGTTGGCGGTGTCACATTGCACAGCTTCGCAGGCATCGGTCTTGGTAAAGAGCCGGCAGAAGACCTGGTGAAGAAGATCCGACGCAATCAAAAGGCGAAGCAACGATGGTTGCGTACCAAAGTACTCATCATGGACGAAGTGTCGATGGTTGACGGCGATCTGTTCGACAAGCTGGAGCAAATTGCACGCACAATCCGCAACAATGGCAGACCTTTTGGTGGTATACAACTCGTCATCACCGGAGACTTTTTCCAATTGCCGCCCGTGCCAGATCATGGCCGTGTATCCAAATTTGCGTTTGATGCTGGCACGTGGACCACCTCGATCGAGCACACTATCGGCCTCCATCACGTGTTCCGCCAAAAAGATCCCGTCTTTGCTGGTATGCTGAACGAGATGCGCGAAGGCCGCCTGACGCCAGAGTCGATCGCGCGCTTTCGGCAACTCGATCAGCCTCTGCCACTGTCGGACGAGAGCATTGAAGCCACAGAGCTGTTCCCTACGCGACAGGAAGTTGACCGCGCGAATAACCTTCGCATGCAGCAGCTCCATGGCACGACCTTCAGCTTCGACGCAAGGGACGGAGGCACAATCACGAACAAAGAGCAGCGTGACAGGTTACTGCAAAATTGCATGGTCCCCGAAGTGGTGCATTTGAAGAAGGGTTCACAGGTCATGCTGGTGAAGAATATGGATGATACACTCGTCAATGGCTCCCTCGGCAAAGTCACGGGATTCATGACGGAACAGATGTTTGCGATCTACAAAGAGGACGAGGAGGCGTTCCTTGAGGGTGGGCCATCGGAGCAAGCCATGAAGACAGAAATGGCGAAGACAACACTGGGCCTCAACACCGCCCAAGTGTTCCCGTTGGTACGATTTGCGATTGCAGATGGCACCACGCGCGACCTTCTTTGCAAACGCGAAGACTGGAAAGTGGAATTGCCGAATGGCGAAGTACAAGCGTCACGCAGTCAAATTCCCCTGATCCTTGCGTGGGCGCTCTCGATTCACAAAGCGCAAGGTCAAACTCTAGAACGCGTGCGGGTAGATCTCGGCCGTGTGTTTGAGAAGGGCCAAGCATACGTCGCGCTGTCTCGTGCTACGAGTATGGCAGGCTTACAGATCCTCCGGTTTGATCCACGGAAGGTCATTGCACATGAGAAAGTCAGGTCATTCTATAGTAGTCTGAGCCGCGCAGAGCAGGTTGAGGGCAAGGCCAAGAGCAAGACGATTCTGGGGAAGATGCAAGCTGCGAATGCAAAGAAGAGGGGCGAGGAATAACATCAAGCATGGAGTTCTAGACGAGTATAGTCTCGACGGCGTGGTCTTCAGCATTAGTAACAGCATTGATGGCGTCCTGGGTTGGATTAGGTCAAATTACCTGTTGCATCATGTAGGACATGCGTGTGCTTGCGGACAACAAGCTTGGTAGCAGATAGCAGATTCGCCAACATCGTGCTCGAATTGAGTTGTTCAAGCATGCATCAAGACCCAATGTTGACTATTCTCAACACATTTCCTTGGTTGACGAAGAACTTTGACGCTTAGGAAAGTTTGCCGAGATCGACGCGGTTCCTGACTGGAGCCACGCGATTCCGACTTATCGATAGCGAATTCGGAACCAAGCACGTCACTCTCCGTGAGTACCCCTCTGCGTACCTTGCTCGCACTCCATCAACTCCAGTACACTTTATTTCTCAAAACGGTCTACAATGCATATCCTGGTACGATCCTGAGGTCCAATGGCATAGAATGGCACCAATAACAGTGTCAGGTTACCAACGACGACGGTCCGCCCTCGGATCAGTCCTCACCATATGTGCACTCCCTGGTTTCGACGTTGCAAAAGCATGGCCACACAGTTTCGGTCGTCCTTCCGCATACCCAGCGCTCGTGGATAGGCAAGGCACATCTTGTTGGCAAATCGGTATGTAACCTGTGATGGCTAGTATACTGTCCATACCACGGTGTGGTGTGACTGTCACAAAGAGCACAGCAGCTCACCTTCATAGATCAAACCCACGTACTTTCGTCCTGCCCCTCTAGAAACTACCTCTGAAGGTCGTCTCACGAATCACGGTTCGACCCACAACTCGCCCCTACCACCAGACAGCACCGAAGAAGAATGGGTCCTTGTCGACTCTACACCGGCATCATGCGTACAAATTGGCCTCTATCACTATTTCTCGTCGCGCGGCCCCATCGATCTTGTCGTTTCAGGCCCAAACTACGGTCGCAATAGCACGGCCGTCTTTTCTCTTAGCAGCGGTACCATAGGTGGCGCAATGGAAGCAGCAGTCTGTGGCGTCAAGTCGATAGCGCTCTCATACGCGTTCTTCGACCGCAACCACGACGCGACTATAATATCAGACGCGTCTGAACTGAGTGCCAAGCTCATACAGTACTTGTACGACAATTGGAATGCGGACACGCACCTCTACACAGTCAACGTGCCGCTGGTAGAGAAAGTCGGCGATCGGAAGATCTTGTGGACCAACATGCTTCAGAACAAGTGGAAGTCAGGCTCGTGTTTCCAAGTGGTCGAGGTCCCAAGCGAAGCAGACGATACACCCTCAGATATTGAGCGCCAGATCCGCAAACAGGAGGAGAAGTTTGGGAAGAAGGAGCTGCGGCACAATAGCCAGGTCTTGAAGGATGGAGGACAGTCGGGCACCGAGACCCCGACCGAGCAACCCCACATGCGGTATACGCACAAGCACTTCAAGTGGGCGCCGAGCTTCAAGGATGTGTATGAGAGCGTCGAAGCGGCTGAGCCCGGGAATGATGGATGGGCGGTTGCGCAGGGGTTCACGAGTGTGACGCCGCTGAGAGCGAACTTTTGGCATGTTGGAGGGTTCGAGGGAGAGATTAAGCTATAGATATGTTTGTGACGTGCTCTTGGCTAGATCAACCCTCAGAAATAACTCTGATTTACTGTGCAGTTCCCATTAATACCCATGCAACCCTTGCTACACGCTGTTCTTGCAATTCGTGCCTGCGTCAAACTGGTACCTGCGCTAAACCAAAAGGGTAGACCCGTCACATCTCTCCACCAACATCAGCGAACAGCCCATTGAACGCCCCTCACCACACAAAAAATAGCGCGACAATTGAAACGGCCAAACCGTAAAGGTGAACCATGCCGGACAAAGTATCGCATCTCCAACTTCGCCTTGCAGTCCTCGACACCGTGTACTCCCCGAGCGCAATGGCCCCTCCTCCTTCCGACCTCCGCAACCGCACCCGGCAGTCAAGGACGACATTTCAAACCTAGTACCAGAGTAGGCGCGACGACTAGTGCAGGTAGACCAGACTACCAGCGCTCCGAGGTGTAGAGCCGCAAAGTCCCTGAGACAGCTATTTTCGGTATTGGAGCTTCGGATCCCCGCGCCCGCCCGCCAACTTGCAACGGAGTGGGTGTTTGAGGAACCGCACGACATCATATATATATTTCCTTCGGACAAAGAATATTTTTTTTTGAAGTATTAAGATACCCAGTCCGTTTTTCCTCATCTCACACGTCCTATTTTCGTATTTCGAGAGGAGTCTTCAAGAAAGAAAGACCAAATTTTGACAATCACCCGTCGGCCAATAGGACCATCGCATCAACCCACCCCACGTGACCCAACACCCACACCCACCAAAATGGTCATCAACGTTCCCACCGCCTCCCTCGAGGGCCAAGTCGCCCTCATCACCGGCGCCGGCCGCGGCATCGGCCGCGGGTGCGCCATCGAACTGGGCAAGCGCGGCGCCTCCGTCATCGTAAACTACGTCTCATCCGCGGGCCCCGCGCAAGAAGTGTGCGAGATCATCGAGGGCTTCAACAACGGCGCCAAAGCCGTCGCGATCCAAGCCGACGTCAGCAAAGTGTCGGAAATCCACCGCCTTTTCGAAGAAGCGAAGAAGGCGTTTGGCAAGATTAATATCGTCATGAGTAATTCGGGGACTGAGAGTTGGGATGTCACCGAGGAGATTACGGAGGAGAAGTATGATCATGTGTTTAGTTTGAATGCGAGGGCGCAATTCTTCGTTGGTCAAACGGCATACAAGTACATCGAAGACAACGGCCGAATCATCCTCATGTCCTCCATCGCTGCAGGTTTACTGGGCGTCAAAGACCACGCGCTCTACAACGCGTCGAAAATGGCCGTCATCGGGTTCATCAAGGCTTTTGCCACGGATTTCGGCAAGCGCGGGATCACGGTCAATGGTGTTGCGCCCGGTGGGATCAAGTCTGATATGTTTACGCAGAACGCATGGCATTATATCCCCGGTGGGAGCCCGGATTGGCCGGCGGAGAAGATTGAGACGTTGATGGCGAATCATTGTCCGTTGGGACGGTGTGCGGTGCCCGAGGATGTGGCGAGGGTGGTGGCGTTTTTGGCGAGTGAGGATGGTGGGTGGGTGAATGGGCAGGTTTTGACGATTTCGGGGGGGAGCTCGCAATGAGTGTTGGAGGGGTGATTGAGATTTGGATTTAGGATGGGGGAAAGATGATAGGATCGCAGTATTTGAGATTATGAATACCATCCCGAATTCCCGCTTCAGAAACCTTCTCGCCGACTGTCAGGTCGGTTGAAAGTGTTAGATGTAGATTGTCAATCGGTTTGAGATGTGTATTTCGAAAGTGGAGACTATAGTAGACAAATTACTGGACAGGGTGAGGCGAAGGTGAGGCGAAGAAGTATACATATACTAAGATGCTGAAATGGGTACCACTGGGAACGCGAGAAGCAGACACGTAACGCGTGTGAGGTTTGTGCTCGTGTTACATAGAGTGAGCACCCTTCGTCAGGTTAAAACTGTCAAAATGCGCACCTAGTCAAGTCAAGAACAACAAGTTCTGAAGCCGGCACTCTCCGACTATGCGTTCGCTCGCTACTTTAGTATACTCCTTATCTCATTCACTCCCACGTTCCTTTCGCAACACTCTCGCACCAGGTGCTACCGGTACTTCTCCACCATTTCGCCAGTGCTCATCGCAGGTAGCACACACGGCGTCGAATTTACCCGAGTTGTCACCACCACAGGCACAACATATCCATCGCCAGTTTCCAGACTCGGATTGGTATTTTGCGCAAATGTGACCCGTAGAAATGGGGTTCGGCTCTTCTTGTGGAGCTACGGGTGATGTGGCATCACTCGTGGCCTGCTCGATAGAACTAAGACCAGATTCATCTAAGCCTGCCGTGTTTGTAGCGTCATCATTTCCAGGCGCACGAGAGCTAGACAGAGCAGGGTTGTTAACGCTCGTGTTGGCTGCGTGAGTTTCGATAATTTGATCTGCGACCTGTGATTGTGGCTGGACGGCATCACGAAAAGCTTCTTCGAATTCTTCGAATTCAGAGAGACGTGGCCTCATGGGATTTCCCAAATTGGAAGCTAATTGGTAGGGCAATGCTGAATTGCCTGGCGCCCAGGAATTGCCCATTGTATTGGCTATGTCAATAGCTGGTGGCTCGTACATCAGGTATGACGAAGTGCTGTCTGAAATGTGATGGTCAATGGAGATCTCATCTTCTCGAAGGAGTGCATTGTCGCCGGAGTACAGTGGATCGTGTAGTTCGTATAGTTGTTCATCCCATGCTACGAGGTCTTGCCACTCTTCAATCTGTGGGACGGGATGGGCTTGTCCACCCGTGATATTTGCAGGTGGCATTGGCGGGACATTATCCTCAGATAAGTCAAGGAGCGGTGACGGTGGTACCTCATTGCTTTCGTGACTTATGGTGGGAGGAACGTTTTGTGATGGTGCTGCGGAGCCTTCGCTGGACTCGCCACGATGAGCTATCGCCTCGGGCATGGGAATCTCAGACATGTTGACCTCTTGAGAACTAGGCTGCAAGTCCTCATCAGGGCCATTGTGTTCCTGCACAGCCTCATGCACGTCCTGATACACTTCAACTATCGACTTGGATGATGCTGGAGGATACGCGCGGGCCCTTCGTTCTCGCATCCGCTCTTGTTGGAATTCGCGTGACAGTTGTTCAAAATGCTCAGCAAGCTTGGAAACCTTGCTGCTTTGCTTGAAAGGAATCGATCGTGGTATTCTGGAAGATGACTTCGTTTGCTTTGTGGGTGCGAAAAGGTCTGCCTGGCTAATATGTGAACTCTCCAATTTTTCCTGCATATCATCGGGTTGGTCTTTGAACAGGCGAGGATCGAAAACATCGTCGTCGATATAACCTTGTTGAAGGCTGCTCGGTGCTTGTGTCGGCGTCCCTGGTGGACCACTCATGTTGTCGTGGGTTTTTGCATCAGACTGGCCACCCAAGGCACTTCTCTGATCTACGAGAACTTCGTTCCGAGTCTGAGGATGCCTGGCCTCTGATTTATTTTCGCGTGTCCTTAACGCAATATCTTTGGTTGCCTTCGGATTGTCCGGTACCTCGTCTCCGTAACCCTCCTCTGACTCCGAATGCTCATTCAACGCCACTTGTGTTTCGTGGATGAATCTCCAAATACGGTCGCAATCTCCAGAGTTTTGGAAGCTGAGGGCAAGATCAAAGCCATCATCGTCCGTCCATACTATCAGTGTGTCCTGTTGCTTTTGGAAGCCCTTATCCCGGGTTATGATTGTTCCAAGCGTCTTTCTCGTTTGATCCTCCTTAGATACGGCTATCAGTCCAGCGTCATTCGAGTCACTCGCAATCATGCCACGGCATATACTTGTACCCCTGTCGAACCAATCATTGTTCCTGAGTTCGTATACCTTGACTAGACCGCCATCAGTAGCAGGCTGGACGAGCTTACTCAATCTGCTTGAAAGTTCGAAACTAAGCGGTGCCGACTGGTTGGAAGAAGTGGATTCTGTTGCAGTGAAGTCGTCACCTAGCTGTTCATGGGTGTCTCTCAACTCCAAGTCCTTTTCGGAGGTTCTGTCGAGCACCTTCGAAGCATCAACCTGCCCTACCTGCCGATTGAGTAGGTCCCTAGGCGACAGATCCTGGTCATGTGCTAACAGCTTCTTCTCTATGGAGTTCAGTAGCTGAACCAGCTCCGACCAGTTCTTGTACCAATCAACATTATCCATCAGTATGGATCTGATTAGGCGAATAAATAAAGCCACATAGCGGTCTACGACAAGCTTCCAGCTATCGTTGGTTGGCTTCTTGCTCTTCTGCTGCTCCTTGGTAGCACATGAAAAGAACATAAGTAGCAAGTCCTCAACGCGCCTATCCTTGCTCATAACCCTGCTGATTTGCGGAGCCTTGAATTCGTTTAGGAAGACAGCAAACGTGCGCTTAACTGCAGGGTCTTGAAACTCAGGCATGCGTTCTCTGCCGATCAGCACGTTCGTAATGCGTCTGTCTAATTCGCGCATAAAGTGGTGCGGAAAGCGCAAACTCCTAGAGTCGCATATGCCAGATAATTCTTTTACGAGATCCGTTACCGATGTCGTCGTTCGCTGTAGTGTCAACCCATCGGTGTCATCTGACTTTCGAATGTCGTCTGTATCAGGAACCAATGGAGTAGGTTGCTGCAGATCTGCACTCAGGTCTTGCTGTCGTTGTTCCTCCGAGGCAGCCAAAGTTGGATGAGTCAAGCTTTCGTGCTCTATCTGCTGCGGTCGTTCGAGCCTCGCTCCAACTTCAAGTTGCGCAGACGACATGAGGATTGCGTTTGAGCTGCGCACAGCGAAAATTGGAGACTCTTCCAAGTACGAAGTCACTCGCAATTCGCGAACATAGAGTACGCCGCGATGTACGGAAAGGACTTTCCCTTTGCGAGCTCGCCCGTTGCTCTCTTTGATGAAATCTCTTCGTCGAATTTTGGAGCCATGAATATCAAGCGTTTCACTGTAGATGTCCCCCACAAGATCCCTTAAGAGTTGATTGCGACGGACTGATCGACGATTGTTATCCTGATCAATAAGATGCACGTCTTCACCGTCCACACGAAGGATACAACCAGTGCTTCCGTCTTTCATCTGCACCACATCGCAAAAGTTGAGATCGGTGGAATCGTCAATAAGCGCCGAATCTCTTCCACGAATGAGTCCAGCAACACGTGGCATCGCGTCTTTATCGTCTTCCATCCCATCTGGGTCTGATTCATGTTTGCACTTATCGTGTGCCATATGTCCATTTCTTGCGGTCGTTGTAGTGAATTCGGCCCCGCATCTCGGACAATAACTTTTTGAGGCAGTTCCTGACTTCTCTCGTTGGTGCCGAAGCAGGTTGCTGAATGTGGAAAATTGACGACCATTGCACCCGTGCTCCCAGCACTGTGGCTTTGGTCTTGAGTTCACTATCCTGGGCATTACAGTACTCCCTTGGGCACTAGTATCGACACATTCATTCGGCGACTCTGCCAAAGGTTCTTCACGTAACTCCTTGTCTCGTAATACATCCGAGGTACTGTTTTGCAGTGGCGCCAGCAATAGCTCGTCATCGTCGTTGTGTGGTGCATACGTCGGATCGCATCTGCGTTTATATCTGGACAAGACGCGTCCAATCGCTTCCGCTCGAATGTTCTTTTCCAAAGGAATTATCGAGAATCTCTTTCGCACAACGTAGGGCTTGAGATGAGGATCATAACCATTTTCAATCCCGACAATCGCGTAAATTATAATCTCCTCAGCCACACTCATGTGTGAGATATTTTTGTGGTAGGTATACCACGTCATCGGCATGCCCAGTGTAGCCAGCACAACATGAGTGGGATATACGTAGAGATGGGTGTTACGGCCGATGCCGGTGTCCAAGTCTGTGACGGAGACCATCCAGTCGTGCTGTTCCTGACGTTGGGAGTCATCGATTGGAGGTGGGTACTTGTCAAGAAAGTACTGTTGCGGCATTGTAGGTATTTGAGGGTTAGACTCAACTGTATTAGGGCTGAGGTCTACTGGAGAAGCAAGCAAATCACCACTCTCAGACTTGACAAGCGATGGAAGCGATAGCGGAAGGCGTGCATGGCCCTGCGTTATGCCCTTCTTACTGCCAGGTCGCGCGGCGGGGGCATTCTGAGGTCCTGCTAGTAGATCGGGCTGACTTTCGGGCAACTCTGAGTCTTTGCCAGCCTTCTGATCGTCTTGAAGGGCATCCTTCGGCGAGATGGTTTTCGCCGTGGAGTCCTGGCTTGACTGCAGTTGCGATGTCATGATATGGTCCTTGGGTGCATCATCATTTGCAGACTGGCCATCTTCTTGAATTTGAGCATCTTTTTCAAGTCGTCGAGAGTCCACGTAGCTCTTCACGCGTGTCCAAATCTCTTGTGTTTGATCGACCTCCCACGCAGCAAAGCGCACATCTACGAGTTCACCCGTCACAGCATTCTTCATACCATATAAGGTGATCGAACCATCATCTTCAAGGGCGCTATCCTTGATACGAGTAGACATCGCATCCCAGGAGCAGATGACGGAACCTTCAGCTCCAATCGTAAGACCTGTTGTGCCTATGTCAAGGAATAAGACCTTGGAGGCTAGTGATTTGTTCTGGAAGGTTCCAGGTCCATAGCGTAGCCAGATGTTGAAGCGCAGAATTTCGCTCTGTTCCGTTGGCTTGGAATAGGAAGCATCCTTGGACTTTGGCATCGATGACGATTCGCTCGGACGATACCCAAAGTCGAGACTTGCGGGTAATATGTACTTCTCGCAAAGCTTTCTGACAGCGTCGGCACCATCAGGAGTTAGCACTCTTCCGAATCCCAACTCGTAGCCTAGGTCCAACCATGTGTGTATTTTGTCAATGTGTTCAAGTTTGATCCAGATCGCAAAAGCGTTGAGAATTTGCCGCAATGCGATGGTTTTGTTTTCGATAAGGAATTCCAGCTTCTCGATATCCATTCCATCCTGTTCCGCATGATACCGAGCCAATTGTCCGAAAAGCTCCTCCGATCTCTGAGTGGCAATCATTTTGTTGTATTGCTCGATTTGTAGTGATTGGATATGTTCAAGATCATGGCCTTGGATGAGATTTTCTGGCTGCTCCACGATCCATCTCTTGAGCTGTATCCATGTAGCGACGTCATCAGGAAGATGAGATCTCAAACTAGAAGCGATCGCAGTCTCGTCAAACATTTGCTCGTCCATAGCCTCCACGATTGCTAGGTTCGACCGAAGGAGCTGATCCGCCGTGTCACGCTCGCCCGCTCTCCGTACCAGGTTCAGCGAACGACGATGTACATTCTCCATGTGGTCATCAAGAGCCATCAAATCCCTTTCATCACCTTCATTGAAGATCATGCCGCACTCATCACATGCGACGCGTGTAGATGCAAGAGGTGTTCCACTGCCCGCCACGCTAGAGAGCGAATCCTTGTCTTCGCCGTCGCCCTCTTGATCCTCGTCATCATCCTTCATGACGTGTGACGGAAGTGCAAACAGAGCAAGCTCCTCATGATGCTTTCCCAGATGACGCCGCAACTGAGTGAGCGAAGGCAATCGTAAATGGCAAAGGTGGCAATCAGCTGGGGAATCCATAGGTTCTTGTCTTTCGCAGTTTCGCATCAAGTCAACAATTCGCTCATCAGCCGCAATTTCTTCATGCTCGGAAGCTAGATGCTGATGAAAGTCATGCCGCGAGTTGAAAGTCTGGTTACATCCTTCGACACATTCCCACCACTTACGGTGTGCCTGCAGCTCGTGTTGGAACCACTCGTGTCGGGACTCGTATGTGCGGTCAGGAATCTTACATTCATCAAAAGTGCAAACCTGCGACTATCAGCAGTGATCAAAATGCGCTTTGCTTGTACTTGCGTATGGCTGCAGGTCTCTATAGACATGTTTGTTCCAAGCAGTTGTTTGACGAACCGATGTGATGCGGAAGCACAATGGGCATTCGAATGGTTCGCCATCTTGGCCCTGCGCAGGCAACGGTGGTGGGCGTAAGCGGGCAGGGTCATTATTCGAGGAAGCATACGAGGTTTGCGAAAGAGTATCTTCGTAGTAATCGTCTTCGTCCAGATTCGGTGCTACAGAGCTGGCTTTAAATTCCTGTGGTATTGAGGATGCAACTGTGCTATCAATCTTCTCCGATGGAGCCGTATTGGTGGTGGCAGGTAGTTGCGGCACAGCAAATCCTGGTAGATCTGGCTGCGGCTTCAAACCTTGTTCGAGCTTCTTCCGATGCTCTTCACGGTAACGCAGATACTGACGTCGTCGCGAAATGGCTTTGCCCAGACGGAGTATCAGGTAGTCTTTCGCTTCTGGGAACTTCCCGCGCACATGCTCGACATCGAAAACCTCGAAATGCTTCACATCGATCTGCGCCGATTCCTTGAATTGGTCATGTGGAGCGGGATTCCGAATAGACATTGACAATCGCATTAGACACATGTTGATTTCAGCCATGTTGGAGGCCAACTGCGCCAGCTCCGTGGTTGGCTCGCCATCAGATTGTTGGGATTCGTGGTCGGATACGTCTGAATCTGAATCCGAGAGGTCTTCCCACGGCACGCGTTGCTCATTGATAATTTCAAGAGCCTCTTGTAAGACAGATTTCAGGTTTCGTAGAAGCTCCAAAACTCTTTCCCGAATATGCGATGCTTCGCGCAGTTTGTAGTCAAGTGAGCTCCTGCCCCTCCGGTGAGCTCCAATGTTGCCCACCCATAGTCGGAAGCGACCAAGTGATTCCTGTATGGTCCCAGGCAGTACTTTACTGCGGATCTCAGGTTTGGCCTTGATGAGGCTATTGCAAGCATCACGAAAGCTGTTCAAGCAGTCTTGCACATGAGTCGCAATCGAAGCTTGGTCGTCTGGTGTGCTTAGGGGCATGTTGCGCTTGGGTCGAGCGCTGTGGCGCACATCCCGTTTTCTGCGTGTTTTTTCAAGACCTGGCTAAGGAGCACAGTGGTAGGAAGCCCAGATTAAGGAACGATAAGAGCGCGAAGGGCGTTGATGAGCTTCTCGGTGCGAGTTGTTGTACGAATGTCACGACCAGGCTGGCGAGGCATCTGATGATGGGGGCCGTTTCTGCGGGCGGCCTCACGTGTCGCGCGACTCCGCATCCTCAGCTGCAGCCCCAGCAAGTGGTCTGTCCGGGTTCTTCAACACGCGTACTTCGAAGCACTGTCATCTACAAACTTTAGCCATCTCCTGCCGCGTCTCTTTCAGATTCAGCAGCTCACTAGAAGCGGGCCGGCATGTCGGGCCTTGAAGTGGCAGGCGTCGTGCTTGGATCGCTCCCCCTCGTCATCTCAGCCTTGGAGCATTACACGAATGGCATCCAGACGGCGAAGCGCTACTGGCGCTATAAGTCGGAATTGAGGTCGCTGATTCTTCAGATTGATACCGAACGTGGCATCTTCATTAACACGCTGGAGCAGCTGCTCCAAGGCATCGTCAGGATCGAGCACATGAAGGAGTTCCTTTCGTGTCCGGGTGGCAAAGTCTGGCAAGATGCGGAAGGTCAATTGAAGGAGAGATTGAGAAGCTCGTACGACATATACTTCGGCAATGTTAAAGGCATGGCTCGGTCGCTCGAGCGAATGCGTGAGAAACTGGCATTGGACCCTGACGGAAAGGCACGTTCTTAGTCTCATTTGTCTCCCTCCGTGACCGGCACTGACATCGTCCTAGCCGCAATTTAGCGACCCTAACCTCTTCAAGCAAGAATACAAGAGACTTAGATTCAGTCTTAGCAAGTCGGAGTACACCGAGCAGCTTGGCGAACTGAGGAACCACAATCAAGCGCTTACGCGGCTCACCAAGCAGTCACTTGAGCTGGAACCGTCTCGAAGCGAGGCCAAAACACGCTCTTGCCCCAACTTCAATGCATTACAGAGCTATGCACGTAGTCTCTACGAGACTCTGCGATCTGGCTTAGGATGCACATGCGATGGTCACGCAGTGAAGCTTCGTTTGGAAAACAGGACTCAAAGTGCGGCGGACGAAAACGAACTGCTCGAAAACAAGCCTTTCCGCGTGATTTTCACCTACCATTCACCTGCGTCCGCCTCACCCTGGGATTGGAAAGAGGTTGATGTTCGATGGATGTTGGACAAGCCAACATGTGTCCCCAGCCAATCGTGCATGCAAAGTACCACTTTCACAGCAACAAAAGCAACTCGGCGAGTGCGTTTCAACCAAGTACAATCCTTGAGTAGCAGCAACGGTACCACTGTGACCATAGCGCAACAGCAGACCACCGTCGCTGCCACCACTCCAAATAGTCCGACACCAGAACAGATTATGAATCTTTGCCAAACAATCACAAAGCTACAACAGCCACAACTACACCTATGTGCTGGATATCTTCTCGACAGTTTGAAACGTAAATGTGGCATTTACCCAGTCGAACCACTGCCATGCCAAAACAGCCAGCACACTTGGGCTGCGTACACTCTAAGACAAGTACTTACCAAACGCGCTAACTTCGGTCGCCGTCTGATGCAACACGACAAATTCAGAGTCGCCGTGGACCTAGCTTCGAGTGTATTACAACTTTACAAGACGCCTTGGCTCACTGATGAATGGAGCCAAGACGACGTCTACTTTGTCCACCGCCCTGGCGCACCCCTCGCAACCGTTTACCAACACCCCTTCATCTACCGTAAATTCACCACAATAGTGTCTAGCCAACCGAGTGTCGCGCAACCACCGTCCCGCAGAGTCATACGCAATCAGACTCTCTTCACACTCGGGGTTCTCCTTATCGAGCTACTCTACGGCAAACCTATCGAAGAGCTACAAACATCTCATGATCTCGACTGCCAGGGCACACCAGGTGCAGTGTGGTGTACGGCTGAGCGATTGATCGATGAAGAAATTGCATTTGAGGCGGGTCAGTTGTATTCAGATGCAGTACGGCGATGCATACGCTGTGATTTCAATCAGAAGAATTCGAGTCTTGATGATCAAGACTTCCAGCAAGCTGTATTCGATGGTGTGGTGGCGCCGCTGGAAAAGACGTTATCGCATTTCAATGGGCAAGAATGAATATCTTAGAGTGATAAAATCATATCATCATTCGATTCCGTAATTCTGATATCACTTGTATACAGAACGCTGGCAGAGAGGTGGCGCGTGTGTGAAGGCATATTTGGGTGTCCATTACGTGCTGTCTACCAAGGTACACACAAGCATATACCGGACCTATGCATACACATAGCAAAACGGCCCCGCAATCGTGCTCTGAGCATCTCGAATCGTGATATTCTCAACTCCAACATAATTGCCCAGCGTAAGGACATCGTCGAGCGTACCCCTCGGCCCACCATCACCAACACCTGACGTGCCCCCAGTAATTGCATTCTTCCTCGTCGCTAGATCGAGATTTTGCCACGTCCAATAAACAAGATCTACCATAGCATGGTGTGGGAAGAAAGCAGGATCGGCTGGAGAATTGATGAAATCTGATCCAGCGTCGCCGCCAATTGTGTTGTGTCCGGCGACGTGAGCGCCCATTTCCCCTTTCGCGAATTCTCCACCAAAGACGGTCTGGAAGCTGTCAATATCCTTCTGGTTCTTGATGAGGGCAGCTACAACATCATCGCGCGTCTCGTTGGCGGATTGGAGGCTAATGTCGCGGCTCAAGCAACGAGGATTGTATCCTAGGCCGTCTGCCTGAGGATTGGGTCTCGGTAGCGGTTGCGATACAGCAGCTAGAGGTCCCATATTGATTTTCCAACTAAACACATTTAGCGACTGTAGAGTAGAGCACCTAGTGTCGAGATGGCCTTCTCCGAGAATATCACTTACTCCTTGAACGGACCCGAGGTCACACAGCCGCCTCCACTTCCCGGCTGCAATTGGATGTAGCACATTTCAGTCGACGGGAAGCATACAGACTTTCTTCCGGCCACATAGAGGCCGTCTCCGGACATACTCGTGTCGCTGCCGTCAAAGAAAGGCGAGCTCTTGGGATCGTCTGCCCACCAGCCCCAGTTGTAGTAAGGCTGATAGCCCTTGTATCCACACTCATTGCGCAGCATCTGCTCAAACGCCCATGTGTAATACCGGTGCCACGTCAAGAAGTTGGCCGTTCCATGAATGCTAAAGGCTTGTTGGATATGAGTGACCACTAGATCGTCATAGCGACTTTTTGCGCCAGAGGCGATGGCAGCAGGTGTTCGTGCTGGTTTTTTTGCCAGGCATTTCACAGCATCGATGTAGTTGCGTCTCTCAGCCTTACTCAATGTCGACCTGATATGCGTGAGCGCAAGCAAATAGAAGTGAAAACACTGGACTAACCACTCCCGTCGCACAGCGACATTGTTCAGCGTGCATGTTTTGGGGCTCGGGTAGCCGTTCTTGGAGACGAATTCTTGAAGTTTCAGTAGTCCTTTGGCAGCCAGAATATTTACTTCTTGGGGTTTGTCTTTGGCGCTAGCAATGCCAGCGATTGCCGCTACCAGGAAGTGTGCGATTTTCATGATGTTGTATATGTCAAAGTGCGGCGGCTATGTGAGCATGAAGGACCTTGCGTCTTCTTTCGCACGGCTACTGACTGCACCTATTGTCAGAAAAGTCAGAAGACAGGTAGTTCCTGCTCAGATATGGGGTCCCACCAAGTACTTACCTTCTTTCAAAAACAGCGGCGTGGGCGGTGGTCCTTCGACCAACCTCTTGTCGTGGCAAAATATGGTATAGGCTCTCGAGTACACGACCTAGGTCGGGGTGGCAAGAATCCTGGTGGGTCGTATAATAAGAGAGGAGCTGTGGTCGGTAAAACATCCAATCGGAACGACTTTGACGATCTAGACTCAAGCTGATATGTTCGCTACGTAGAACAGGAATCGGTACCTGGGTAGTGCGTTTCCGCTAGGCTGGTAGTTCTCACCCGTGTCCAATCGCACGAAAGGTAAGAGCATCTAGATTAGAGCGCTTAGTCCTTCAAACGATGTTTGCATACTGATGCGTCGAGGTTAAAATCCTTCTGGCATGGATTCCGCATGGCAGTCCAGGGCCGCCTGTCCTTAGCGACATTGACACCCATTTAGCTCGACGCGCGTAAACATATTGACCGGCAATTTTAGCCTATCGTAACGTCACGTCTGCGTTGAATGAGCCACCGCCCTGACTCGCGAATGCGCATCCTTCAATGCGCATGTATCGGATATGGCATACTTGCTGAATATCGATGTCGCCAGCCAACTCGCTTTGCTTTTAGGCGAGCAGCGAGCATATGTAATGCATGACCAGATCAGGGCCAGGTACAGTGTCGCTTAGCATGACTGCACTTTCACGAAAAAGTCATTGCCCTCTACGAACTGCTCGGGTCAAGTTGTTGCAATGTCGGCCTCGCTGCGTAAGCCACTGGAAACTGGAATTGGGAGATTATGGCCGATATTCTGGTGAAAACCGTGGGGCGGGGGTGTTATCTTACTATTTTCGCCTTGGTGACAGGCGTGTCGTGCTTTTGGTGTGTAGTTAGGAGTCGCTGGGAGGGAATGGAGTGGCGGAGAAAGAGGCTATTGGGGGACGTTGCAAGTCTGGTGCTTTGAGTATCTCGCGGTTTTTCAGGGTAGTGGTTGGCTGCCTATCGCTCGCAAAGCAACAATAACCGGCCATGTCAAGCCCGATGCGTCTCAATAATGACGTTGCTCGAGTTCTCGTAATACCCTTCCGAGCACTTGAGAATCTTCTCATGTCGAGAATATACACCGCTTCTCAGTCATTCCGGAAGCAACAGCCCGGAATATAATTCAACAACTGCTTCCTACAGGAAATAAACCTCTTAAATACCTTCGTAACAAGTCAGCTATTGACCAGGTACAGAGTGGTACAAAGAAAGTAGGTTGGACTTTCATTAAGCAAGAGTCTAACTAGAACAGACGGGACATGCACATAGAGTGTTCATATGAATTCCGTAAGTCGCGAACGTAGTCGTAGATTCTGCTCGCAGTAGTACATGAAATACGCAATCTTCAGAAGCAACTGAATTAACCGCGCGCAAGCCCCACGTGATTGCCCCAGCACGCCAGACCAAAACACTCGGATCTTTCAGCCTGGCTGCTCAAGCACTGCCGAGTCTACACTTATCTTTGAAGATTAACGTATATACAGCTCTGAATAGCCCCAGTATTAACACGTTCTGTACACCGATTCGCCGTTCCCCGCAGCCTATGCGAAGCCCGCACCTAATTCGACATATGTGCCTTGACCACACTTCTAGTGATGCAAGCACGGAGCACGAGTACTTCGCCGCTCGGTTTCCTGCCGGACTAGTGCTGGGCTCCGTTAGGGACTGCAATACGAGCGTTGTTGCGGTAGGCTGTGAAATCGAGGTCGATGTGTGAGCAGTGCAGCAAAAGCAATATACTTCTCTCATCAGGGCACGCTCGCGATACGACCGCTTTGTGAGGGAATGAGGTGGCTGGAGATCTAGTTGGGCTGAGCGCGTATCGCATGGTCGTTTGTGACGTGTTGTACATCCCAAGGCTGAGTTCTGGATCTGCCTCGTTTGTCCTCAACGTGCATATGGATACTTCTGGAAAACTCGACTTCCTGAAGAATTTCTGCATGGCACTGGAATATATAGCCTTTTTCGACATTGATCGACACAGGGCTGTCTTTTGGAAGTGCGGGTTGTTGTGTCTCGCGGAGTGCCAAGATGCAGCTGAAGAACGCCTTCGCTTGGAACAACCACATAAATATTAACTTTATGCGCTCCGCCTCAGCCTTGGGCAAACAAGTCCCCTCGAGAATCGGTCCTATTTTGCTTGAAGACTTCAAGGCTCCCGGACTGTCTTGTCTTGAGCCCTTCGTCTTCCTTCCGCTTCAACTACCGATCCTGCCAAGAGCTGCATCAAGTCCACCGAGAGCGATAGAGGCAGACCGCAGCCAACCCAGCAAGCGATCCATAATGCATCGACTCTCGAACGATGCATGGAACGTCTTGTTCCTCGTTCTACTTACTCTCGGTCAACAAACACGCGCCAATATCATCAGTGACTCAGACCTTGCTCGTCAGCGCGACTGTGTGCGATTGTGTTTTGGGTACAATTTTCAAGTTCCTATCTGGGGCGCGATTGGCTGTCCAGATGACGATTCCTGCATGTGTCGACCAGATCTGCGGCCGTCGGCATCCAGTCGACTCTCATACTGTATCCTCACGCAGTACAAGACCTGCTCCGACGGGACGGACATCGCCATGGCGACGTCGATATTCAATCGATACTGTTCGTTCACGGGGCCTGCGACGGTGGTCGTGACGCCTACGCCAACCAATGCGGGGCAATCCTTTGGCGGGCCAGTTACTGTCACGGCTGCTGTAAGGACGGTGTATACATCTGCGCCCACCGTCACAGTTCTCTCATCGAGGCCGCAAAGCTCAGGTACGAGACTTCGCATCGCAGACACCCCCGCGGAATGGGTTTTTGCCATGGCGACTTTAACGACCGCACTCTCCGTCCTCGCGCTCCGAACCTGGGTCTGACGACTGGGTAGACATCAGCGAAGCTGCCTCATCCACGAATCCCTCGACTCCAGAGCCGCGGACCCAGGATTCCACAGGCACGAGTACAACATCTTCCTCGACGCGAATAACACGGATCATCGATGATACTCCAGCTGCCCCAACTTTGAGCGTGAAGCCTGATGAGCGGACGGGGGGCGGTCTGGATAAGGGCGATCAAGTGGATATTGTTGTGGGTACGCTGATTCCGATATTTTGTCTGGTGGCTAGTATACTTTTTGGCGTGTGGTATAGACGGCGGCGGAGGAGGGCTGGAGAGAGGGACGATGGAAACATAATATAATACGTAATCTTCGAGCCAATGGTGTATGTGCCCAAACGCGAGCATGCAGAGCGACAAAGTGGGCGCTGCCGACCTGCGAAAGAATTACTCGATTTGGCGGCGGAAACGCTTGTCTGTCTTTCGCAGCCTTTGTGATGGATGGGAGGGCCTGATCCAAGCACTCCATGGCGAAGGAAAGTACGCTGTCTCGCCGACTACCGAGTGGCCTTGTGCCGTTCGCCCCGCCCGTGCGTGACTTCAAAAACAGCTGCCCTTACACTTCCACTCTTCGAGTCGAGGATCCTTAGATAAGGTGAAATGTTTGTTCATGGACTTTACCTTCGGAAAGTGCCTGCATCAATTCTCCATACATGATGTCGTCAACATAAGCCTCGCCAATGAAGAGGTACTTGTCTCCGCGCGGTCGAAGCACGTAGGGCGTGTTGCCACCATAGAGTACCACGACGATGTCATCGACTCGCATACATTGCGGCCCGAGACCCAGGGAGCCATTGCTTGTCCAGAACACGCGATGGTCATTGCGGAATGCCACAATTTGCTTCTCTAGAGCTGTTTTGCCAAGCGAGAGTGGGTGTTCAAATTCTGTACCAGCTTGGTTTAAACCAGAAGGTTGTTGTAAAAGATGCCTGAAAGAGAGATATAACTGCTCTTGACTGGACTCTTCCAAGTTGTCGATGAATTCATGGCCCAACTGGCCCGCCACTAAAGTGCGAGCTAGAAGTCTGATCCTGGCTTGGAGTTGGAGTTGCGGGTTTGACGATGATTGGGACAAAGACGGGGACAAAGACGGTTCTGAGCATATAATCTGATACAGTGCCAGCAATGAAAGCGTCGTCCCAGGCTGGGCACTGGAAGAAGCGACTGCAGTGTTACTTTCACCTAGCCAAGAATGTTGAGGACCTTGTAGGCTTCCTTCGTTCTCCGTGATATTCTTGCTCAGAGCAGACTCCACAAGTGTGGTATCTACGTCCCAGATTTTAGTCATCAACACTTTGCCATAGTATATGCCCTGAAGAACCATCTCTTCTGCTTTTAGGCCGTTCTCATGCGTGCCAATGATGCTCATGCCCGCACAAACACTCCACGGGCAGTCTACCAAAACCAAAATGGCTGCAGTACGCTTTTCATGGTCCCATCTTGGTGCCCAGGACCTGTAGTTCGCATCCCCATCATAATCTGGCGGATGCGCCACGTCCATAAGACAGTCCAATCGCAAGGTTTTGTTCATGATGAACGCGGTGGTGTTGGCGAAGACCTCTCCAGCGCTTTCATCATAACGCACTTCGAAACCGTCCAGCTCAGACCTAGGGGCCACCAAGTTTGATATTGCGTACACCTTATCTCTGGGATCAGTCGAGTCATAATCGCGAGAAACCTGCAATGTATAGTGGAGATTTCCTAAGAAGCGACGGTTCATGTGGTCCGCTCCCACCGTGTGAATGCTGCGAATCAACCCGACGATCGAATCATCATTTGAAGTCCCCATGATATCTTTAATGCGTTGATCGAAAACCCAGGATGCAGCGGTACCAAGATCGTGCCAGCCAACCTCGTGCTCGCCACAAAAGACGAGCGCATCTGCTGCTAATTTTATCTCCTGCACACACCAAATTCTCGAGAACCAGGGTCGCTTGAAGAGTTTTGTAAGACCTGAACAGGCAGTAGGCGTGAAAAGATGTGCTGAAACTTGTACGCTCGTCCATCTGTCCTGAGGCTCATCGCCCTGGTCATCGAGAACTTGTTGACAAGTTCTACTGATCAGCTCGAGGATTTCAAAAGTCTCCTGAATGTGGTCCGAAATCGGGTCCGCAAGGCCCAACCAAACAATGACTCTTTTTGCCGACGAGTAGATACTGCCCATCAAGGGTACTTGGTGATTTCGTTCCTCGATATCATCTTGATTTATACAAATGGCATCTGCCCAAATGATGCGAGTAGAAGTCTGAAGCCGCATGCGTATAAGGGCGTTCGAAAGCTCCGGCCGGACGGTGAAAGGTAGTCCGTTGCATTGTATTTCCAAAGCAGGCTCGGGAGGGCCCCAGGCATACGACAAAGCCTCGAACGGTGGCGCGGAATCGATGTCGAAAAGAAGGCAAGAACATCGTAATTGTTGCTCCTGATGCTGAGCTGGATGTATAAACAAAAGCCTGAAAAGACGGCCACTCAAGATGCGTTGCTCGTAGATGTTTGGCAGGGCCATGCCGGGCAGCTTGCACCGCTGATGGGTAGGTAGCGAGGTCTGCACGTGATGGAGTTCCGGCGCCAGCGTCGAATCAAGATGCTTAAAAGGTGCAGACGTCTACCGCCAGACGGCGCATTCGTGTTCGCGGGAGTCAGATACGGGACCTTGTTGTACGCAAACTATATGTTATCATACGCGCACAACGCTGAGGAGCGGCGAAGCCAGTCATCAGGCTACCGCACGTGACCGCAGCTGTGCGGTTTCCAGATCTGACGAGAGGACGCCACATTCTGCGTGCTCTCCTTCATTATTTTTCTCTGCTGTCGTCACTTGCGTTCGCTCGGTACATTCTTCGTGCCATGCTGCCATCAACTAAGAGCTTTGGTTGTATGGCGGATGGTGGGATCGACATGAAACTTTCAGACACAAGACGACAGTACGTCGACTTCTGTGGCCTCGGCGCCTGAACGAACTCGGCTGGGCACTGGCGAGGTCAAATGACTGCAAATGCAAGGCCCGCCGGTGGCGCCCGTCTGTCGAGCTCCTGCAGGGTCTGCCGCCATTAGCGCAGATGACAAAGGAGCAGAAACTGATTGCAGCATCTCATGCACGCAATTTCTCCGTGCTGGGCGGTTTGAAATGTGGAGGGCGGCATGAAAGCCCGCGCGCCCTTGAGCATCGACAGTCGTCTGCCTGAGGCACGATGATTCAGGCAGCCGCAAATAGAATGTGTGCCCAATCCGGCGTGTTATGAGTATGGAGTTGTAGGTGATTGGAGGACAGGCTGACATTCGGCGAAGCTGAGGCCGGTTCCTGGCGTGCGTGACTGGCGAAGCGGGCGCCCAAATTCAGGGTCTCCTTGGCATATGGCCACCGGGCTGAGGACGGGCAGGCGAAGACGACTGTTCGGTGCCGATAACTCAGCGATGTCAATCATGCTCATCTCGTCACTTATATCAGCATAGATTGCGTCGTGTAACACGACCTGCACTCTGCCTGCACGCCGCGTCCGAATCGGCTTTGTTGTGGTTGCTAGGTTCCTGCCCTACGCGTGGGTCGCGACTGCCCCCCCCAGAATCGATAGCGGCAACCCCAGCAGGTACCAACGGCGGTGCGCCCCTCAGTAGCAACAGCGCATCACCACCACCTCAGCTGCACTCCCCGCCCACTGCTCCGACGCGCTTGGCTGCAAGAGTGCTCTCCTTCACACGCTGTCCGTCGCCGCCCGCTAGTGACGTGCGTCGGTTCAAACAGAATCGCCCATTTCCCAGCCAGTCACGGCGCCAGACGGTCCCCGGCGGCTGAAACGCTGCAAGGTGCAACCTGCGTCCAGCGGCTGGCACACGGACTGAGCATCACCACCTCCCTACCAGCTACGTACCATCGTGGCCCGACCTCGGACTCATTCCCAGCACAGGCAGGAGCAGCCAGACTATGTATTCACCCGCCTCGCCGCCATGACTCCCAACGTGTCCTTGCCCAACAAGGACGACCTCATGCACGACGACCTCGTCCAGCGCCTCCAAGCCATGAAGACCTCCGCCGCTCACTCAGGGCCAATGCCAGTCCGCAGCCCGAGCAAGACAGCGACTACTATCACCGACGCCATGGAAGAGGCAGTGACCCGCCCGACTGGCGCTGCCGCCCCCATCGTGAAGACGGGCAAACCAGAACTCGATCTCCCCGAAGACGACGCCGACAGCATGGGCGAGGCCAACACGCTCGCCCGCCAGCTCAGCAACACCTCCGACGACAGCATCACCTCGAGGCCGCGTCCCACCACGCCGCGCTCACAGACCGACCCATCCTCGGACATGTCTGTCTTCTACCGCCCTTCAACAAGAAACCGCTCCCCCTACGCGCGCACCCACCTCCGCTCACACAGCAGCTCGGCCTCGTTGTCTGCACCGCCCATGACGAGGGCGCACTCGCTGCCGACTGTCATGCATCCCGGTGGACAGCTCTCGCTCTCGCCCTCTCCACTGCCACTTGCTCGACCCTCCTCGCCACTCCGATCCCCCAAGCGGACCCGCAGCCCGCGTGCATTGGACCCGAGGCCGCTCACAGCTGGACCACAGGAGCGCTACGGCTCTGGCATACGGCCGGCCTCGCTTGGCTCCTTCGAGGGCTCGCCCAGCGTCTGCGACATCTCAGAGGACGCAGAGCTGGAGCTTACTCCTCGGGCGGGCACAGGCGTGTCCAGCTTGTACAGCAGCTCAGGCTCACTATCTCGGCGCCGCCGGCCAGCATCGCCCCTCCACCACGTCTCCATGCCCTTCGGTGCGCCTCCCACGAGCACTCCTTCCACCAGCACGCCCACGTCTGGTGCCTCGTCGCCCCTGTTTGCGCCCACCAAGTTCATTGACTACTACCCATCCTCGCTTGCATCATCATCCGTGCCATCTACGCCCACCTCGATGCGCTCTCGCAGCCCCTCCATATCATCACTCGAGACCATTGAAGACAGTCCAGATGCCGAGGAAGAGGCCATTGAAGCCGATCGCATTGCCCGATTGAAGGCTGCAGCAGACCGCGAGGACGGCGGTGATCAGCGACGCTCCAGCTTGGACGTCCCTGAGCGTGGACGCACCTTTGGTTTTGGCAAGCGAGACTCGAGGAAGAGGTGGAGTGTGTGCGGTGCCGAGCGACGCGGCGACTTGGACCTTGAGACCATCTGGGAAGACTAAGCATGCAGTCAGCATGCAGGCTGCGTCAAATTTGCATTCACTGGCGTTCTACGAGTACCATGCGGTGCTTACATTTCTTTTTTGCCTGGCTTTGCCGGTGCTTGTTATCATGGGCGGCTTTGCATTCTTCATTCGTAATGCCCGGTTTCCAGCGGGGCAATGTTTGCCAGGAGTTGGGATTGCTTCACACATATGGTCCAAACACATATGGTCCAAACATCTACGACAGTCACGTCGTTATTAGCATGATACCCTTCGTACATATGCGCTTTGGCCTCGGCCAGCAACTACATAGGGCAACGCGCCTAGCAGGTAGCATTCACCCTTGAATACGAAAATCTGACAAATCAGCCTTCATCTTCATGCATCACCGGTGACTCTGAGTTCTTTCCGCCGCAGAGAAGTGCGAATGTAATATGTGAGCTTGGTAGCGCGAAAGGCAGAAATCGGCGGCGATTTCCAAATCTGGTAACTGCAACAGTCGGCCAATGGGAGGCAACTGCCACTGACATCACATTTTGGAAAGCTCCGTATTTGCAGTGGGGTCGCATCGCGACTGCCCCTCTAACAAAGCTACGCCCAACAGAACATTGACGACGAGTATATCAACTGACTGTCTCCGCTCATTGAACGACTTCATCCTTCTTCTGCCCACACACACTTTCTACTGTTTCAGTCCAACCACCAAAATGCCCATCAACTTCGGAATCATCGGAACCAATTGGATCACGCACTCATTCGTCAAGTGCGCCCAGGCGACCTCGAAATGGAATCTCGCTGCCGTCTACTCGCGCAAGCACGAAACAGCACAGGAGTTCGCCGCGCAATATGAAGGCCAGAAAATCGCCCTCTACACGTCCACCGACGATTTGTCCAAAGACACCAACATCTCGACCGTGTACATCGCCAGCCCCAACATTCTGCACTACGAACAAGCCAAAACCATGCTCCTTGCAGGCAAGAATGTCATCTTAGAAAAGCCATCTTGCAGCACCGTCGAGGAACTGGACGACCTGTTCAAGACCGCGAAGGAAAAGGGCGTGATCCTCATTGAAGCATTCCGCCACATCCAAGAAGCCAATTTCAAGATCCTCAAATCGGAAATAAGCAAACTAGGCCCCATCTACGGCGCCAGCATCACCTTCGCACAATACTCCTCCCGATACGAACAAGTCCTCGCCGGCCAGAAACCCAACATCTTCAACCTCGAAATGGGCGGCGGCGCACTCGTCGATCTAGGCGTATACTGCGTCTCCGCCGCAATCGACCTCTTCGGCGCCCCCACCGATAGCGTCTACTACCCCGTCAAAATCGCGACCGGATGCGACGGCGCCGGAAAACTCATCCTCACATATCCCACCTTCACAGTCTACCTCTGCCACAGCAAAATCTACAACTCCGACACCGTGTCAGAAGTCTATGGCGAAAAGGGCACGTTGATTGTTCCCACCATTACGGATGTCGAGAAGGTCACGCTCTGGGATCCCAAGACCAAGACGAGGAAGGAACTTGCGGGGCCAAAGGAGCCGGCGGATTTGAATTTGAAGGAAGAGGCGGCGGAGTTTGCGAGGGTGATTGAGGAGAATGATACAAAGGCGTTGGAGAGGTATGAGACGCTGAGTAGAGATATTTTGAAGGTGTTGTATAAGGCGAGACATGATAATGGGTTTGTGTTTCCGGGTGGGAAATAGTGGGGCCAATGAATGATGGATGAGAAGGAAGAAATCAAACATTTTACAACATCTAGATTCTATTGCATTCGTGTTGAACTTGTGTGAAATCAAATGTCCAAGTATAAAAAACCAGAAGAGAAAAAAATAGTCTACGCCCATACCACCCAAATCTACAGCGGTGTATCACATCCTCTTGCATCCCATGTATATGCCCTGTTCGCGTTCAAAATCTACCTTACTCATCCACTCATCATCTCCAGTCTTCCTCCTCAGCAACGCCATCGTCAGCAACCTTCTAATCCTACAACTGTCTCGCATGGTGTCTAGCCTTCGCCTTCTGAGTCGCAGACACGTCGCTCCTGACCCCAGCACCAACCGCACTCAACCTCCAATTCTGACACTTAGCATCTCCCTTACAATCCCGATACACGCTCATCGCCGCCCACCCCCCACAAACCTGCCTCTCATCCCCCGCACACGCATAATTGCACGACCCCATAATTCCATCCTTGGGCGCATGCTTCGGGTCAAGTTGATTCGCACACCAGCATTCGCGGCCGTATTCGAGACCTGCGTAGGTGTATCCAGAGGTGGAGCAGAAGTCAATACAAGTGGGTACAGTCATGTCATCTGATCCCTGCGAAGAGCCGCGGAATGCGCGATCACTGATGTTATCCGTGCCGCAGCCAGCATATGCCCAGCCTCTATGCGTGAGGTCGATGAAATTGGCTTCTCCGGCGCCGAAGCCCGTGGTATCGTTACATGTGCCTGGAGTCGCAGTGTCAGGACCGTATGTGATTGGATTACAGCCTGGAAGTTGAGCGAGAGATCCGCCAGTTGGTTCTTTGACGGTAGTAGGAATCTGACATTGCTGACATTCCTGGACGGAATATTGTGTGACAGCGGCGCATTTGTCAACGGAGCCTGAGGCGTCGTTGCATGTGTCGATAGCGTTTTGAAGAACGTCTACATCCCAGCCGTTCAAGAAGTCGCCATGTAATCCATACCCTGTTGCGTCGCCATTGGCAAAGACAAATGGGTGGTGCGTGCCGTTCCATTGGTCTGCGAAGATATTTGTGTCGTACAGAATCTCGTAGAAGATGGAGATCATGTGTACGGGAAACGCGTCTGGGCAGTAGCCATTGTTGTACTGAGTCGGATAAGCGACGTGAGATTTGTGATCGGGAGAGTCGAGATTCTTGCCATCCCAACATGCTGGGAAGAAGACCTGGGCTCGGAGGCCACCGGGGCAGTTGTAGTTGGGGATGTTGTTGGTCTCGGGCTGATTGGCGCCGAGACAGGCGTACGAGATGCCCTGGGTGGCGAGATCGCTACCGCCGCTGCGCTTGTTGGAGTCGCCGGCGAGCATGCGGAAACCCTCGGGGAAGGCGTGGAGTTTCTCGGTGGCGTTGTCGCGGCGCTGGAGATAATACACTGTCATACCGCCGCCGACATCTTTTGGGTCTCCGATAACTGGCACAGGCTGGAATGTGCCATCCTTCATGTTGACGTAAAGTTGAGGAGTCCAGTAGTTGGACAAGTCCTCCTACTCGCTGTTAGGCGGAAGATCTGAACAAGTAGTGGTTCCGGGACATGCCTTAATCTGGCAAGATGAGCACTTCGATGCCCGGGCGTCCTGGTAGGTCATGGATGCTGAAAACCCAGAACCGCCAGAGACGGTGTGGACATGTCCTGCAATTTTGCCAGGGTTCACAATTGGGTCGACTCGATCGCGGACAACACGGCCAGGACAGGACATGCGAAAGAAAGCGTCAGAGTAGCCGGCCATGGCAAGTGCCAGATAGAGCTTCGTTTCAAACTGCATGTTGAGATAGAAACGGGTGTATAGAGAGCAGGAGCAGAATTGGAGTGATGAGTGGTTGTTGTGTTGATGAACTCGAGATCTCGCTAGAGGTAGGTGTCTTATATGCTGTTCCGAGTACAATAGAAGGTATGCAAAGAGTGAAAGTGAGATTTCTCATAGAGTGTCTAGACTCTCAACATCCACAACTCCGAAGTCACTGTCGTCATTGTCAAGCCGGGAAGGTTTAGTGAATGGCCCGATTGCCCAAAAAGATGATGAGAGAATGTGCCTCCTTGCTCGCGCAGCCGTTGGTGTTGGCAGCCTGTGAGGCGTTTGTCTGTCGGGCCTGACGCCATGCTGCGAATGCACCAAGTGGGTTCTCGAAGTGGGGCACCTAGACCACTTCACATCAAGTCGTCTTTGTCATTTTGCGTGAATTTGAAGCGGTTTTTTAAAATCTGTATCACGTATGGCGAGCGCGTGCCCTGACATACGCGCCTGAGGCTACGCCGTGTGCAACGATAGGCTCGGGGCTTGAGCCGCATGGGTGACAGTGAAGGGTCCGTCATGCAGGAGACAACGTTTCCATCAGTGCTCCGAGTACCTGCATTCTTGCAAAGGTGGGCCTGTGAACTAATGTTCTGACACTTTGAAGTCGTGAGTACAAATGCGGGGTTGGCACGTCGGTCCAGGCACTAATGGTGCATCTCGTTCCGACCCCAGGATAGGGATGGACGCCTTCTCCGATCGATCTAACGGCAGCACGGCCTGCGGGCCGGCCGTGACATGGCGTTGCTGATTGCGAGTGAAAGCTTGGGTGAAAGTTGACAGTGGCACCTCCCGCCCGTGGTTGACAGTCCTGAGTCCTGTGCCTAGCGTCGCGTGAACTCAATGTAGACTAGTGGACCGAACTACACCTCCGGCTTCGTGCAGTGGTCCTGTCACTTTTTACTTTTACTTTCTCCCAGCGTCCACGGGCGATACACCTGGCTTCAACAAATTCTCTGAAATCTGAGCCGCCTGCAGCGGTGGCTATGATGCTTGGACGCCTGCTAGCGCCTTTCGGCGGCTCCGAAACAGACGACATTTCAATGCTTTGTTAACGTCAGCAGCCTTCCTCAATTCTTTGCGCACTCAAGCCATTCTCGGAAAGTTTAGGCCGGGACTTGAGCCAGTGAAGGAACATACCCGATTGGCTCCAATCGCTGTGAGGCTTGCTGATTCAGGGGCTTGCTTGACGGTCCGTCCAACGCGCCCCACCTTTTCCACTACGTGTTTATTAGGCATGAAAGCAGTACCATGGTAGAGACGAAAGGCCAGGCCTGAAACTGGGACATTCCAGCTTCGCGCCAGCTTATGCCCCCGTTAGGCCTGAAATGCCTTCAAGACGTGGATATGAAAGGCCATTTGGTGCAAACTACCACACCTTATCACAGTGGTCTGTCAGGTCAAGCGCTGTCGCCACCGGAGATGAACACCTGGGTGCTCTCACGGAGCAGAGGCTTTTAATTGATCATGGCGACCACTTTGTACAACTTGTGAAACGAGAGTGTTCCGCCGCCAGATTTATACTTGATTCATCAAGAGCAGCTTACGAATCAGGTTTCTCAACCATGAACGTGCGTGTGCCCTAAATAGGTATCGATTAAGGCAACGTCTCGGTGGTACAATAAAGTGACCGACAAGCCATTTAGCTTGTTTTGAAGCTTCATCTACCACTCTGGCACTCGCGCCTGGCAGAGAGACTATGAGTCCATGTGCACCACTCAACATTTTCCCAGATCGTGCCAGATTCAGCCAGAAGGAGAAGCCATTGGACACACCATCACATGCTTATGGTTGAAGTACCATGAAGACACAAAATGCAGTCTCTTTCATCGCGTCAATAGCCACCCACATACCCATTGTAGCCTAATCCGTACACGGACATGAAATCCCTCACTTCAGATCCCCGATACGACTGATAGTGCATAAGCTTATGCGAACACCCGGAGACGACATAGTGTTGGACTTGCTGAACCGGTCTACCTGCATGTCAGCCAAACTCCGGAAACGCATTTTCGACCAAACATTCACCCCAGAAGAACATCCCGACTCCCATTGTCACTCGCGGTACCTGAGCTTACGCAGGTACACATGCAAAGGACCTGATCTCGATCTCGCCAAGACATTGCAATCCCAAACGATACCCAGACTTCGCAGAACACCAATCAAACATCCCAATGCCAACTCCGTCGTCCACACTCTCACCTTCACCCAAAAAGCATACCAAAAATCTCAGCCTCAGCGCTTGCGAGACATGTTCAAGCGCCCAGGACCGACACGCTAGCACCACACATATGCCTCCACCACACCTTAATGCATCTCCAATCGTGCCTGTCAAACAATGGTACGCTACCATCGCCCACCCAGGAAAGCTCAGGGCGATGTTCGCCGATCTCCCGTGAGAAGCCATTTGCTCCTCCGCATAGTCCCATCGACTATCCTCACGACGTGCATGCCCAGTCACAACAAGTAAAATTCCTAAGGCGGTTCACCCACTCACACGCACCGGGAAGATGTGGTTCCCACACTAATTGTAGTATAGTCCATGGGCTCAACAAGCGTACCTACGGACACCAAGCTACTCCGTCTGCATTATGTAGATGCGTTCATGCAGGAACGCGGAAGCGCGGTAAGTGAAGTGGTGCATGTATCTGCGCGGACTAGTCAGGAGTATGGTCTGTAGCGTCAGCATGCAAGGGGAACATGCAGTTTGTGCCGCTGTAGCTAGCCCATAACCAAGTAGCTGGAAATATGTGGTAGCGTGAGGGGAATTCTGGTGGTGGATGTGCGAGAGGTATTCGCAGTGGCCGAGGACGTGAGCGAGTTGGTGGATAGCGTGCGGAAAATGAGAACTTCTGCAATTCAAGCGCAGTATCAGCAGGTCTGACATTGATCGCTCTGGTCAAGAGCGGGGTGTATGAGAGAAACAAATGCATTCGTTTCTAAGCGCAAGATGAAATTGATAAGACCCTAGAATACACGCCGTCAAATGGATCGCAAAGTGCTTCATTCGATGCCATTATTTACCATCCCCTTTCCTGCACCTTTCCGTTCCGTCCAGTCTGGTGCTTGTCGCTTCAGCACCCCAAAGAGAATACACAGATGTAGACGTACAACATGCCGCGTATGCTTTCGATCGCGCCATGTGATTGTTTTGATTGTCGTGCCAAGTTGTGCCGTTCCTGCCAACGTGGCGGTTGCAGAATATTGTCGGGGCTACAACCGCGCCGGTGTCGATCGTCTAGCAGTGGTTTGACTCGTCACCGGCCTTGGCGTTCATAAGAAGGGCGACGATAAGACCGTACAGACCCAAGACTTCGGCGAAAATGAGAATCAAGATCATTCCGACGAACAGCCTGGGCTGTTGAGCGGTTCCACGCACACCAGCATCACCGACGATTCCGATGGCGAAACCAGCAGCCATACCGGAGAGACCGACAGCGAGACCAGCACCGAGCTGGATAAAGTTGGCGAAGAGCGACGAGTCTTGTTTCAGTCCGTTCGAAATCAGCACCGACACGACGAGACCGTAGATACCAATGATACCAGCCATGACGACGGGGATAATGTCTACACGGTGTTAGCAGGTGCTTCATGCTGCCGTTTGCATCGCGATGCAGGATGGCGCGTTAGCTTTTGAACGTACTCTTGACGATCAGATCAGGGCGGAGGACACCCATGGCAGAAACACCAACGCCGGCCTTGGCGGTTCCGTAGGCGGCACCGAAACACGCGAAGACGATGGCCGACGTGCAGCCCATCGCGCCGAAGAAGGGCTGTTGTTGTTAGTATGGCGACAAAGAGTGGTGCGCATTGAGACGGGTGATTTCGAGGGCTGATGGGAAATGGTTGGGTATCGCGATGACGACCACGGAAGGAGACGTTGCGGAGTTGTTGTCGTCGAGGACTTACAGCATAGACGGGGCTGCGAAGCTTATGTTAGCATATGTACACTCCGAAAGCCATCCTACAGCTCTGCAGATGTCGAGAAGACGCCCGCAAGCTCCAGCTTATCTGCCCATAGGCAAGCTGGAGCTGCCTGCGCCTCCGCATTGGAGCTCCGCGTGCACTCACCAGAGTTCTGAAACCATCTTTGCGGGCGTGAATGTGGTTGACGGGTCGTCCTGAATGGATTCTCGATCGCGTTGGAGATGGACGAGTGTGGATGAAGCGGCGACGGGGGCGGATGTGATGTCGAGGTGAGTGGTGACGAAGGCTGGCGTTGCAGTTCTCGCTTCGCGCTAGCTATGCACGTGTGCCAAGCCGGGCCCGAGCGTCAAAAAGTTGTCGATTTCTGATCCCGCACACCTCAAGATTCCGTCGCACTCCCACCAACTCCACAACAAATTTCTACGGGCGAGATAGCAGTGAACCCTACACCGGGCGAGCTTACAGTGAACCCACGAACCTACCACAACCACCAAATCACCACCACTCCTACCAAAATGGCCGAGGACAACTCCGCAGCATGGCCCCAGGCCGATCAGGCTCTTTCGCAAGAAATCCTCGATCTCGTCCAGCAGGCCACCCACTACCGCCAGCTAAAGAAGGGTGCCAACGAGGCCACCAAGACCCTCAACCGCGGTATCAGTGAGCTCATCGTCCTCGCCGCCGACACCAGCCCGCTCGCTATTCTTCTTCATCTTCCTCTTCTGTGCGAAGGTAAGTTCAAAGAAAATCTTTAGGCATGGTGCACCCGCTAATTCCGTATGTAGATAAGAACGTTCCTTACGTCTACGTACCCTCTAAGATGGCGCTCGGACGTGCCTGCGGCGTTGCCCGTTCCGTCATCGCGGCCTCCATTACCACCAACGAGGCTTCCGACCTGATGGGCCAGATTAGGACCCTCAAGGACAAGGTCGAGCGTCTGCAGATCTAGAAAGCTGTCAAAGCTCGGCAGGCTTGGGAATGGAATGTTAGAAATGACTGGATATGTATCGTCTGCGGACTGGCAATTTTGAACGGGATCTCGGGATGGAATACTCTCTGGATCCTGTGCGTAGACAGAGCATGAAGTGCTGAGCTTTTGGCACGGACTCAATTGAAATGACATGATCCACAATATGCCACTGCGTTGCGTTGTGAAAACCTATTAAATCGAATTGATCTGAGAAACAGAATCTTGTTCGAATTGAATAATCTGCAAAAATAGTAGATAGGTATGCGACGATGTATGTTGCACAATTGTTTCATTCTTCTCCAGTCCAAGCTCGATGCCTACCATCCCATCATACCTGTCGTCAGAACGACCCACCCCGTCACCCTCACATCTCCCAGCTTCCTCAGACCACATGAGCAAAAAGAAAATCAAAAACATTCAACAGCGGGGATTCCCCAGTGGTCACCCACCTGAGTACTAGTCCGCCGGTACACTGCTTAAGTACAGCTGAGCGAACGGGAAGCTCTGTTTTCAGTGTCCTATGGTCGAATGTGAAAGAATGGTGCTAGATATAACTTATAAAGACACAGAGGGTTGCATCACTAGACATCGCAAACATTCAACAGAGCAACATACGTTTAACGTAGCCTTTAACTGAATGAGGGTGATCTAGATTTATGGTTGCAAAGGAGAATAAAAGCATTTCCAATAATTTCATACTCAAAATTCCCCGGGTTTACTACCAGCACCTACACAATCTTCTCCCAACATCCAGGATAGACAACCAGTCAGGCAGAAGCTGTAAGTTTGCAATGCTGCGACGCTCAGTTTGACCTTTTTCCACCTACGAGGCAGACGAGCAGTGAAGCTGAGGCTGTGGCGTTGCGACGTGGTACATATGCAGTGCCACTCGCAGTAGGTCCGTGCCATCAGGCTGAGAATGTGTCGACGCTGTGCCAATCGAAACGCCGTTCACCTTATGGTTGGTATACTACCCCGCCTTCTCACGTCCGAGAATCTTCAACTCTTGCTTGTTCGTACGCTTTTCTAGTCGCATTTTCCGGGGAAGCGTTCGCAGGTCGGTCCAATTTGACTCATGCAGCCACTTACACAGTAGGCGAAGACCAAAAACGCGACAATGACAGCGCCTTGGCATGTGGGTCCGATGTGCATGCGCCAGCTTACCACTTCCAGCGAGGGTTGGAATCCGATATCATTGCTGTTGTCATCGCGTGGCTTGGTATACACAGGAGCCCGCACCGCATTCGTCGACGAGGCCCTTAACGACTGTAGGCTTTGCCGGATACTGAAGGATTTCCTGGATCAGGCTGAGGCCGAAGCCCGGGTTCGGCGCCAGCGCTTGCAAGCTACGACCGAAGAAAAGCGTGTTGATGAACGCGTACGCTTCGTCTTGCACCTTTCACATACTCAGTTCACGATCAGTGCTCCCGATGTCAATTTTTCTGGTATCTTGAGATTCAGACCAACTACAAACCCTGGTAAGTCTAGATGATAAGGCCTCAGGTATATCCCATGAGTACCTAGTGATCCAATGTCTTTTAGATGATCCTGTGACCCGGCACTTACCGAACGTCGTTGCGAAGTTGGATCGAGGAGGCACGGACACGTTCGATCAGATCCGCTCGTGGATTTCCAAGTGCAGCGACGAACATCCTAAATGCCTGCCGCATGAAACACCCCTCCCAAGGCGTTTACTTGATCTCTCGAGCTTCTCAGATACGGTACGACAGCTACGATTGTGCATCTCTGATTCAAATGACCAGGGTCGATATGCAGCGCTGAGCTATTGCTGGGGATATTCCCAACCAGTCGTTACGACCCACGAAAATCTTTCCCAGTACTTGCTTGCGATACAATTTGATAGCCTTCCACAGACTCTGCAAGATGCCGTCAAAACTACCAAAGCTATTGGTTTGAGTTACCTATGGATAGACGCTCTTTGCATTATACAAGACTCCGAAATCGACAAGCAAAGGGAAATCGCGAACATGGCCAAAATTTATCAGAACGCTTCATGTACTCTAGTAGCTGCATGCACCACGAGCTCAGCTGAAAGCTTTCTGGAGGTCAGAGATGGAACACCCCCAGCGCTGGAGATCCCTGTTGGCTGCGACAGCGGAGAAGTCGGTACCCTATCTTTACTACCAACGTACCAAAGCCCTAGATTTGAAGCACTCCACGCTAGAGCATGGACCCTACAGGAGATTATCTTGTCGCCCCGTTTGTTGATATTTGGGAAAGATTGCGTTGGTTGGAAATGCACGGCAGCAGATTACGGGATGTATCGTTGGACAGATTGGAACGGATACTGCGCAGAGAGAGGTTTGACAACCATTCGTGTGGGACCAGATGGTGAGATCATACGTCCAAGAATAAGCGTCTACTCCCCGGAAGTCCACACGTACCGGGCGTCTCAACAAGCTGAAAGGCTACCTCAACTTTTCAGGATCTGGAAAGACTTGATAAAGGACTACTCGACCAGATCCATGACGAACGAAGAAGATAAGCTGAACGCAATTGCTGGCATCGTTACGTATTTTCAAGAGCAGATGGACGATGTGTACCTTGCAGGTCTTTGGAGAAAACACTTGTTATACGAACTTTCCTGGTCTATCGAGGGCGCAAATCGACCATCAAGCAAGAGAGCGCCTTCATGGTCATGGATGGCTTTGGAAGGTCCTATATCCTTCCAATATGACCTCTGCGGATGGTACACCCCCATCGCAACCGTAATTTCTTGTTCTGTGAATCACGTAGCACTAAATGACCCCTTCTCGAAGGTGACGAGTGGAACCCTTATCCTTTTCGGGCGATTCGGATCGCTACCTAGTCGAACCAGAGTATGCAGTAGTGCGTACAAGCGTCGGTGGGATATGATAGCAGATGATGTTCACAGAGTTTGGACGGACTGCGAAGTGACCGGGCTGTCGGGACTCGAGTACTTTGGGCTCGCAACGTGTGTTATGGAAACAGCAGACGGTCAGGATGACGGCGAAAGATCAACTTGGGGTCTAATCCTGAAAAGGATACCTGACTGCCACCCTCAAAGCCCTGTCTATGAACGTGTCGGGTGGTTCAGCAGCTCTTGTTGGAAGGCGTCTCAATTTTGGTCTGAGGTGACTATAGTTTGAGCCTCATGCTTGCATAGCCGTTGATAAGGCTGCAATTTGACAAGTTTGGACAAATTTCAACAGTAGTTGCGACCGTAACATTGCGACATCAGCTTAGGATGATTGACGAATGCTTAGACTACCATCCACATCCTAGTAACGTTAGAAAGGGTGTAGAGACCTGTTTCCTCGACACCACTACGATCTGATCTAAGTAAAAGCACACGAGTGCGAAGACTCATTATCATGGCAAGCCCAACAAAACTTGATCAGATCTGCTGCTGCGCACATCTCGAGTCATCGGCTGAAACGGCGCGATAGTCTCAGCATAATAGTTTAGGTGGTTTATGTTGACCCATGTCTTCCCAAAGGGGAGTGAGTCGTGTAATGCTGTAAGCTGGTGTGGTATTAAGGTAGTTGGAAATCAGGTCTGTCAAGGGATTATAAACAAGTCTCCACTTCTTTTTGAGTTGAGTAACGACGGCACTTATGATGGTTCTAATGTCGCAGAATCTAATACGCTCGCTGAGACCCGCCTCATAGTTGAAGGTATATATTCTTGAACTGATCCCATACAAAATATATGCTCTTAGTGTGAAAGTTGTATTGGTGGTACTAGGCTGGTGGTGTAGAGTGGCAGACTCTGCCAAAATTTACCTGGATCTCTTACGCTATGAACGCTATCATTTGTGAGACCGAGATACAACTTATTTAACAATACACCTTTTATATTATCTCTAGATTTAACGGCGACTTCTAATGGTGCCTGATTCACTCCTAATGAGGCTTGGCGCTTGGCGGGGTGCTATTACCCCGCGTGGACCGCCAACTTTTCGCCCAACTTCCTCCTACGCCGACCAACAATCACTGGAGTCTTCAGATGGCGGCCCAGCGAGATCCTGAACTTACGGACCCTCGGCTTCGCAAAGATGCTGACTTATTCTACTACGAGCCACGCACAGAAGATGCGCCTGCTCGCTACGATCGGAGCGAGATAGTTTCGGATCTGACCTCTTTTTACAATTTCCTGCCACATGTATCAGTATCAACAGTTCACACAGCGCCTCTAGGCGGCTGGCCGGAAGTCACCAAGGAGAGCCTTGCGAAGCACGATATCCATAAGAGTCCGGAAGCTGTTGATCTCATGCGCCATCTGCCTTACATTTCAGGCGACCAAACTTGGATCATGATCACAGCATATGTTTGCGATTACAGGCGCGCGGCCCTTCCGTCAGAAGCGACCATCCTCGAAGGCAGACCGCGCTGGTTTCCCAACGCAGCCAGCAAGGAATGGCCTCCATGGACGGTCATGTTGACCGCTGGAACTGATCGTGAGGCCTCTGTATATATTCTGGACACGACTGATGGAACCATTACGCGATATTGTGCGGGTGATTGCGGTCCATATCCGCCGACCTATTCGGCCGATGACCCACGCAGCTGGCGGGATCGCATTGATATGGAGACAGTCACTGTGAAGGAGTGGCTGGGTCATTGGAAAAGGAAATACCTCGATATGACTATTCTAGCCATCCCCCCTGACTATGGTGGATATGGCTCACATGATCCTTTTTTTAGTGAGATCGATGCGAAACCAGGCTCCTACAACTACGATGTCATGAATGTAAGTCGCAATATTCACTACCGAAGTTGATGTCACTGTCTTCCGCCTCGAATACAAATGAAACAGAGTTGACGCATATTGTAGAGCATGCGGAAGATATACCGCGATCATGGATGGCCTGATATCGATAACTATCAGAAAGAAGATTGCATCGAGAAGCTCAAGTCATGGTATAAAGAATATCTGGAGCGCCAATCAAAGTAGATGAAAATCGAGCCGCGTTTGCACTGGGAAAAGCAGGGGCTGGACCTTGTAGAATGAAGTGGGATATGATACACAAAGAGAAAGGCCAGGAACGAGACATTCATCGAAAGATCTGAGGAAGATAAATCAGCTGAGCATCTGCCACGGTATCTGAAGATTTACACGCTATTCACCCGCACATGCTATGCAGGTCTGAATCGTACAAAAGTTCTACAAGAGATGTGTTTCATGCCTTCTCGATTTCAATTCTTACAGATGTCTCTTTCTTCGTGCGTGGATATGTGCACTGCCGGGACTACCCGTCTCGCGAGGGGGCTGAGAAAGTGAATGATCAGAACCCGGCAGACTTCCTACTACAGCTTCTCGCACGACAACACTCTCACTTCCAAGAGTCGCTTCGGCAGCGACACCGACAGGTTTCGACGGCATCACTGCTTCTTTCATGGTGTCTGTGACCTTTCTCAACGCCAACAATTCCCTGCTGCACTCATCATCGCCGCAAGAATCAAAGCCGAGTTCTCGTCGTAGCTCTTCTGGGGTAGCAGTGCGACTCGAGTTGCTACCCACCACCACTAGACCTCGTCCTTGGACCCAACTCCTCCTGTTCGGTGGAGCTTGGCTATATAGGCCATTCAGATTGGCTTCAGCCGCATGAGCATGGAACCAATCGTCCGTAGTCAGGAGAGCGAAACCTGGATGCTTGATATTCCCCCTGCCATCACCTCCATCGAAAGTTGGTGCACAGATGTTGTCGGGAATACCATCATCAGCGGGGCTGCCCAAGCCGGCAAAATCCATGGTAAATCGTTTTCTCGTGAAGACAGCTCGGACCTTAGTATACGTGGTTGTTGCTCTGCCGACCTTCGTCTCTGATACCTGTTCATGATCTTCGGTTCTGTGCGGGCCAATTCTGGGGCATACGTTGAAGAGACCCCTACCAGCCGCTTCGTTGACATCTGCATCAATATAGCGAATCCGCTGTCCGCGGTCGTGGAAGTTCCGGGGTGCGAGTTGTGTTGTAGAAGTCAGGTCGCCGTAGGCGTCATTAACATCTGCCATTACCGCGGGAGGGTATTCATCTGGCGAGCAGCCCTTCGCCGGTAGTCCTACTATCTTCCTGTCCCATAGCGCCGTGTTATGTTGCCTAATGTACTCGACCGAGACAGGCCGGAGGGTAACAGGTTTCCTCCGGTACGGGCAGGTTAATGTCGCATAGCCTGCGCCTTGCAGACCGGCAACAGATCGATAATTGTAACAGGCCTGACCATAGGCATTACAGCGGATAGCGTCAATGTGAGGATCAAAATCATCCACAATTTCCGTAGTGACACGCCGGTTAAATCGTGGGTCGCACCATCCACCGTTGTCGGCCCTCTTCGAAGTGTTCCCGCAGGAGCTAGTTTTGGCACTTGTATGACTGGACTCGGGTGGTCGGGATTGCTTTGTGGCGGTAGGTTTGTCCATGGACAACGTGTGCTTCTTACCGAAAACCTTGAATTCGGCTTTGCCGGACTTTTCAATCTGCTTGGTGCAGAGCTGAATCAGTGCGGGAGTAGCAGCAATTTCGGCAATGTCCAAGATCTCGCCTGTCAGACAAAGCTATCAGCCCGGATACAACGGACAGCAAATGAATCGACAGCGCAAATGCAACTTACCAACGATTGGGATAAGATCCTCCAGCAGTTCTAGAGGAGCTAGCAGTGCTGGAACAGCAATGCGACAGAACGCTTTGGCAGCGATGTCGAGCGCCGCCTGCTCAGCTACCGCTTCGGCTGCTGCCTTTGCTGCGTCTTCAACCTGGTTAGCAACATCACTCCCAGATGGCGCTGGCGAAAAGCCCTTGCAACAATAGCTCTGCGTGCCGCCAGTGCAGGTGCGTGATCCACTGGACTTGTCGAAGCTGTTGGTGTCCTTGACTACCTCGGTTTCTCCATCAGCGCACCCGCCCATGCATGACAGACCCATGCCGCGATAGCCGCGCCATTGACAAGTGCCCATCTTAGTGCCATCGGCACAGCTAGTCGTTGTCAGTACGTGTCTCATGCACTCATCTTAGACAAGTGTGATAACCACAGCGACCATAGCATTCGGCTGGAAATGTGCTTACCAAAGATTGCGATACTCGCCAGGGTTGCAGCGATTATTCGTGGAGAGCTGATTCGGCTGCCCATTCATTTGCGCAACCTGGTTCGTCCCCGATTTGCATTGATGGCTGCAATCCGTGGTGTAGCAAGTAACACCGGCTGCTAAGTTATCACTCATTTGTTTTGCATCTTGTTGGTCCTGCGTTGTGATGCCGCTGTCGGACGATGTCAGCTTTGGAGCAGATGATGCATCGACGAGCGCAATCGCCGTACGAAATTGGAACCACTTACGGGGCAGCAGCCAAGCCGTTGTCTTTTGACTGATCTCTCTGGTCCATCGCCCAGACCTACATCCCATTTGTCAGCACTTGCGACTTTTGTAAAAAGGGGGCACCTCTTACCATAGTTCCACCGAGACACCTAGAGTTTGCAAATTTCCTCTTCTGCTGAAATGTGTCGTCATCGTCATAGCTCACCCACTGATTGTTATCCCAAGTGATCCATTTCACCGCCGCTTCTTTATCCCACACCGGTTTCAGCCCTTTATTCGAGATGATGTCTGCGATCTCCTGCAAGTCCAAGATACCGCTGGCATCCGTACATGGGCCAGCATTTGCTCCACCAGAAAACTGGCAGGCTCCATTAGGGGTGCTACACGAAGAATCGGTGAGTGTGAAGCTTCGGCCGTACTGTCCGCAGTGTCAACACGTCGTGCATCCAGGTGGATAGAGAAATTATGACTTACCCAGCCAAGACCTAGATTTACCTTGCCTGGTGTGACTCCTGCTCGCCAAAGTAAGTCTAATCCCATGTCGATCTCCGTCACATTCGTGTGCGGTGCGATGTGTGGGCCGAGGAATTGCGATTGAGCATCCCATACACCGTGCACTAATTTTGATCAGTCACAGCGCCATCACTCTGTCCCTGCAGGTGGCTTACAATCATATGTCATGAAGTTGAAAAAATCGACATTCGGTTGGATCTTCGCAAGATCGAAATGTTGGAGATACCAGTATGAAGTCGGCAGGGTCATGGATATACCATATTTGGTACCTTGACATGCCCAATATCAGCATGTTCTCGGTCAATCTGAAAGGAGCCATAATTGTCCTCGGAAAAGAAACTTACCTAGTGCAGCTCGCATATCTTTGACCAGTGCAACATAGTTGTCCTTATCGGCTGTCAGACCTCCTCTGTCGTCTGCCTGAGGATACCTGAACGTAAAAAATGATGAGTAAAACGGCTTGCCTATCGAGTGACTTGCAAGATGACTTACTCCCAGTCTAAATCGACACCGTCGAAACCATAGTAATCCATGAAATCTATCAGTCCCGAGATAAACTTCTGACGATTTCCCGACGAACTTGTCATATCACTAAAAGCAGATCTTGTTGGTCCTGGATCAGTGAAGGACCAACCACCGACGGATATCCATGTCTGCAAACCGTTCGCTTTGTTTTTCAAAGCGGTGAAGCGACTGAACAGCTCACCACTCGGGCTGTCCATTGGTGCAATCTCAAAGGTCGTCGGATCGAAGAAGGCAAACGCAAAGTTAATATGGGTAAAGCCGTTCAAGTTGAGGTCCTCCGGTGCGACGGCAGAACACTTGCGGGTATTGGCCCACGCCTCGTAGTAACCGATGGTACGCTTGGTGATAGAGCTACCACCACATGATGGCCGCTTCACATCTCCACAGCCGCCGAAACCCGACTGACAGCCATCATCGCAGAAGTCAGAAGTGGAACCACAAAACCTTTTCAATTAGCACTAAGGCTTCATTCAGCGTTCTGGTAGACTTCTTACCCGAACTTCGAGCAACACACTCCGAGCGGGCAATTATGTTGTCCCGGTTTGCCATATTGACCGCACTGTGCTTTGGCATCACAGTTGGATGTGCAGTTACCTTTTCCACATTCTGTCGGCGAATAGCCACAAAGGCCGTTGGTCCCGCAGCAAGCTGCATTGACACCTTCATGCATAGTCAGAAAAAGTATATGACTGAGTTGGACAGAGCTGTGAAAAGCTTCCAATTTGGAATGGATACGTACAAGGCGTACTCGCATCACATGTCCCTGTCGGTAAAGCACGAGTATCAAGAGAATAAACAGGAAGATGGAGGTCAAGGGCGTTCAACGAAGGATCCACCGAATCAAAGGGAGCGGCTGATGCATGCTGAAAGCTAAAGAAGAGAAAAATCGAAGGGAAGAGTGGAAAGGACAGTCGAGCCTTCATTTTGGACAGAGTCTGCCACGCGCGATGACTCTGCTGTAGATGAGGAAAGAAAATGAGAAAGTGATTGCCCTGGTCTTGTAGGCATCATGGAGATGTATGGCTCTTACCTCGAAATTAGCCCGTCGTCGCATTGCATTCCAGGCAGCTTGCACGCGATGCCTCTTGGTAGAGGCCAAAGAACAGGGATTGTTATCCTCGTTCCTGGCTAGATGCGTGCCTGGTGCACTTGCGGTCATCCGGCTTACTGTCGAGCCAGTCTCGTGCCATTGTGTTCGGCTGACTCCAATTTCCGCTCGTGCAGTGTAGGGCGTAATTGTGGCACATCATCCTATGCACGGGCGAAGCCGAAGCGGTGGTTGGGAAAGCGGTGCAACACGCCTTTAGGGTCTGTCTACTACCTTCAATTCAAATGGTCGTTGCAACCGAAGTAGCCTAGAGCCTGCTCGGTAATAACAGTGGGTACGAGCTATCATAAAAAGAGAGGCGGTCAGCACCTCCGTCTTGCTCTGTTATGCCGCCCGCTCCGATTCGTAGCTCCCCGCGGCTCTTTTCTGCCGCATTTCTGCCCAAATGTCGTTTTAACTCGGAGGTCGTCAACAGCCCTCAGCCTGGGTGTCAGATCTTAGCACATTTCTTGGCTGATGCTTGTTCAAAAGCTTAAATTACCTGCCGGATTGAGCGAGAAAACCGATAAGCCGACAGACAAGGGCAGCGTTCGCCCGCATGCACGTGGCAGGGCATTACACATGCATGCACACGAACGACAACCTTGCAACCAACTACGACGCGATATTCGCGCAGGGCTGCATGCAACATTGCGAAGGGTTCGCATCGATCGGACAGGCATAGCTGGGGGCCTTTCTGAAGAAATGAAGAACTGAACCCGACCCGCGCCGGTACAAGCTTTTCCCCCGACGGCCTAACCCCTTAGGTGCGCATATACAGGGTCCGCGCAAAGCTTGCGGAAGCTTAGCTCCGTGAAAGTGAGGGTAAATATAACATCCCAAATGAGGAATCCAACAACACCTCCGAAGAAGAGCGATCGCTACTGTATGAATTAGGGGTGCTTACATGAACTAAGCTACTAACGTCAAGCATCTCCATAGAGGTGTGCCATCTGTACCACAATGGTCTATCATATGTTCATCAAAGTTAACCGCCGTGGCGTGCTTTCCATGTTGTCCTCGAAAATTTGTTGGGAAAGGATTCTCCCCTGGGTCATGGCCAATTTATATCCTTGTTGGCGTACGGCTCGTGCTGATTTTGCTCTTCCATACCTACATCACGGGTTGTATTGAGCACAACTTCTTACTGATTACCGGTGAACTCCAATCACTTCTGTGCTAGTTTTCAGCCCGTGATTGTACTCCTTTCACGCGCAGCGTCAAGGGTCTTGAAATAGCCCGGAAGAAGACAAAAGCCGTGCTAGTGCGAAACATGTCATGAGCCATGTTATCTTAACGCGAAGAATTGCGTCTCGGGTATTTCAAGACCTGCGAACCTCTTGCTCTTACTATGTATTCATACCAGCAGGATTGAGACGCCATTTTTTTTTCTCACTTGACAGAATGTTGCCGTTCTTTAAGTGGAGTTCAGCCTTGCTGTTATGCTGTGCAAGTTTGGGTACTGCACAAGACTTCAACTTATATCCCGATGGCCTTGATCCAGTCAAGTTGAGCTCAGCGCTCAATATCACGACGGATTGTCTCGCTGCCTTGTGCGTATTTGACTTTTCAGACTTATTTCAGACGCGCGGGCGCTAAATGTATTATTTTTCATAGAAATCAAACCGTCGTCGGATGCGATCAAACGTTGTTCCAAATGGCCAGTGACTTTGACAACTATTGGTGGGAAGATGCCAACATTACCACTCTGTGCTCAGGCAATTGCAGTCAGAACGCTGCTAGCTGGTTTGATTCACTGGGAGATCCTTGCTATCAAGAGTTTGTGATAGCTCATGGAAAGTCACTTCCAGTGTATCAGGTAGCGTTGCGATATACCGACGGCCTGAACATGGTGTGTCTTCCATCTTGGTGAGTCTCAAGTGCTCTCCGAACCCAAAGGGTGTCACCCAAGATTTGGCTGAACTTGTTTACAGGCCTGAAGACAACCCAGAACATCCTTGGTGCCTTACCGAGTCCCAGGATTGGGTCGGGTCTGACATCGTTCGCGCTGATTGTAGTGTGAATCCAGCGGACCCGACCTGCGGTGGCAACTCCTCAGACATATCTGCAGCCAGCATGAGACTGGCGAATTTGTACAGCGATACTATTGTAAGTGCTCGAAGCTTGTTTCACGATGGGTTCATTAACGATACTTCGCAAGCTTTGTGATAGCTGCTTCACCGGCCTTCTCTGGAACCGGGTGTCATCTATCTTTTTAGCTGACTCGGACCACTCGGACTATCTCATAGGCCAACTCCAGGATATTGAGGACGTTTGTAACACCACACTCCCCGAAGTGACAATCAGAAATCTGCTCCCCTACCCGGTCGCTCCGGTCACGACTACAGTGACAACGTCAGCGCCCGCGACCACTAGCACTTGCGCAGGTCAGACTGTGAGCAGTGGCTCCGGCTGTAACAGCTTGTCAACGACTTACGGTGTGGCTACCGGTAATCTTCAGGCTTTGACTGGTGATACGAATTGTCAGATCAAATCATCTTTGTGCCTACCGCTTGCCTGCCCTTTACATACAATACCGAGCGGTCAGACTTGTGATACTGTGGCTACTGGCCTCAACATAACGTTGGTCCAGTTGCTCAGCTGGAATCGCAACATAATGGGACTGTGCGACAACCTAACCGCTGGCCAATACATATGTGGAAGGTGAGTAAATGCGCCCTTGAATATTTTCAAGCATGCTCACTGCATCTTAAAGCGCACCTGGCACCAATAAAACATATGCGCTGCCACCACCACCTTTAGGCACTGCTGCAAGCGCAGGCAATCAACAACGAGGCGGCCAAGGGGGAGTTGTGACCCCAACAACCACAGTGACAAGCACAATTAATCCGGTCTCCGGCAGTGGAACAGCGCCATCTCCAACACAAGACGGTCTCGATGCAAGTTGCACCAACTATGCCATTGTGAGCACCGGCGACGACTGCTACGACTTCGCTCTAGCCCACAACATCAAGCCCTCGCAGCTCTACGCTTGGAATCCTGTCTTGGGACTCAATGGCGCAGACTGTTCTACGAATTTCTGGGCAAGCGAATATTATTGCATCGGAGCAAAGGCCACTGTCCCCGTGGCAGCACCTGGTCCTACCCAAACCGGCATCACTGCTAGTTGCAACAAATATGCCAAAGCCATCGAGAACGATGTATGCAGTGTATTCGCATCGCGCAACAGCATATCTAATGCGCAGCTATTTGCTTGGAACACTGTGCTCGGTACAAATGGCGAGAACTGCCAGTCATCGCTGTGGACTGGAGAGTGGTATTGTGTAGGCATTGCTTCGGGCGCAGTCGCCGTCAGTACAACCAGCAGCACAATCAAACCGACAACAAGCACTCAAGTGACTGCTCCCGGGCCAACACAGACAGGCATCGCCAGCAACTGCATCGCTTTCGCACAGGCGATCTCTGGTGACCACTGTGCTGATTTCGCAACCAGAAACGCTATCACCACCGCGCAACTGTACGCATGGAATAGTGTACTTGGTAATTCTGGTCAGAACTGCCTGTCTTCGCTATGGGCGCAGGAATGGTATTGTGTGGCCGTGTCTACTGGTGGCTCGACACCAACTTCTGTTGCTGCGCCGGGCCCGACGCAAGCAGGAATCTCTGCGAAGTGCAATAGATACGCGGAGGCGATCGCGAGTGATTCGTGCGACTCTTTCGCAGCAAGAAATGCCATCACCAACGCTAACCTATATGCGTGGAATACTGTGCTTGGAACGAATGGCGCTAATTGTGGGTCATCCCTATGGGCGCAAGAGTATTACTGTGTCAGCGTTAGCTCGTAGGCGATTAGATGAACAAGATAAATTATCATCTTTCCTATCAAGCCTGGTCTAAGTGCATCAATCTAGCCCTACGACTAAATTTGTCAGTATGACGTATCTAAGAGAAAAGAAATCCCGATTCAGGAAGGTCAAATTGTAGTACTCCCTTTTGACGTTATAATCAAGAGGCACGTCCTATAAATCTCAACAATGCAGCAAAAAGACAGGATCGGAGTGATGCTACTCGTTCAGCCAAAAAGAAGTGTGTCTCCAAAAAACAAAAACATTCAACAGCGGGGATTCGCCAGTGGTCACCCACCTGACTACTAGTCCGCCGGTACACTGCTTAAGTACAGCTGAGCGAACGGGAAGCTCTGTTTTCAGTGTCCTATGGTCGAATGTGCAGAGATAGCACTCTAGAACACATATAGTCACCCGCATTAAACCAAGAGGAAGTGAATCGTGCTACAGACATCGTTCAAGCTAACAATCTGAAATACGCGGTGGCGGGAAGCAGGCAAGACTACTAATCTCTTGGTCCAAGTCGACGCCAAGAGAGCTGCAAGATGATACCGGAGTGGCCACTTATCGTTGCTTGGCGAAATTGTAAACCAGTCTGGTGTGTGATAGATGTCAATCGCTGAGGACTTTGTCTTGACTGCATGGAGGTGGCCTTGATTGGGTTGCAGGAAGTAGCAGCGTAGATGGGCTACGACAAAGATGTACACGCACTCGTTTGATTGATACGCCATTAGAATATTCAGGGACCTGATTGACTCTGGTCCCCTTTCTCACGGAGCAAGGCCTGTAAACTCTATCAAATTCGTCGTTAGCGATCCATCATCACCGGCCACGGAATTCGTCCAGCTTGTAGTTCACATTACTCACCTTGAGAGCAGAGCTGTCCGCGAGAAGCGTCGTGGCCAGCAGCTTCTTGCGATCTTGAACCTTTAGAACATGCTAATTCTTAGTTAGTTCATGCGCTTGAAAATGGCTCCGGTGGCGTCTTACCTCTTCAAATGAATCTCTCATGATGTACCTGATCGTTGTGACCGGGCGTGTCTGGCCTAGACGATGGGCTCGAGCAAGTGCTTGGTCTTCAAGTGAGGGATTCCATTGAGGTTCGAGCAGGTGAACTCTCGAAGCAGCCGTAAGATCAAGTCTATCGTCGAGAGTGAGTAGGGATTGTAGTCGTTGCGCGTGAGACAACTTACCCACAGGCACCACACGAGATGGTGAGAAGTATAACTCGGGTGCTAGGGTCGCTCCGGAGCTGGTTGACAGCGTGTGCGCGGTTCTTGGGAGCTACGCTGCCATCGATGCGGACGGATCCGATGCTCTCAGCTGCAAGTCCCCATTCGACCATGTCGAGGCTTGTAGTCCAGCAAGAGAAAACGATGCTGGATTGTGTTAGTAGGCAGGCGGTATCTCAGCTTGAACCAGGACTGACTGCTTCTCGGTCGGGCAAGACTTGATCTGCTCGATCAATGCTCGCACTTTTGATGAAGTCGTGATCTCTGAGATATTAGAGTCATCACTAATAGTTCCTCCACATTCTGACATCTCTCGAGTTGGGGTCAGTAGCGGCGTACGTATCGATGAAGCCAAAGGTAGGAGAGGGCAGGAAGATGAACCGTTCCCGCATCCACACGGACTCGCAGATCGGAATCGTAAAAGCTGTGTACACGCAGCACAGTACATCCTACCACACGATGAGTAGTATGTGTTCGAGCTCGGTGTTGGGCCTAACCCATCATCAACAGAAGGCAGGCTGACCGGGCCTTGGCATTGATCACAGGTGTCTTCTCCTAGTGAAAGACGGACGCCAATTGTTGTTTGAAGGGGCCCATCTAGAGACCTTGTTTCGTTCAAGCTGCTTTGCCGAGGTGCATAGGTTCCAAGATTACATATGAGTCGAAGCCTGTTGATCTGTTGGATTGTAGCGACCCAGGAGTTACCACGTGGCTGGTCAAGCAATTCTGCAACTGGCTGTTCCACGCGTCGATAGTGTCTTTCTTCAAGCTCATTGAAGGAGACTTTGAGAATCTTGTCTATTCGGGGTGGCAATTTCAACACTCTCTTCGTTCTGCGGAGCATAAAGCAGGAAAGCAGTGTTTTGAAAGTCGCAGTCGCTTCATCCACCGGTTTATCGCGCCAAAGCTGCGAAAGCTCTTGGTCAAAGGTATTTGGATCGTTGTAAGGAGCAAATTGGAGGAACTTGAACAAGCCAAGAAAATCAGTAAGACTGTTCTGAACCGGTGTTCCAGAGATGGCCCATCTAGTCTCGGACTTGAGCGCTGCCACGGCTCGTGCGGTCGAACTCCTATGGTTTCTGACTATGTGCGCTATTGAATGGTCAGCATTCTACTTTCTGGTCACTCATTGGAGATATGTCCAAACCTTCATCCAGGATGATACGCCTCCAGAAGTACGTGGACAAAGAGCCCGGAGCAGCGGATCCGCTTCTTTGTTCATACTCAATCGTCTGGTAGGTAGTGAAAACAATATTCGGTAACGCCGTACCCAGGAGTAGTTGCAACTTGCTCTTCCCGTGGTGGACAAAGATCGACAGTTGTCCTGGATGAATGTGGCTTGATGTTCGTCAGCGCAGCACAGCACGCAAGGTTGAGGCGACATACGTTTCTAACTGAGAAGTCCATACTGGAATCACTAATTTGGCCATTAGCCCATCGTTGTGACAACTCATGAAACAAAATCTCACAGCTCAAAGGCAAAATGATTAGGGTCGAACGAGACCCCGGTCCTTGATCTTGCCTTTTAGGTGACAGTCGTCCGAGGTACTGGGCGTGGTCAAAAGCAATCAATGCAATCATGGTCAATGTCTTTCCCAGGCCCATCTCATCAGCAAGAAGGCCGCCTCTCCATAAAGGTCCAGGCTCGTCTTGGTACTGATCCGTAACAATGCTCGTAAAGCTGATGGACAATTTCGTCAGCGATTTCTGGTTTATGCAAGACGGTTTGAACGCTCACCCACGTCCAGTCGAAAGCGGCGCCCACAACCCGATGAAGTTCTTACTGGGATGCCACCCTTGTTCACGTCTGAGCAGGAAAGTCAGTGCTTCGCGTTGGTGCCTTTGATCAAGAGACGATTAGACAGGTCGAATAATAGCGTCGCTGGGATCGACGTACGCGTGTAAGGATGTGCGAAGGGATGCAGGTGTGGGTGTCTCTTCGAGAGGGTCAGTCGTTTCGAATCCTTCAAAAATATCTTGAAAGGTTTGGGTGAAGTCCTCTATCGAGTGCTCGAGTGTTCGAGATAGACTGAAAGTCGTCGGGGGTGTCCCATGTATGCTGAACAGGCACTGAGCGTTCATGTACGGGACATTGCGGTCGCAGCCGCTGGGGTCTTGTAAGAAGCACTCGCATTGGGTCATGAAATCTCCAATGTCCTCGAACCGGTATTTAGGCCCGTATATAATGATGCTCAAATACCCAAGCATTTGTTTAGCGAGCCTTTTGTCCTGGACAGTGCCCAAAGCTTCTCGTCGGAGAGTCAATTGACACTCCAGCTCTGTGTCGTCGACTAGCCTCGACAGCACCTCTCTAATATGCCCCACCGGTTTTCCGAGACGCTCTTTCGTCTTCACATGGTACAGGTCACCGTTGGACGTAGCAGAGGCAGATACAGCGATGGATGCAGGAAGGAGCGTCGTCTTGTGCGCAGCGATGACGGGGCAATCTACCAGCTGGAAATCGATTAGCAAGGAGAGCCTCGCATTGACATGACACTCACCATGCCGAAGCATACAATAGTGCTGTCTGTAATCGCACCATCATGGTTGGACGCGTCGATAATAACTCTAGGAGGCTCAACGCACGCGCTGGACCCCCCTTCCGCGCCAACATCGAGGCGCAACCGCTTCGACGAAAGCTCCTGCGAGTTGCAGCGAGTTCTGGAGCGGGTCGCTGAACTCATACCGCCAGTAACAATTGCAATGCATGGTTGCACAAGCACGCTGCCTGGGCTAGAGAGGTTGACGAGGGGATCGTGGAAGAAACGCGCAGTGAGGCGGAGTGTTCAGGCCGCAGCACGAGGCACCAAGGCTGACTTGCCCAGCCACTGCCTGACTTTAAGAAACGGGCGTGTCTCTACGCACACGCGGAAGAGAAACATTGCTTCACAGCGCGCACCCTGCTGGAATCGCGTTGTTTGTCGCAATACTGCCCCTAATAGACCGAAGTTGGGCGACTCCCGCCTGCCGCGGCCTGGCAAGCCCCCACCTTCTCCACGCACGGCCCGTCCCACGACAATGACGACGCGCTCGCCAGCAGCTTCAGCTCAGGCCCATGTTATCATTCGTACCGCGTTCGACGAATTCAATGAGATTGTTTCCAACGATGAAAAACACATTTTCAATGACACCACCCTGCAAGATGTTCGGGAGGAAGCGCTGCAGATCGAGCGCGGCCTGCGCGAGAGACGGCTGCAGAAGAACATGCTTCGACTGGAGCCTTTTCTCAAAGGTCTCGAGCGTTACTCCAAAGTTATGGACGTTCTTTGTAATGGTACTCCATTCCTACCTTGGGTTTGGGCGCCGCTCAAAGTTATACTTCTGGTGAGTCCTAGTCCTTCTCCTGCCTGGACACCCACCTCATGAACACTTGTAGACAGCCCTCGACGTACTCAACGCCTTTGAGAAGTTGGTAGAGGCTTATGGCAAAGTAGCACACGTGCTACCGCGGCTTGAACGACTATCTGCCGCCTTCAGTCACGACGTCAATTTTCAAAACGTACTCGCATTAGTTTATGCTGACATTCTCGACATCCATCGCAACTCTTACACGTTGGTTCGCAAAAGATGTAACTTCTTCAATCCTATTTGTCCGTCAGGTCTAACATACTCTAGCGTGGAGATTATTGTTCAGCTCCACGTGGGCGAGGTTCGAGACTCGATTCAGCGGCATCCTCCAGCGGCTTGCGTATCACAGTGACCTTCTCGACAGGGAGGCATATGCTATCAATATTTCAGAGACACTGAGCCACAAAAACGACGAACTCTTGCGATGGGAGCGACAGGATGCTGAGCTTGAGATTTTCAAATGCCACAAGGTCTTTTCGTGGCTCAGGATGGACGAGTCCTCTCCAGAGCATACTTTGGGCAAGCACTGCGATGAGTCCACTCCAGGTAGTTGCGATTGGTTCTTAAATCAAGATAAAATGCTTCTTTGGCACAATGATGGTCGCGAGAATGCCATGGTCTGGATCACTGGCAAGCCAGGCGCTGGTAGGTTCATCAGCAATGCCCATGAGATTTCTACTCACGTCATTGCACAGGCAAATCCGTTCTCTGTTCTAACATCATACAAAGGACTCAAGCCAGTGGAGTTGAAGTTCTCTACTACTTCTGCAGCTACTTGAGCGATTCTACTGACCGATGCTCACGACTTCTTCGTTCCCTGGCTTACCAGATCGTAGAGAAGCGGAAAGATCTTGCAACATACGTGTACGACAACTACGTATCGCAAAGGCCAGACGCAAAAGTCATGATAGAGCTCTTGCAACTGCTGCTGCCAGAGCTAGGATCCAGCCGCATCGTCATTGATGGTGTTGACGAATGGAATGCACATCAGCATGAGCTATTGACGCACCTCAAGAAATTGATTCGTACGGAATCGAGTCTATACATTTGTAAAGTTCTCATTTCCAGTCGAGATACTTTGGATGTTTCCAGGAACCTTGCCAAACGAAACAAGACGATAGCGTTCGCAAACCTCAGTGACAGGCAAGAAAGCATCGCTATCAAGCACTCAATATCATGTTTTGTGGAAGCAAGACTCAAGGATCTGCCATCTCATTTCGACGACTTAGATCCTGGAGGCTCGATCATGACGCACATCAAGCGAAAGTTGATTGAGATGTCCAACGGTAACATCACTCAATGCTCCAAGTAATGTTAACTGACTATGTGTTAGGCATGTTTCTATGGGTGCGCCTGGTTCTTGACTCTTTCAGCTCTATCTACAGCCCAGAACACCTGAGCAACATTGTGGATAATCTTCCTTCTGATCTGAACTCCTTGTATGCGCAGATTTTCCGTGGACTCTGCAGCATCGAGGGACCTCAGAGCTATGGTGGCGTTCCGCGCATCATTAGTTGGATTTGCCACACCCAACGACCGTTGCATAAGCATGAGCTAACCCACGCTATTGCCATTGGATCCATACATTCACGTGTCAACAACCAGAGCATTCCGGTGGTCAATATCCTTGATCACTGCAAGCCGCTGATAGAGTTCAGACAGGATGGGACCGTAGTCTTTGTCCACTTTTCGGTGAAAGAGTATGCACTCCATCCTGCCTAACAACAATTACTGAATGATCAACAGGTTCTTCTTAGCTTGTGCAGCGCCTGAAATCATACCAACTCCCCAAGCTCAACTTGATATTGCATCAGCTAGCGTAGGGCTACTGGTGAAAGGTTTGGAGCTTCTCATGCCATCTGTTGGACAATCGGACGTTATGGCGAAGGTCGCCGGTGGTTCTTACCGACTCCTCACATATGCGATCGACTTCTGGATTGAACACTGTCTTTTATACATTACTTCGGTCGGCGATTTTGCAGCACAAGGGTTGCTCCTGGAGTGGTTGGCTAGGTTGCAGGACAAGCACGATCACATAATCCGCTGTCTGCATCACACGGCGCACCTACCCGATGCAGACGCGCTGCCCTCTGACACCGAAGTTGACCAACGACTACACTTGTATGCCGGTCGGCCAGCACAAACAATAATGAGGGATACCTTAATCACACGGCAATGTGTCAGTCGAGGAAAGTGCGAGAACGGCAAAGGTATCGCCACGAGGTTCTGATGACTGGACTTCACTAACGAGTTTAGATGCGGAAAGCTCTATGAAACAGCATGATCCCACACTCTTCAGCAGATTGGCAATTGAATTTGAACGCATTCGCGTTCATCTATTGTCGCATCAGACAGTTGATAGTGTTTCCCCCTCCTCGCTCCTCGCTTTCCAGAAGTCGTATGCATCTATCACACTCCGCTGTCGATTTCCGAATTGTCTGAAGGCATCAGAAGGCTTTTCCTCGGAGCAACTGAGAGATCGCCATGAATTAAGTCATGTCCAGCGCATTTACTGCAAAGTAGAAACTTGCCAGTACCACCGGATCGGCTTCACATCCAAGACCGCGCATGATAAGCACGACCGTAACTTCCATCAGGCAAGCCAAGTCGTCTTAGTCCCTCCAAGAATCAGACGTGTTGGCAGGGCGCAAGATTTTCGACTTGCGCTCAGAACTAGGACTGATCGTACAGAACGCATCGAAAATCCCCGCGACCCGAAATCACTCACTGCGTTAGATTCTCCATCGAGTTCTTCAGTCGGCTCCTTATCCAGCCCTCCAGCGAGTCCTCCAGCACGTACGGCCGCAGCAAAACCAAAATTTGATAAATTCGGTGCGACACTCTTAGCGAGAGAAGCAGAGGCTGGTGATTTGGGCGGAGTCAAAGCAGCTTATGCAGCTGCTCCAGACGAACTTGACCGGTCTGATTATGCGGGGATAACTCCTCTACAAAAGGCTGCTCTTCAGGGTCATGAAGATGTTGTCGACTTCCTCCTCGAAGCAGGTTGTAGGATAGATTGCATGTCAGGTGATGGAGACACGCCTCTTATCGATGCAGTAGAGAACTCACACCTAGGCATTATCAAGCTTCTCCTCAAGAACGGCGTTGATCCACATCACCAGAACAAGAATGGGAAGCGTGCCATAGACGTTCTTGATCAAGAGGACGAGGATGCCGAAGAGATTAAAAGGGAGCTCAGAGAGGCCACGGACCGCCACCCTATAGTACCCAAGTACGCCTCATCTACTCCCCGGAGGCTGCCCAAAAGCCCCTTTAAGCTGGTCTACTACGAATACAACGTCGAAACCCTGCAGGAGAAATGCGGTGATGGCGACATCCTCGCTGTCGGAGAGTTGATCAACAACAACATCAAGCCCAATATCGCATGTGGCGTCGCGGCTGCGAGAGGTGGCCATTATGATATCCTCTCTATCCTGCTCGCTCGCGGCTTGAAGCCAGATCCAGATCCAGCGAAGCATCCTGAGACGCCCATGACTGTTGCTATAGGGCGGGGTCACATCAAAATAATCGAGTTGCTTCTAGAACAGAATAGCTTTGACCCTACACGACGGAATCGGGAAGGCAAGAATTATTATGAGATTGCTGAGGAAAGACAGGGTCCACAATGGGAAACAGAAGTAAGGCTCCTGAAGCAGGCAATTGTCGATTATCACGACGACGGAGCGAGGAGCGCCAATGACGAAATGTCAAATCTTGAAGCACTTCAAGCAAGTCCAATGCAGGACCGTTCGAGTTCAGGTCGACCATTACGGCGACTGAAAAATGGCTTGGTTTTAAAGGGGCGAAAGCGATTAGTGGACGATAATTTGTCACTGGATGAAAGCGAGGAGGAGGTGCGGCCACCGCCACGCAAAGAGAGGAGACGGTCCCTAGGGGATAAATCTCGGGGAAGAAAAACACTAACATTTTCCGAATATACTCGCAAGAAAGAACAATAGCACTGAATCGAAACACGCGAAAGTAGTCTGCTTTTCCAATCAAGCCCTCACAGGTTCTTCAATCTCAACATTAATTACCTTAGCAGGTACACTGATAATGTCAAGTTCGCTGCTCGATTTGTCCTAGAGCATTGAGCACTGATGAGACGACCACTACTGAAAGTGGAAATTCTGTTCAATTCCATTCGCTCCAGGTAGTCTTCGCTTATATGCACTTGGGTAAACGGCTTGTTAGATATGAGAAGACACCTCTTAACATTGTGAACCTCACTTTGCGAAGCTTCGATCATGAGTATCGCCAGACTAACCACCAAATTCAGCCCCCGACCCCACTATATTGTGCCGCGAGAGATCAAGAAGCAATGGTCTCATATATTGCTGGTGTATTACTGTGCGATTGAAACATTAATAGTTTAGCGCTTTACTTATTTAGGAATAGCGTCATCGCGTCGAGAACACGCTAACAGACGCGCGAAGTCCCATCAACTGACAACTGCCCCTTAATCACTGCTTGCCATGATAAATGTTGCCTCAGGCTTCCTGTGGCTATGTCTCCTTTCTATTGCAATGCTGTGTGTAGCGAATTATCAGAGGTAGTGCTTTCTTTCTTTAGTCCATTGAGCTTCTCATCACCACCAACAAACACCTCGTGTCCCTGTACTACCTGCGGCGGATCATGCTTTGGCAGATATTTGAAGATGACCGGCATCAATGCCGCGAGGACGACACCAACTCCTAGTGCGGCGGTCGACACCGCGAATCCTTTCAGATTCCGCGGCCCTTCAGCGCTGGGCCAGAGAAAGCTTCCATAGATGAAGCTTGTATGGCCAAGCGAGTTGACGAGAGCGATTGCGATTGACCGCTTGCGCACTGGTTGCGACATGACTTCGCTGGTCCAGTTGAGGATCAGAGGTACCGTTGTGTACATTCCGCCAATTAGCAGACACATCATGACATACTTGACGACGTTGTTGCTGACTAGGAGAGACACTAGTGCTGCGATGGCGGCGAGACCGAGTAGGCCGGCGTTGTGCCATCTGCGATCTTGTGCCTTATCCGATGTCCAAGACCTGGTGAAGAAGGCGCGATCAGCGGACTTTCTCGAATATACTATCGGGTGAAAGTACTCACCAAACTAGCTGAAATACCACGCCGGACATCCAAATTGGTACGGTCATCCATTGAGCGGTCACCTTGCTGTATCCCATCCCTCTGAGCATTGTTGGAATGAAGTATGAGATCGTCAAGGCAAGCAAGTTGGCGGAGTAGAGCAGTAAGAAGCAGTACGTCCGACCGTCCTTAAGCACAGAAACGAACGCCTGCAGGGGCGTGAGAGCAGATTCTTCAGCTTCCCAAGGTTGATCTCGTTCGCGCAGGATGCGGACATGCGCGAGAAGGCGCTGTTCGGGTGAAAGCATCTTGGAATTGATGGGCCAGTCTGGCAGAACGAAGTACACTGAGGAGTTTGACATGTCAGCTAGGATATAAGGTTGCGCTCCAGATGCACTTACGACCAAATCCACACACTATGGTAACAACGCTTTCTATCAGGAGCAGCCATCGCCATCCTGGAATGCCTCGAGCACCGTCGAGACTTGCGATGACTGATCCTGCCATGATACCGCCGAGCGCGGGAGAAACGCATCCAGAGGTATAGAAGATGCAGAAACGCTTGCCTATGGTATCAACGTCAGTAACGACGCGCGATTGAGATGATACAACTATACTTACCGACTTCTTTCTTCGTGTACCAACACGTGAGGATGAAGAGTGCGCCAGGATACAAGCCCGCTTCGATCGCACCGAGAAAAAAGCGACCAACGAGTAGTCCGGTTGCGCTCTTTGTTTGCGACATACCAAGGACGACGCAGCCCCAGACCCAGACAATGGTGGCTGTGTGCGTAAGCGTCAGTCAGCATCCGCACAAGGTCTTGTCCGTTCGTTTGACATACACAGATATATTGAAGGCTTGACTTTCATCAAAATCATGTTGGAAGGCACCTCGAAGATGACATACGCCACGAAGAAGAGCGAAACAAGCATCGCGTACTCTGCTTGACGTCAGATTCGTGACTATGCCTGCTCCTTCGAAATACGGCGACCTACGATTGTCCGAAAGCCCGAGATCCTCACTCATGCCCGCAGCATTCGCATTTGCGATATTGCTCCGATCAAGATGGGCGAGAATATACATCCACCAGAGAATCGGTAGCAAGATGAAGTCAATCTTGCGGACGAGACGTTTCTCTTCTGCGGTGTCTGGGACATATGATTGGAGGGCTTCAAGAATGGCCGCATTTTCGATTTCTTGATGATGAGTGCGCGCATTGCTCTTTTCGCTCGCTGGGTAGGATCTTCGTCCTTGCTTCGTGTCCACCGGCTCGATGCCACCACCGGACGGCATGATCTCGAAGACTCGGCAAGTATGTGGTGCAATTAACTACTGTAAATGCAAAGAAATAATTGCTGGACCTATGTTGTTCGAACTGCTGGGTCAAGTCGTCTCAAGAGCGCAGCTTTAACGGTTGTTGCTGACTTCGGTTCGATCTAGGACCTTTTCGAGTATGTCGCATACTTGCTGCCAATTAACTTCTCGGCGCTGCCTTGACCTAATCTCACAGCTCCCAGGACTTAGAACTTCGCCAAGTTGATTGTTCAAGTGCGATACCCCGCTTCCTATCTCTCGTATCACTGTTGAGAATCTCGGCGGAATCCCGGGCATGGTCGTCGACTGGATTAAAGCAGGGGTCCATGTGGAGAAGCCAAGGCGATTAATGGTTGGTCAAGAATCAGGTGGGCAATGTCGATCTTAGAGAGGAACCCGCCCGTATCTCTTCCGGACCGTCTCAAGCTCCAAGACCTTGGTCGTAATGCTTCGATGCGAGACCACTTTGCTTTCGACCAATCTTTCAGCCTCATCATTTGCGCCAGCGATTTCAGCAGCTACTACTAGGATCGCCGACTTCAAGAGCTGGAAGCGTGAGTGACAGACAACCTGAATGACCTCAAGATGACAACGACATCCGCAAAGCACGTCGTTTTTGACATTGTCGGCACTTGCGTCTCATACGATGCGCTCTTCGACGCCATCGACCACCAATTGGGCGACAAATTACGCGCCGAAGGCATCAAGCCACGGCTTTTCGGCTATCTCTGGATTGAAGTCACAGAGAGAGAATACACATACCTCAGTATGAATGGACGGTACATCGGCTTCCGCGAAATCTTCATTAGCCTCTTTAACCGCATGCTCTACATGTCCGGCATCCAGGATCCGCATTCCTTTGCCAACGACGAGGATTTACAGTACATCTTGCAACAATACAAGAAGCTCGAAGCACGCCCCGGAATCGCGGAATGCTTCCAAATGCTCCGAGACGCTGGCTTCACGGTATGGGCTTTGACAGCAGGAGATGTGGAGCGCGTTGGCGGCTACTTCACTCACAACGCGATCCCCATGCCTAAAGAAAACTTTATATCTTGCGACTCAATACAGGTGGGAAAGCCGGATCCGAAGGTCTATCAAATGATGTTTGAGAAGTTGGGAAATGACGAGAAGTGGTTTGCTGCAGCACATAATTGGGACGTCGCAGCTGCAAAACTTCAAGGGTATGTGATCACACACAAATGCAAATTGTATAATAGCAGTAACCCTGACGTTTCCAGATTCAAGGCTGCTTACTGCACTTTTTGGGAGAAGATTCGATGCGACGACCTCTTTGGCGAGATGGATGTCACTGCAGATACATTCCCTGAGATGGCTCGTGGGATCATTGCTGCTTCAAGTGGTGCATCTAGCTCGAGTTAGGTCGAAGAAATCCGAACTCTACCCAACATTTCCATCTTAATCTTGACAGATGCCTTGTTCGTCACTGATCTGCGTGCCAAGTGATCATTGAGCAGAAGGATTGCCGAGCATGCAACTTGGAGTTCTTCGACAATTTAGCGGCTACACCCCACCTTTCAACCCCGGGATGTGGGTGTGCATCCTTGTTGATTCGTACTGACTAGGCTAGTCCGATACCGGGTCTTTTACCCCAACTCATCCCACTTTCGTTCGATAACACCATTTCGCACCGCCAAGATGAGTGCTGTGACGCTGCAGTCACTTTCAAACGCTGGAGACGCTTCGCGTGCGGGTGAGACAAAGTCCTGAGTCCGGCAATCGGCGTGAATTTGCCGAGTGACACAGCAACCAGATCCCATCGTCTTCTGAATACGGATTAGTCGATGCCCTGTTGTCCAAACACCACACACCTGCACCAAAGTGAGCGCAGGCCTTGAGAGCGTGTCGTAGCCATCGCGACAAAGCTAGCTCCACAAGATGACCACAGCCCGAGCGCCAGTCTCGAATCCCGTGTCTTCATTCTGGACATCCGAACCTTTACCCTATGAGGACTTGCGCAGTACAGAGGCCCTGCCATTAGAAGCCGACATCGTCATAATTGGTGCTGGATTTGCTGGAGTAGTATGTTTACCCAGTAATTCTAGCGTTTGCATGATATGCTAATGTCATATGCCAGGCAACCGCCTACCATATCCTCACTGCACCATCTACATCGCCAGCCCCATCAATTCTTCTGCTTGATGCTCGGAAGATATGCTCTGGAGCTACCGGTCGTAATGGCGGACATGTGAAGCCGGATCTCTACTTCAATGTATCCAAGTATATTTCCATGTTTGGCGCAGCAGCCGCGGCGGAAGTGGCTGCATTCGAAGCTGCAAATGTATTAGCGGTGAAAGAGCTGGTGGAGACTGAGGGGTTGGATTGTGACTTTCATCTCACGAGAGCAGTGGATGTCTACCTAGATGCGCAACATGCGAAGGAGACGGAGGAGGCTTGGAGGCGGTTGAAGCAAGAGGACGAGGTGAATTTGAAAGATGTTGCTTTTATTCCCCAGAAGGACGCTGAGAAGGTAAGCACTTACATGACGATGATCCTGCAATTTGAACAATGAAAATGCTGAACTCCTTCAGATCTCTGGTGTCAAAGGCGCACGATGTGCATTCAGTTTCACCGCAGCGCATTTATGGCCTGCGAAAATGGTGCATCAACTACTTGGAAAGCTACTCGACCAAGGACACCAGCTCAACATTCAAGCAAATACACCAGTAACATCCGTATCTGAGACCAAATACGGCGCGGGTACATGGTCAATACAAACCCCTCGTGGTATCGTAAAAGCCTCGAAAATTGTGTACGCCACCAACGGCTACACAAGCCAAGTGCTTCCCGAGTATGCGCGGAGCATCACACCTATTCGAGGAGTATGCAGCCACATCTCAAGTCCACAAGGAAGAAACGCGCCACATCTAGTCAACACATACGCGATCCGTTTCGACAGCCAGAACTACGACTACCTCATCCCTCGCCCCGACGGCAGCATCGTCGTCGGCGGAGCAAGACAGCACTTCTGGCACAATCCTGAGCGCTGGTTCAGTACGGTCCGCGATGATGAGCAAGTGGATGAAGCTGTGTCGTATTTTGACGGGTACATGCAGCGGCATTTTCGGGGTTGGGAGAATACTGGCGCGGAGACTACGAAGGTTTGGACGGGAAGTGAGTACCCAAGGACCTCGCAGGTCAGATGAATTTTTGGAAACTGACCACTTCGTAGTTATGGGCTATAGTGCGGATTACATGCCGCACGTTGGTCACGTTCCCGGCAAACCTGGGCAGTTCATCATTGCAGGTTTCAATGGGCACGGGATGCCGCAGATATTGCTTTCAAGTAAGGGTCTGGTTGCGATGGTACGGGATGATGTGCTGTTCGAAGAGACTGGGGTCCCTCAATTGTTCAAGTCGACGAGGGAGAGGATTGAGCGACGTGATAGTCCGTTAGAAGACTCGTTCAGGCCGTTGTGGGAGGCACATGCAAAGGCGAGGCTGTGATGAGAGCTTCTACCAAATTAGAGCATATATCAACTTGACAACTGTCACATGCTGTGCATGGGATTGTGTTGGTGCTTGTGAAGTTGCCGTGATTATGCGCCTGACTCGATTCGGAATGGCGTTGATCGCGTCACGAAAGCACACTTACTCCTTCTTACCTGTGTTCGCCATCCAACGCATATTTATCTTTGAAACGGTGGCATCTATGTCGCGCCTCAACTACCTCCTGAGACAACGAAGGGCAAGTCAATTTTGATAGACAATGACCGGTCGCGTCCTCAGCGCGAAGCGCGCAATGCCGCTAGGTGTGACCACGTTGGTTGCTGCACACGTCACACGTTTTGAGAAGGGTATCAATAATCCTACAACACAGCGGTCTGGCAATTCAGAAAAGAGTGTGTGATCCCGTCGTCTAAGCCGTTAAGGCCAAATCACGCAATGACGAACGATGTGGGCGGTGGGCAATCAGAGTCGCGCTCAAGCACAAAACATGCTCTTTCACTTTCACTGAAATGTTTGCAACGTTTTACGTCATGTCAAAGCTTCTTTTGGCATTGTCTTATTGTGCTCGCGCCTCAATTGTTTCACATTCTTTTGCGCTATCTGCTCCTTCTTGCCCCCAACAGCCTCAATTCTACACTATCCGGACGCACCACCACGAATCTTGGAAAGACTCTTGTGTCTCTTTGTATACCCCAAGTGTAATTCAACGAACCCCAAACACATCTCTACCAGCCCATAATCCACCGACTACGATCACGCTCCGATATGCCGCCAAAGTCGAAGCCGCGCAAGGTCCTGGAGACCATCAGCATCCAGGAAGTCGAGCATGTGAGCACCCGCTCGATCTATGGCGACAACCATGCCGCCACCGAAGACTCCATGATGGTGGAGCACGCCAAGTCTCTCCGCGCTGCTGGTCTGATTGACGAGGAGATGGAAGCGCAGCTGTCTCAGCCATGGCATAGAACCGGCGAGCTGAAGCGACATTACACCAAAGAGTATCTGGAGATGCACCCGGAACATACCGGCTCGAACGCAAGTGAGATGCCTACCTACGAGACAGCACTGAAAAAGCAGAGGGAAAGGGACAGGGCGCAAGAGAAGTGGCTTGCGGACTGGAGGGCTGGCAAGATTGACGATGATGGAAATCCTGTGGGTGTTGAAGGGAGAAGTACCGGATCGAGCTCATCTTCCAAGCCCAGCAGCGACGCAGACAGCACCGACAGCCACCAGGAAGCCCCGCGGGATGCCGACCACCATGGCGACAGCTCAAGTGTCGCCAGCACTTCTAGCGGCGCATCTCATGAATCTGCAGGCGACCATGTCTCGATGCCAATCAAGACCACGCCTTTCAACGCATCAGCGTGGACGGAGGCGTCAAGCGACGACGGTCTAACACCTACGGCTCACCGCAAAGTCAACTTTGCCCGCACTCCCGCTTCTCCACCCTCTTCTCGGTCCAGTCACTCCGATTTCCCAAGTTCACCACCGGCGCCTCTACCTCAAACACGACCAGGCAATTCTACTGCAAAGACATCTACGAAGCCCAAGTCAGTCACCAAGGCCTCCATCACTTCCAAAGCATCAAGCACAACAACCAGACCCACGCCCAAGCCTCGCGTTCGAAAGCTTACAAACCAAGTCGCGACCATTCAGCCGCTTGCGGACCAGCCCGACTATGCTGAATTCGATTACTATTCCCTCGCGGCGCTCTGTCGCGATCGCTCACTGCCTGGCAAAGGTACCGCAGGAACTCTGCGCAATCGTCTAATCCAAGACGACATCAACGTTGCGCAAGGCTTGGAGAGAGAGAAGAGGACACACAACAGTAAGAGGCAAGGGTATAAACATGAAGCGCCGAAGGTTGAACCGGGTCGTGGAAATGCTAGTGTGAGTACGAGCGCGAATGGGGGTAGCAGTGACGACGGTAGGGTTGGAAAGAAGGTGCAAGGCGCAAGTAGTCCGACCGTAGGACAGAACGATGGGAAGAAGGTGGTGATGGAAGATGGCGATAGCGATGGAGGAAAGACATGGATGACAACTTCGAGTGGAAGCGCATCAGCGTCGGAGAGCGGTCAGATGACTGGTGACAAGAGAAAGAGGAGCGTTGAAGGAGATGTTGGCCGCGTAGACGAAGCAGATGGAGAGATCAAGAAGATCAAGACGGCCGCCTAGGGATTTATCGGCAACTTCCAGTGGGGCACGTTCTGGCAACTACATTGGCAGTAGGGATATTCAAATAGCATAGCGGCGCGGTATCTACATACGCAACAGTACTAGAATCAACAATACGTACCAACTCCAACACCATCCGCACACGCGTCCTGCTTAGTTTCCATATTGACGAATCTACCCAACAGCCAAGTCCGCTACCAATGCCTCCATCGCGCTAGAATGCGTACTCGCATTCGCTGGGTATATGAACGGACCCGCCCAATTCACACTAAACACACCATCCTCCCTATTATTCCACCAAACACTCTCCGCACTCGTCCTAATCGCATCTCTAAACACCTCATCCGGCGCAACTTTCTGCAGCTCTTGCAAACCGCGCATAAACACACCCTTGAACTGCGTTCCGTCTGCGCCACAATTCGGCTCGCAGGGATCATGCAAGACACCATCCGCATCAGACAACTGTTTCAACGCCGCGTGCGCAATCCTTGTCGCAAGACTCAGGTACGTTTCACCCGTCGCCGTCTGCGCAGTCGCGCGATGCATCTCGACAAGTCCACCAAGTATAACGCCCTGATTATACGACCATACCGTGCCATTATTGTTCACGCATTCCTCCGTCAATCCATCATTAATCGTCCCTTGCGCATTGATCATCCCACTTCGATCAAACCACTCCAACGCTCGTTCCGCCCAGGCGAAATAGTACTCTCTTTCAGACTTCTTGTACGCGCGATTCGCCAGATGCGCAGCCGTGCTGAAGAATAGCTCGTTTGTGATGGCGTTGACGTAGTTGCGTTCCCAGGACCAGTAGATGCCACCGCTGTGACAATGTGTGGGCCAGATGTTGGTCATGGCGAGGAATATGTTTTGCGCGAGGTGCAGATAGTGCTTTTGTTGGGTCACGTCGTAGGCTGAGATCCACGCGAGGGACCACCAGAGGTTGTCATCGTAGTAGCCGTTAAGCCAGCGCTCAGGGTTTGAGGAGGCGGCGAGGGGGAGGTCAGTTGGTTTATTGGGCAGATGGCGATTGGTGATGGCGTGCCAGTCTTGAGGGGAAAGGGTATGTGGTTCATGGGTGTGCGCGTCGGAGTATCTGTCGTGTCCGACAGGATAATTCGTTCCCTTGAATAGCGCAAATGAGCCATTGCCGATAGTTGGAGCGATGAGTTGGGGGTTCTTCGCGGGTGCGCGGCGGAAAGCCAATACAAATATGACCTTTGCGCGCAGTTGCAGTTGATCGTTCTCTGGGTCTGCTCTTGCGAGGTTGCCAACCATGGTAATGATGTTCGCGTTGTTCCACCATCCTGTAGAGTCCCACGTGCCCGTACTAACATTATACCAGCGATCGAGGTTGTTGAAAGCAGATTCTGCGCGTCGAGTTGTGCTCGTGGTGGTGTGCGACACGCTGTGTGCATAGGTGTCAGCGACGAACAGAGTGAACAGCATGAAAAAAACCGGCAAGAGCCATGAAATCATGATGAAGGTGTAGGAACCATAAGTAAAAAAGTGTTCCGACTGTATACAGGATTGCTTCTATTGTTGGAATTGAAGTGCGCACACATATCGGACTTCGAAGCGCGGCACGTCGCTCTTGATATGCTCTGTTGAGCATGCGGTGCGACAAAATTTACATGTAGTGTACTTGCCATCCGGTGATCAACTGGGTAGTTATGGCCAACGATCAACGATTTTCAAGGACACAATTCCCGTTCTTGCGAAGGTGGAAAGAGCGGTGGGTAGAATGAAAGGTTGTCTTACCTCGGCGCATCTTGGAGAGGTTTCTGAACGCCATCGTGGCGCTGAGCGAAGGCAGAATGCAAACTCGAAGTAGTATCGCCAGAGTCGTCGCGGCTTGCTGTAAAGGGGCTGTAGACAATGACTCCAAACAAGAAGACGGCCACGATGAAACGCATGTTGGCGGTTCTTGAATGGCGTTCAGCGCACAGCAGCTTAAAAGATCAGAACAAGCGCATCATGTGCCTCGGTCTTCGCCATGTTTGACAGTTGCTGGATTGTGATGTTGGTCTGTTGTCTCCTCGGTATGCGCCGGAAACTCGAATAGATGAAACCGAAATCCCACCACCAGTCGGTCCGCCGCCACCCACGTGCGCCAAGACTGCAGACACCCACACTGTCTCTATAGAGTGGCCATTCTTTTCTATGGCGAGGAGAGCATTCGGCGAGTGACTTCCCGAAGACATGGACTAGTGGCTGTAAGATCATCGAAGGCGCTCAAGCAATCAGGATCTCGTTCCCGAGCTCTTTCACTTCCTCCACCCAGCAATTCTCCTCGCCGTCCTTCGCTTCGTCCAAATACTTCCATATGGCTTCCAGTACTCTTTTCGAAGTATGCAGGTAACCCCAGTACATTATGCTGTAGAGCTTGTCGAGTGTATTCATGATCCATTCGCGCTGCGCTGGGTCTCTGGATTCGGCGCCAGCCAAGAACAACGGCCAACAAATTGACTTGAACAGTGCATCGCCTGGATTGATGAACGAGATCTGGTGCACGACATCGTCGGCAAGCGCGGTGAGGTTGACAATTGCCTTGCCGCTACCCGGGTCGATGAGAGGATTGGTAGACGGTAAGACGCGCGCCAGGTAAATGCAGACCGCTGAGCGATGTGCGGCTGCGATACGAATGCGCTGTTTAATATCTTCGAAGGGTGAGGCTGGCTCGAAGTCGCAGGACCATTCCATCGGATCAAAGGCAAGTGCGCGATGTAACAGATGGCCGAGTTTCTCCTGTATATCTTCATACACCTCATCGGTGCACAGCACTGTTCTTGAAGGCAGAGCGAAAGATTCCAGCATAACTCGGAGTAATGGTCCAGGACATGACAGATAATTGTTCGTCTCTGCGTATCGAAGGATGGGCTCCAACTCGATAGTGTCTGGGATGAATGCCGGCATTGCAGTGAAGCTGAATGTAGATCCAAGGATGTAGAATACTAGGAAGTCAGACAAAATAGTTTGCCGTAGTCGACTCATTGGCTTTTGAAGATATGGTGGCTCGCCAAGCAGCATGATAAGCTGGTGAGCACCGTCCATGTGCACTTTCCACTTATCGCGCCCTGATTCAACGAGCGCGTAGTTGACAAAAAGAAGGATTGTGACAAGTATCAGGTCGATGTTGTTTTCATCCACCATTGCAATGTTTTGCGCTAGTAGGGTCAATGCATTCTGTTTCGCAACGAGCGCGTCTTTGTAGGATGACTTCAATGGCCCACCAAAGGCAGTTGCGGCTTGATGATACGCCGTTGCTCCTGGGTGGCTGTCTGTCTGATAGCTCGACTGACCCATTGGATTGCGCGCGATGTTGAAAACATGGAAGGCTGAGTTCGCTACCATGATGTGCAACAGCAGCGGATATGCAGATGTTGCTGGAATCAAGTCGCGAATGGGGTTCTGGCCCGGCACATCGTAAACCACCATGACATCGCACAGCTGCGTTGCGAAGTGGTTGAGGTAGTACCGCGAGTGCCGGTCAAGATCGTTCACCAGAGGATCCACCAGCGGGCGGTGGACCGTCATCGCCATTTCCTCCTCTTCCGGAGATTCGGACTCATCGGATTGCGCGCGCAGCGGGTTCAGATCTCCATTTTCTTGGTGTTGCGGATGGTTGTCGTTGTCCCACTTCAGAGCAGGTGCAGCATGAGTCTTGGCTGCCTTTTTGATTTCTTCTCGTTCGTCATAGGATTTGCCCATCATCTTCCCGCGGCTTGCAACACCGCTGTTCCATTTGAACAGCTTTCCATAGCCCAAGCAATCCACACCGGAGGACAGACACTTCTGACAGCTCGGTAGAGATCGGTCGCATCTCCATCGTCGCTTCCGGCAATTGTGGCAGGCTTTGGTGGGAAGATTGAGTGCGGCGACGTTCATTGGACGTACGCCATGCGAGGTGTGCCGTGGATTGCCCTCAAAAGGCGTTGCTGTATGGCCCGGGGATTACACAATAGCTTGTGGGGATGGCTTGGGGATCTTGCGGGCGTTTAAGCTGAATGCATGACTAATGGCTCTTTCGCTTTGTGTGAGGTCTGGTGTCTCGATTTCGTCACCCCAGCTTTTCTCGCCGCCTGGAAGCGCCGTACGGCGGTTTGTTTCGGCCACGTGCGCAAACCGCGGAACGTCGGTGATTTGCTGAAACAGTGCTTGAAAGCCTTCGCGAGTCACGTTTTGAGACGGCTGGACGGGACCAATCTGGTGTCGTAGCGCTATTCCCGGTGTCACATATGCACAGTTTCTCATCAATAGCGTTTACATTTGCCATGGTCTCTCCAAAACAGAAGCTATTGGGATATAGTCCGAGATCCCTGTGAGCATCACCACCATCTTTGTCACAATTGCGTGCATGGCTCACGTGGGCGGCCGTTAAGCATCGGTTCTGGACTTTTCCACGCCAATCTAGGCCGGATCTGGTAGCCAAGACGCATCGCTCGCATGGGTGGTCCACTTCGTGACGACCTTTCAGCAGACGTCACAGTCACAGCCGCTCGAAAAGGCGTTTCCGTTGCGATTGCATTTCTCAGCACAATGTCGCCTACCGCGCCTTTCAACAGAATTGGCGGTCGTCACGGATTCCGCAAGACAGGATATAGACAGAGAGAGGTTTCCAGGGGCCAAAGAACCTGATCAGGTCATCTTGTCAATATCAGTCTCGACATACCAGAACCCTTTATTCGCATCAAGCGTGTCATTCCAACAGTTTGACGTTGCTGTCAAACACGCCTCTCACAATAGCCACTTCAACCACATCAACAGAGCCACCTCCTTCCCCTATTCCTTCGGACATGGCAGCAACACCGAAGATCGAAGAGGGCTCGCCACAGCCTCGAGGCTCGTATACCCCCTCTGAGATTGAAAGATTGGGTCGCGAACGACCGGAAGTCTTCACCTCGATATGGATGGAACTCGGTTTCTGTTTCGCGCTGCTCGGATCAATGTTTGTTGCTGAATACTTCATTTCCGGATTTAATATCCTCTTACCAGACCTCACCGAAGCACTCAATATTCCATCCAACGCGCAGACGTGGCCCGCCAGCGTCTTCTCCCTAGTTACCGGCGCCTTTCTTCTTCCATTTGGACGACTTGCAGATATGTTCGGAGGATACATCGTCTTCTGCAGTGGGCTAGTTTGGTTCCTGATATGGTCCATCATTGCGGGTTTCAGCCAGAACTATGTCATGCTCATTGTCTGCCGAGCATTGCAAGGCTTTGGGCCGGCAGCATTCTTGCCGTCTGGCATCATGCTGTTGGGTAGTATTTACCGCCCTGGGCCGCGCAAAAATCTCGTCTTCAGCTTGTATGGTGCGTTTGCTCCAGTCGGCTTTTTCACTGGCATTTTCTTTGCTGGTGTGGCCGCCCAATTCATCACCTGGGGCTGGTTCTTCTGGATCGGATCCATCATTCTCGCACTCGTCGGAGTGGTTTCGTACTTTTGCGTCCCCAATCGCCAACAGGATCGGGACCAGTCAGGCAAAGGCGTCAAAATGGACTGGCTGGGTACCGCGACTGTAGTTCCAGGGCTCGTGCTCATCATTTTCGCCCTCACAGACGGAAGCCACGCTCCACGGGGATGGGCAACGCCATACATCCCAGTGACATTCGTTATCGGGTGGCTCTTCATCGCTGCCTTCATATACATCGAGGGCTGGGTAGCTGAGCAACCCTTGCTACCTGGAGATATGTTCAACGTCAAGGGCATGAAGCCTCTTGCCGTTGCATTATTTTTCCAGTACGGTACCTTCGGCATCTTCCTCTTCTATGCCAGCTTTTACATCGAAGAGGTTGTTGGCGCTGGTCCACTTTTGACAGCAGCATGGTTCACGCCGATGTGCGTTGGTGGCCTAGTACTCACTACCATCGGCGGACTAATTCTGCATCTCCTGCCGGGTCGCATCCTCTTACTCATCAGCGGGACCGCCTATATCCTGTCGACCCTGCTATTTGCCATACTGCCCGAGTCTTTCAGCTACTGGGCATACGTCTTCCCGGCGATGATCTGTGCGACGCTCGGCATTGACATCACCTACAACGTCAGCAACATCTTCATTACCACTTCGATGCCCAAAGCCCGGCAAGGACTAGCTGGTGCCTTTATGAACAGCTTGCTCTTCCTCGGCATCGCTGTTTTCTTGAGCTTCGCGGATCTGGCAGTTAGTGAGACGGAAGGCAGAGGCCTTCGACAAAGCTACAAGATCGCATTCTGGATGGCCACGGCGCTGGCAGGTGCGGGCCTCATCATCATGTTCTTCGGTGTACAGATCGGGAAGGCGAAGAGCGACTTGACGATCGAGGAGAGGGAGGAGTTGGAGCAGGAGTTGACCAGGAGACAAACAAATGAGTGATGGTTTCCGACAACACCAGCAGATGTGGTGTAGGTGACGCGAGACGCGAAGTTTTGGCCTAGTTTTATTGCGCAATGATACCCTATTTCACCTTCTCATTATCGGATTGCGCACCTCATGAGTTGTGAGTCTCCTATTAGCCTTGATACGAGTGATTATGGTGAGTGGGGTTGCATAGGCCGTCCAGCGGGAGGATGAGTGTACGCCAAGACGCTGCCGACACGCTAAATCGGCGCACGCGTCAGTCCCAACTTTTTCGCGTCACTTGGACGCTCATCCTCATGAAGGCTCCTAAACTCAGTCATAAGAAATCCTAACGCGACATCGGACACGTGATTGCTGGCAATCTATCTCCGATGGCCATTTCTGATGAACTTCCAAAAAACCCTCGCATGAGGATATCAAACGAGCTGCTAATCGAGCATAGCTCGAAGCACGAAGAAGTTAAGGCACAACGGAAGCTGTTGTACTGAGCCGGCTGCTCGCATTCAGCTTCTAGTGCGTGTAACACATGGCAGTGTCTGATTAGAGAGTCTCGAGTTGGCGTACCACCTCGAAGGAAGTACGATGGAATAGTACCACCATCCTTCTTAATGGGCATCGACTACTCCCAGTACGCTGCAATGTGCGTTTTGATACTTGCTGCAGCACCTCAGCTTCCACGAGCAACCCTCTGCTCACTTCTCTGCTCCTCAGCTATGACTATCTCTACGCTCTTTGTGGTTGCTGTCCTCACTAGGTGTCTAGAAGCGCAGACCGACCTCCTCCTACCATTTTGCGCGGTAGGTTGCATCAGCAACAAGAGTAGGGCTCCGCTGGATGATCAGACATGCACACCAGGCGACATCACATGCCTTTGTTTGAATACCTGGTTGCTCGATGTACATGTCTGCGGAATAATAAAATGCGACCCTGACGATGTTCAAAGTACCGACAAGTGGGCCAGGGAGAGATGCATGAGTAAGGAAAGCGGTGCATGCAAAGCACTAGCTGACAGATTCGCAGATTATCCTTCACCACTGCCCTCATATAGCACGGCGACACCGCTTGTCACTTCGAGCAAATCAGTGAGACTGACCTCATCCTCCTCACGTACATCGCCGCCGACAGGGACGTCGGTGACACCATCAAGCACTTCAAGGGTCATTTCAGTGAGCTCAGACTCAGCGACTGCCTCTTTAGGGCCATCGGACCCTTCTGCGGCTCAGCGCGAGCACCCACCATCTCATACAAGTGTCGGACTCGCTGCGGGAATACCATGTGCGATACTGTTCATCGCAAGCGTCACGGTACTGTACTGCTTAAGAAGACGATGCGTCGCAAGAAGGGTGCCGGAGCGTTACTGAATTGAGATGGATAGTAAAAACATGAAGGTCGGTCGCGAAACCTGCCTGTTTTCAAGGTTTCCGTGGTCGCGTCTGGGAAGCAGCGATTAGAAAGCAGATTAGGATGTACAAGGTGAGCGACAACTGCCGCACATCGTGTCGGCTGACACTGAACGTAATACAGTCAAATCCATAAGTCGTTCTGTTCGCAACACAAAATAGTGCCTGGTGTACAGGCATTATGAGATCGTGCGTTGGGTTACCGCTCATCCTGCGATTTGCCGAGGTTCAGGCACGTCGCCTCAGCTTGCACAATTAGTCGGACTCACAATTCCTCCGACATGTCCGATACCTACCTCCGACATTGTGCTTACGGATTTTCAGTTCCTCCATGCATATTACACGAGCCTCCCCAAACTACAACTTGATTGGATCATATGGGCACCGAGTATGCGGGCTTGCAGGAAGCGAAACCATATTGGTTGAATTACCTACGCCTCTGATGTTGCCTTGCGTTCATCTTCAGGCACCTAAGGCGCCCTTATGTCGATAAGGGCGCACTATTTAACGTGTCGGTGGTACGAAAGAGCTCGTACGAACGGGTTCGTACTTGATGTTGCACCGATCGCACAAACATTGGTACGTCGCCAAAGACGAGCTCCTTCGTTGTGCTGTGGTGTAAGCGGGGCAACAGCCTCCAATCAAGACGTGGGCTAGCTCAAGCCTCATCGAACCACGACGACATTAAATACAAAGCCGACAGCTTCCCAACCTGAAATTCACACAGAAGCACTATTAGACTTTATCACTCCTAGTACTCGCACTCAAACCACTTCGCTCGCACCTTACCCATCAGCACACTCTTCAACATGTCCGCAGCTATCAGCTTCCACAAGCTCGCTCTCAGCCCGATCCTTCTAGGCCTCAAGAATGCCCATCACTTCATCTCCAAGGGTCAGGCATACGTAGCTGCCCAGAATCACGACGCCAACGACTACCTGACTGCGCGTCTTCGTCCAGACATGCTCGACTTCACCGCCCAAGTCTACCGCTTCACCGACCATGCAAAGTTTATTCCTGGTCGCGTCAACCCCGAAAATCCCACCCTCCCGCAACCAGACGTCGAAAAGACATTCCCGGAACTGCTCGATCGAATCACTAAAACCGTTGAATTCCTGGAAAGTATTGACGAGAAGAGCTTCGAGGGTAAAGAGGGGCAGAAGTACACGCAAATCCTTGGTGGAGGCAAGGTCAAGATCGAGTGGACGGCGATTGAGTATGTGACGCTGTTTGCGCACCCGAATTTCTGGTAAATATTTTCACTGAAGTTGAAGTGATGCTGGGGCTGACGACACGCAGGTTTCATATTGTGACGGCATATGATATATTGAGGATGAAGGGTGTGGATCTTGGAAAGCCTGATTATATCAATGGAGCGGGATTAATCAAGATGGAAAGAGTTGAGAGCAGCGAAGACAAGCCACAGGCATGAGCTGGATGCGTCTATTTTTCAGCAGTATCTGCAATGTCTCCGGACGTTGGAATCCATTTGGCCGATCGCCAGCAATCTCAATTCGAATGCATCATCTCGCAAAAGCCTATAAGCTCCTTTCGCAAGCCATGCTTCTCCTGTAGTTCCATTCTCGGATCATTTTCAAATAGCTTGCCGATTATCAAATTAGGGCGGTTGCTCAATGAATCTACACGAACTTCCATGGCAGTTGAAGGCAAAGCCCTCGCAATCGATCTTCTTGCTGAGGTTCGTAAAGTGCATAGTCGTCGTGGCAGCCAGAGTTGACACTTCAGCGGATGACGTAAGCGGCTTGATTCAAGCTTCCAGGTCACATTGCAACACCCAAGTGCTTGCACTCACATGTCCTCACTCCTTCGTCACTTACTAGCTCGGCCATCATCAAATATCCTTATGTAAAACTTGTCAGAGTTGTATGTACAGTTCCCAGATGCAGCGCTTACTGCTTTGGGCTATCGGAACGGATAAGTTTCCGGCTCGAATGCGGGGAAGTTCATCACATCATAGAACCACGCTGAGCGCACTCGCCATGATTGAGAACTAACTCCACCCCACAATGTTCAATGCCCGCATGATACCCCGAGCGCTTTCTCGTGTCTCACTACAGTGTTCAAGGATTGAGGCTCGAGCACGTCCTACCGGCATCCGATACTTAGCTACTTCCACCGCACCTTATCGAGCTTCAGTCGCGTCCGGACTACGCGTTGATCATGCCGAAACACATCAGAATCAAAATGTTGCAGCCATGGGTCGAACAACGTCCGGCAAGAACCTCAATATAAGAAAGTATCCAACTTTCACATCTCTTGAAGACGAGCGCCTTTATCGCAAACAACATCTTGCCGCCGCATATCGCATCTTCGCATCACGAGGTTTTGATGAAGGTGTTGCTGGGCACATCTCTGTCCGTGATCCGATACTCAGAGATCACTTTTGGCTGAATCCACTGTCGACCCACTTCTCGCTCATACGGGTGAGCGACTTGATTCTGGTGAATGAACAAGGTGAAGTGGTTGAGGGTAATGAGCCTATCAATGCAGCGGCTTTCGCAATTCACAGCGCAATCCACAAGCGGAGACCAGATGTGGACGCTGCATGCCACGCACACAGTGTACACGGCAAGGCCTTCAGCGCATTTGGCCGCGAACTCGACATGTTCACGCAAGACAGCGTGCGCTTTTACAAGTCCCATGGCGTGTACAAAGACTTTGGCGGCGTGGTCCTTGCTTCCGAAGAAGGCGAGCGCATTGCTGATGCGCTGGGTGATGGAAAAGCCGCCATATTGCAAAACCATGGCATACTGACGGTCGGCAAAACCGTGGATGAAGCGGCATTCTGGTTCCTGAGCTTGGACAAGACCTGCCAAGCACAGTTGCTTGTGGATGCCGCAAGCGCGGGGAGCGGACACAAACCCAAAGTTATCGGTGACAAGGAGGCTGCAGAAACCTACAGCAATGTCGGGACTCCGGAGAAGGGGTGGCTGGCGTTCCAAAGTTATTATGATGAGGTGCTGGCAAGGACTGGTGGGGACTTCTTGAAGTAGAGGTCCACTCCAGGTCGGTTTTTAATCGATAGAGATGTGCTACCGCTTTTGCGCCAATTTTGCGATCGCAGAATGCCAATCCTTACTGCATGTTGCATTATATTGTATTGTATCGTGCTTAGTGTATTCATTAAATTCGATACCAACCAGTACTTCACAGTGATCATCGTCATCGTAAAGGGTGTGAAAGGTCTAGATAAGTTCACGCAGAAACTGCTGTCATCTCCGAACCTTTCCTTCCCTGCTCGGGGTGAAAGTGAAACACTAGTCGCGAAGTTATACGCAGTGATTGCTGTTTAATTTCATCTCGCAAACGGCCCACAGTAGCCTGCTTACTATGCCCTAAATCCATAAGAAGCTGCTAACGAAAATCCCTTGATTGCCTCTATCGTCGAATTGACTCAACCTACTGATCGAAGTCCTCATATTTGCCATCGCCCAGATCCACTCAACGTCACCGTCAGCTTTCAGCGCCAATCGACCTCCAGCATGTCGCTCCAAGTGCTATCGACCGAGATCGACGTCAAGTTGCTCAAGGAGCTTGGTCGCGAAGACATCGCCCGGATGATCCGCGTGTCCAAGTACTATTGTACAATAGCAACTCCGCTTCTATACGATCGCATCAAGCTTTCGAATCGCGAGACCAGCAGGATGCAACGCTTGCTAATAAGTCTTCTTCTTCGCGAGGATCTTCGGCATCATATCCATCATCTCAAACTAGAGCGTGGTTCAACTCGAGGACTCCCTCGTTTCCCACAACAGGACAATTTCGTCCACTGTGCGGTAGATCCAAGTGAGCCTACATTGCTCCAGGATCTTTGGACATATGTGCCTCGCATCAAACAAGAACTCGACACCCTGTTCAACGGTCGACTTCTTGTGCCCGAACTGAAGAATGCGTGGCTTTCGAACATCTTGGCGGCATATCCTTTATTCGATGGTGTCTTCGCACTTATCGTCTGCCTTGCGACGGAGCTCAAGTCCATCGGTTTGGATCTGACTGACGTACACCACCTACCATTGACACGCGCGGTAGTGAATTCTGATTGGGCCACGCTGATCCAGTCCACCGAATTGGCCCCGGCCCAGGTCAGTATGAAGCCTCCCGTGTTTCAGCAACTACGGGCATTGGATATAAACGGACCTTTTACGAGAATTGACGTCATATTCTCCCTGGTTGTGCTTCCTCAAGTGTCCGACATTCGGATGTCGAATATTGTCGATCCAACGCATCTGGGTCTTGGACCAAATCTACTAAACGCGCCCGTTGCCCTCCGGACACTCCATTTTTCAGAAGTCACTCTCAATATCGAAGACCTTGAGGCGCTTATTGAGACTGGTCAGCTTCTGAACCTCAAGTCGCTCATCGTCTCGCGCATCGGCAAAGTCGAAGTTCCCTTTGCGGTGCTGCATTCCTTGTACAGATATGACTACCAACGTCTCAAGATGGCGATGCTACATCATCTACCCAGCCTGAAGACTTTCAAGTGGAGCGGAATGAGCGACGTGATTCAGTCTACAGCATTGGCACCATTCGGAAGCTTCGAGGCTTTTACCAAGCTCAAGGAACTTGAGCTCGATGAAGGCTTCTGCACAATCAATGATCTCAAAATGGATGACAAGCAAAAAGACCAGTCTTTCCCGAGATTTGGCGACTTGTTTGCACAGTTTCCTTCAGGGCTAGACACCTTGACTATCATGAGCTCGATGTCCACCGGCTTGCTTGAATATCACAAGTTCTTCGCCAACGCAGATGCTCGACCAACTATGTTACAAGCAATCAAGCAGGCCATGATCGCCACATCCGCGAAGAACATCAAGTTTCACGTTACAATTCAAATTTCTTGTAGAGGATGCGACGGATCTATTCCCATGTTAGTCGACGAATTCAATGAAGCGCTAAATGTGAAACCATCCGAGCGACCGTGGCTAGAGTTTTTCCGAGATCTGGATGAGGAATTGATAGACTCTGGAACACGGTTGGAGGCGTTGTATCATGTAAGTTATGCAACAGAGCATATACATACGCTGGCAAAAGCAGGATACGTTGTGGATAGGTTATGCGGCGGGAAATTGCCGTGGGAAAAAGATTGCGACGTTGCTCTCAAAGACTGAAACCGTCGAGGAAGCTTGGTGGGGCCTCGAAGTTGGAATTTATGGGACCTTTTGGCGTCTAGCCTGCATGGGACTCCAAGATATAGACGAAATGAGAAACGGCCGATCCTAAGAAGACTCATACATTACAACTAAAACTACTCATACCTTAAAGACAGCGAGCGTGACCTATGTGAGAAGTGAAGAAAGGAAAACCAACGAGTGACTATGACTCGCTTTCAGCCAGCACAGCAGCAACTACAATCCGCCCGGCAAACAATCGTTTTTACCATACTATGCGCTTTCCACCATTCGTCCTCGTCCTCATGATATCCCCTAACCCCTTGTTCCATACTCATAATCCTCTTCCACATCTCATCCTGATCTTCCTATTCCTGAGTCCACTACGACTTGAAAACTGTGAAGCTCCCTAGTAGTAGTATGGGTTCTCTGGGTCAGTCAGATCGAAGATGACAGCCGAGTGAGGCCAGCCGCCACCACGCTCGGGGAACTCGGTGAGGAAGTTGATGCTCCTGTTGAAGCTTAGGCTTCCGTCCTCGAGAATGTCAATCCATTGAGCCTTGAAGTCAGCCGGGGTGTTGACGATCGAGATGTCACCAGCCTGGACGAAGTAGTCGGTGACGAGCAAGTTCTTCCTGTCAGGGCTGACCTTGACGTAATGAGGTCCAACAATGCCCTGGTTAGCCTCTGGGTCATCGAGACGCTTGACGTTGTTCAGATCGCTGATGTCGAGCGCGGCGACGTGGTTGCCGAGGGTGAGTGTGAAGTAGGCGAACTTGCCGTCAGCGGAGATGTCGGAGTAGATGGCGAGGTTGTCACGGGCGCGTGGGCCGAGGTCGAAGAGAAGCTCGGCGACACCCTGCTTGCCATTGCCGTCCTTGCGGAAGGGGTAGATGATCCAGACTTGACCAGGGCCGACAGCAGTGGCAATGGCCGCGGACTCAGGGTTGCCGGGGATGAACTTTACGTCTTGGATACCTTGACCGTCAGGGATGGTGATGGTGCTGAGAATCTTGCGGCTGCTGAGCTCCCAGAGGCGGAGGGTGTTAGCCTTCTGGATGCCGTTGATGGAGGCAGGCTTGAGGATGGTGAGCGGGACGACGAAGTCGGAAGTCAGGATGAGGTTGTTCTCGAAGTCGACGGACAGACCGTGAGGGCTGAACTGCTCGCCGAGGATGTTGAGAGTAGATTCGACATCTTCGGGCCACTCGTGGATGATGTTGTCATTGGCATCAGTCTCGACCAGGCGGCCGGGCGAGGTGCCGACGGCGGAACCCATGTAGGTGATGAAGAAGCCGCCATCAGGCTTCGCGCGGATCTCGTCGACAATGGAAGACAAGAGACCACGGTTGGACTTCTTGAACTTGGGCTGGTAGGGGTTGGTGGTATCGAAGTAGAAGGCGGTGTCTTGAGTCTTCAAGAGAGACAAAAGACCACCACCGACCAGGGTCTTACCATCAGCAGAAGGACCCAAGTGATGCGGCGAGTTTCCGCTCGATGGCACATCGGTAAGCGCAATCAGCGTACCGAAGGTGTCGTCATCCAGGGAGTATGTCGCAAGGAAGTCCTTGTGCTGGTTGTCACCAGCCGCTGTCCAGAAGTAACCGATCTTCTTGGGCTTGATTGATGTGTTGATCGCGTGAGGCGGGCTCGACAATGGGGGAGTCGGGACCTGGAGGATGGGTAGCGGTGGCGCATTCTTCGAGAGAGGCTCAGTGACACCCGGGATGAGGGGGATCAGAGGAGGAAGCGAGAGCGCGCTGGCCGTGGTGGCCAGCAGCGCCGACAAAAGAGTGTTGGAGAGCATATTAAATGATTACCGATTAAGTGCCGTAAAAAGAGCGAATGATTGTGAAGCTGCTGAGAGGCTTTGAGCAAGTTGTGAGCTGGTTTCATTCTGGCGGTACGCATGCTCATACTTATACTCCGCTGATGCCTTCGTGGTCATGTTCCATTTGCCTCGTCTTGCTATCCCGCCGCCATACTGTCCCGTCACTGTCACACTACGACTCCCATCCTCATCTCTTCCATCGCTGGCGCAGATGGTATCATCCAGCCTGACTTTGACGACCATTATCGAAATCGTCCCCAATCCACGGGATGATCGACAGGGGAGCTGTGATCTTCCTGCGCCTTCGGCACCGCAACAACTATGTTCCCAGTTCTTTCAAGCTCCGTAAGCCTGGTCGTGGGCTTGGCATCCAAGCAAGATGGTTGCCAAGAACAGGGAGATCGTCGGCGCAGGTACAATTACAACCGGAAGAGCACGGCATGTAGCGTTAGCGTGTATTCAAGATCACCGAATGCGCTTGGTGAAACTCCGATTTTGGGTCTATACTTTGCTTGTTCTGGCCCTTATGCAAGGCTTACACGCTCTGAGGCTGAGAAATGGTCGAAGGAGGAAGTGATGAGCAAAAGACGAAGGACGTCTTTTCCCACGCGGCGACCAGGATGCAGAGGTGAGCCCTAGGGCTAGCTCTAGGATTGCATACAGCCTTGGTTCAATGGAGGAAAGATACTGCTGAAGTTACTCCGGTGAAATGAGGATCCGAGAAAGAAGGCGTCAGCTAGGTCCATTGTAGACGTTGAGGAGAAGAAGACGGCGAGGTTGCAAAACGTGCGGAATTTCCCATCAGGTGGATTTCCCACGAGCTAGAAATGACGTGAAGCAGACCGCGTATAAGATTTCAGCAACGATGGAATGCTGAATGATGCATCCACGTGTAAAGGAGGGTGACGTTCACGACCCTCATCATGGGCTTTTTCACCAGAGCCCAATCTCTCTTCTGAGATGGAAGAGCATCAAGGTGTTTCGGTGTCAGTCTGGGGATTGTGGGGTTGAGTAATTCGATCCGCGAATGATGCCATCGTGGGGCCCCTGCTAGCGCACCCGTTGCGGGACCGATCTGCAAGCTTAATACCACCATGCCAAGCATCGCGACATCTTGTCCAATGTTTGCGAAGAAAGGAGACCTTTGAATACTTCCGCCGCCGAGCCACACCACGGCGAGCATCATCATCTCCAGCAGTAGCGGACTCACTTTCAAGGCTGAATTTAGGAGATTTCGCCGATGGTCCGAATACACACCACAACAATATCGCTGATCTTTGCTAGATGATAATGGCCAACGGTAGATCGACCTGACAGGGTCTCTTCCTAGATGTCGCGTTATTTTTGCTGTATTCGTGCACGCGGGTGGTGAGCACGCGGTGGAGATGATGGAAGATGCAATTGGCCTGGCTGTCGTCAGCGTGCAGATACATACATATACAGTAGCCTCGCCTCCCTAGTGAAACTTGCGAAACTATTGTAACTCACCGCTCAGTCACTCATTTGTCTTGTGTGCAACATGAAGTTCCAGTCCATTGCAGCTAGTGTCCTGTTCGCTTCTTCGACCCTAGGTGCGGTCGTGAAGCGACAGGCACAATTCTCTCAAGGCCAGCCCATCGATGGCAAGGGCAAGGGCGCTCCAATCTTGGGTATGTATTCGTTTTCTGTAAGCCATGGCTCAAGCTGATGATGGATACTAGGCGGTACCGATCGTCAGATTGACATCGCGAACCCGTCCAACTTGGGCGAGCAGAGCACCGACTCCGGAACCGTACCCAACCTGAAGTGGCGCTTTGGTGACTCCAAAACCAAAATCTTCCCTGGTGGATGGGTCCGCGAGCAGGTCGACAATGACCTTCCGGCCAGCCACGACATTGCAGCTGCCCAGCAGCATCTGAAGAAGGGTGCAATCCGTGAGCTGCACTGGCATCGTGTGGTATGTACTAGGCCTGCAACATTTAAGATGAGGCTGATTTGGTAGGCTGAATGGGGCCAAGTGCTCTTTGGTCGCGTCCTGGTATCCGCTGTTGACGAGAATGGACGCCACCAGACCACTGAGCTAGGCTTCGGTGATATCTGGTACTTCCCCAAGGGCCAGGCGCATACGGTGCAAGGCCTTGATGATGAGAACGAGTACCTGCTCGCATTCGATGACGGCGACTTCGACCGAGCTGGGTCAGTACCTACCCCTTTTCTTATCACGAGTACTTCTAATACACATCAGAACGACCTTCAACTTGGATGACTGGCTTGCGAAGACTCCGAAGTCCATCATCGCCAAGAGCTTCGGACTTCCTGAGTCAGTTTTCGACAAGATCCCTGAGCGTAATCCATACATTCTCAACAGTACTACTGGTGAGGCTTCGAAGTACAGGAAGATTACTGGTGGCAAGGGTGAGCTGAGTGGGGATGCCTCGTACATCTACCGTACCTTCCAGCATGCTCCAGAGCCAGCTCCCGGTGGCGCTGGTCAGTGGTGGAAGATTGACTCGACCAACTTCCCTATTGCTAAGACGATTGCTTCAACCTATGTCGTGATTGAGCCAAAGGGTGTTCGCGAGCTGCACTGGCATCCTACTGTGAGTATCTGATGGTCGCATATGCCGCGAGATTGGCTGACGTGTCGGCAGTCCGAGGAGTGGCTATACTTCCACGAGGGCGAGGCTCGTGCTACTGTTTTCACCGGTAACAGCAACTCACGTACTTTCAACTTTAAGCCAGGTGACACTGCTGTCTTCCCTGACAACTCCGGTAAGTCGTAACAAAGTCTTACCCATCGTGCCTGCTAACCATCATACTCTAGGCCACTACATTGAGAATACCTCCGAGACCCAGAACTTGACCTTTATTGAGATCTACAAGTCTGAGCGCGTCGCTGATGTCTCGTTGACTCAATGGCTTGCTCTTACCCCGGCTGACATTGTCGCGGATGTTCTCAAGATCCCCGTTGATGTTGTCCAGGGCCTCAAGAAGGAGAAGCAGGTCATTGTTCATGGTCGCAAGTAGGACTTCGCAGCCAAGATGCATCGCGATGCGGAATGATGATGTAAGAAATGGCAATGTACGAGTGCCGCCATACTGTAAATGTACGAGTGCCGCCATACTGTAAATGTACGAGTGCAGCCATACTGTACTGGGAGATCTGAATATTGTACCTAATACATAATTATAATGTCGAATGTACGATACTACTGCGTTGCTGTTCATGCGAGTCTCAAAGTGATGCTGTTCGACGTTGATGGTGAGTCGGAAGCATCGTCGGCAGGATTGGCGGACACACCCTCAACGCAGCAGAAGAAAATGCAGATAACGTGTTTTACCAGTCCCCGGGCCACACCAGTCCTTAGGCCACCCCACTAAATCGCGCGCGCGCAACGTATAATAGCTTAATAACTATATATTTAAATTATCTAAAACTTTAAT